>CM071568.1:156681096-156839938 GCA_036426205.1 Ascaphus truei | reverse complement strand
AAAGGTGGGGGCCAGTGCAGGGAGCGCTCGGCATCCTGAGCTCCGGCGGCACAATGCGAAGGTGGGGGCCAGTGCAGGGCGAACTGAGAGTCCCGGCGGGTTGCTTTGCACCGGTTAGCGGGGGCTTGCCATTGCCGCTATCGCGCATGCGCAGTTGATCGCGCATGCGCAGAAAGATCCCACAAAGCCCTGAGAGGTCGCGATAGCGCAGGACAGAGCTAGAGAGTCGCGCGGAGGGCAGGGATGTTAGGAGAGGTTGCGACGGCCATTAGGGATTCGCGCAGGCGAGGAAAGGCGCGCACGCGGCCCCAATGTATTGCAGCCTCCACGGGACTACAACTCCCATGAGGCTTAGGGCAAGCACATCAGGTGCCTCCGTGTGGCCAATAGAAGGCAAGGATTTCTAGAGGAGCAATAAGATACATTTCGCACGCTGAGAACGGCAGTGGAGCTGGGGAGCTGTGAGGGAAGGAAGGGTGCAGAGAGCATGTTGAGCTCCTGCATCGGTAAGGTCCCACATCCCAAAGTAAGGCTCAACTCCCACCAGGTTAGTGGGTAAGTGCTGAGGGACGCCAAGATAGGACGATCCCTTAGTGCGTGTGAGTGCTGTCTTGTCAGGGTCACGGATGGCAGTGCTGTGAGGCCTGACAAGAAGGCATAGTGCTGAGTGTGCAGCAAGTGCTGTACGCGTTCCGAAGGTTGCAGTGAGTAGCTGTAGTGTAGTGTCAGTGAGATGTCAGGACTGGGACGAGTTAGGGGAGTGGGGCAGGTTATTACCCGGCAGGCCCTAGGAGTTTCACACCCAGTCACCTCAGGTTGTGGTACATCAGGGACAGGCCATAGGCTAGGGTTCCTGCCACGCTACTGCCCGTTAGCGAGATAGGGATAGCGGCGGTTGTGTCCTGGTGATTCGGTGTGTGCCGGATTCGGTTGCTGTTCCCGTGAAGCTGGTGGGACCACGTTGGGGGTCCTGGAAAATATTACCTGGAAAGGATCAGACGGATGCATCGCAGTCTGACCCTTTGAGAAGATTGTTGCGGACCGAGCATCGGATGTGCTCGGAAGGGATTCAATATATATGTGCCACCAACAGGCCTAACACATTAATTAGTGAGATGCGCGTCACCCACGTTCTACTAGAGTGCGGGACATTGGGTGGGGATTCTCGGGACACTGGGTGGGATCACCTGGTGTTGGGAAGCATCCTGCGCGACGCAGTAAGTGTTCTTCTTAGAGGGACACAGGTTATGATGATATTGCGTGATCTGTTTTCTTGCATGTTCAGTAAAGTCACCTAGTTAATATATATATATCTGTGTGAGTATCGATATTGTGATTGTTCTGCGAGGAACCACTCCCCCTATGTGGAGCCATCGAAGGTGGAGGCGCTGCATCGTTGGAAGTAAAGTAACCCTTAGTATAAATGCCCCGGTTCCCGTGTGCGGGAAGCTCAGCCCTCCTGTGAGCCAACAGGTATAGCACCACACTGAGAAGTAGTCAGATACCCTACACACCCCATCTCACTTAAGGGGGGGGAAGAGGGACTTACATATTCAATTACACAATAGTAGTGTTGCCCTCTAGGAGCGTGCTGTAAGGATTTTAAAATCGGCCCCAACAAATAATTGTAAAAACAAATATATAATCACTGCGCTTCTCATGTAAAGAGCATGCAGCTTAGAGAAGAGAAACTGGCCATACAAAAGTGCAAAAACTATAGCAAAATTCCCAAAACAGGGCGAGATGCTGCCAGCGAGAGCATCGAGCTCTATGAAAGGCCTAAACATGGCGATTCATTTCTGCTGCAGAGAGAGCGGGCTCTGAGAGAGCCGCCTTCCCCGCTGAAATGTCGCCCGAAAATTATTTATAATATACATTTCTTTCATAGTGTACATGTGCAGGGGGTCTCCGGAGCTGACCACGTTGGTTTTTATGTCTGGGGACCGGTCACCGTGACGCGGGAATTTCAATGCAGAGGGATACCGGCCCCCATAAATATGCCTGTATCTCGGGAAGCATGGTCCCCGGACATAAAACAACGTGGTTCAGCTCCGGAGACCCCCTGCAATGTACCTATGAAAGAAATGTATATTAATAAATATTGTAATAAACATCAATACAGCCCCCCCCCCCCTCCGCCCAAACCCATACAGTTACAGTAATGGGCAAAATAACTATTTTCCAGATATGGATAATATATTTTTGCCCAGTTATTAAACACGGCATAGCATACAAAATAAGTAAATAAATACAGTTATACTTACACACAACAGCAGGTCCCTCTGTCCTCCGTAGCAAGAACGATATACAGTATACAGTACATAATAAAGACATTCTAATGGCCCTAACCCTTAATCACCTTATGCGGTTACTAACCGCTAAGTCTTACGGGGTTAAACCACCCTGACCCGATACAAACCCGGTGATGTAAGCACCCACCCCCTCGGACTGACTATACCCACCCTGTGTCACATTGAGTAGTATAGTGGTACATCATACCCATATAATAATAATATGGGCCGGATAAGCCTCTATAGCACTCAATGGGCACCCTAATTACAATACATTAACCACACAAGACACAATAATAAAACATAACTAAACTCCAAAAAACCCACTTCACTAAATCAAAACAGTAGCCAGCAAATCCCAATCAATACAAGCAATATACAACATAACAATAAAATTAATTAACCCATTAGCAACAACACAATAATTCCTAAACCTACTCCAAATGAATAGTAACACTAACCAATCAAAACAATTATTACTACAACATTAATGATATTTAAACAGTAAAATAGAAAGAAAGAAAGAATTCTAACCACTATCTGAACTAACCATAAACGCATTAGCGAACATAATATAACATTAAATACAAATGAACACCAATCGCAAACTTTTATTACATAAAGCATGAAAAAACAAACAATCACATCCACATAATATAAACTAAATGAAAAAAAAAAAGCAACAGCAATACAAGCGAGAAAGGTCCCAAAATATTGTCATAAAATTATTAATCTGTACCCTAAAAATGGTACAGATTAATATATTATCAGTCAATGTGGCCCCCCCAAAAAATCAAAAATCACATCCAAAGAATAACCTGTAAAAAGAGACATTTACAAACATTCAATATATTACTTACCATTAGAAGCCGTGGCCCTCGAACTCACGGGGAAACAGGAAGCTCACGTACCTGAAGGCTTCCAACAGCATCGACTCTGTCATCCGCCATGAAGATCCGGATCAGGTACCCAATACTTATTTTTTCTTCTTTAATCACCTTCTCTATCTTCATCTGTCACCATTCTTGATCTTCTTTATCTTCTATCTTCTTGGTAATCCAAAAAGGCCCCATGGGTAGATCCCAACCGATGTTGTTCTTGTGTCTTCTTGGCTAAATGAGGGCGACACGGACCTTAAATGGCTTGTTGACGCACATTTAGCCTCAAATGGTTAGCAGCCACCTGATTGACTGTGAAAACCATGTTCGACTTAAAAAAATTTTTTTGACATGACGTCACTTAAAGGGAATGATGCAGCCAATAAGAATGGCAGTGCTTAATTGCCTTTAAGATGGACGTCATAAATCCAAGATGGCCGGTCTCACAAGGTATTCAGCCAATCAGAGAGTGTGGAATTGGTTCCCACGATCTGGTGGGCTGAAATACCATGTGAAGCCGGCTTCGTAATGAAGGGGTTTAAGTCCCCCGCAAGGCCTAAACAGCCGTAAGGCCATTCCCCCTTCACCCACCCTCGCTAGCCACAGTAAGCCTGGCATGGGTGGTTTAACACCCTTCATTCCCTTAGCGGTTATCCGTAAGGTAATGAAGTTGCTCTGTACTGCATTTTCCTGATCGGATGCATGCCGGGACGCTCCGTGTGCTGCTTTGATTAATGGCTATCAGCTCTGGAGACCCCCAGCAATCATCCGAGACAGGAAAAGGGCCTGATTTTTCTAAGTCCAACACATCGCAGCTCATCGGGCATCTCCCCACCAATTTACAAAATTTTGAGGTGAATTGGATTTGGGGGAGAAGATCGCCTTTTAGGGCTGTGATGGCCGCGACAGCCGACTCGCGGGGTATTCTGAAAGCGCGAGGTTTATGATCCTCCCAAAAATGGTCAAAAAGCGGCTGATCGTCCGCTCAATTGGTGATTTCTTTTGATCATAAAAATTTTGCGTCGATACAGGCCGTTATCGAGCACTTATCGAGGCTTTTCTGAATACGAGTAGCTTTTGGTCGATAAGTGCTCGATAAGGGCCTTATCGAGGCTTTCTGAATGGGGGCCCATAGTGTAAGTGAAAAATTACATTTACAACTGCTTAATAATGATATCATATGTCATGTAAATATTTCTCTATGAGTATATGTGATAAAACTGTTTATTTACTGAGCCAGTTTAGCTCTACTCTCACAACTATTTATATATATATGTGATTCCTCTAATCTGAACCTTCCAAATTTGGATCTGTCTTGCCCAGGCACGAACGGTAATATGAGGCAAATCTCATTTTTGGTTCAGGCTCAGAGGAAAAGCCTCAACAAGTATTCTCACAGCATGATTGCCTCCTATTTTCTCAGGTACTCTCAAATGTTGTATAAGTAGATGAGTGTTTTGGAAGATATTACACTGTGTCAATGGATACTCTACTAAACTGTACTCTCTCCACCTTCCACACTATGGGGGTTATGACTAAGCAGTGAGAAGTGGGTTTTTGTGGGTGCTATGCACAAAGCAGTGATAAGTGTTTTAAGTGAGATACATGCCTTTATAGCGTGATACTGCCTGTAATGAAATTCACAAAGCAGTGATAACAGTGCAGTATCGTGCTATAATGGCTTTTTTCCCACTTAAAAGCACTTATCACTGCTTTGTGAATCTCATAGCAGCAGTATCACGCTATAAAGGCATTATCTCATTTAACAGACTTATCACTGCTTTGTGAATCTCACAGTAGGAAATATCACGCTATAATGGCTTTTTATCTCACTTAAAAGCACTTATCCGCTTCTTTAGTGAAATCCCCTTAGAACGCAAGTGCTATTAACGTGCTTTTGCGCTAACCGGAGCACTAAGCAACGAAACAGGCAATTTGCGCTTCTAAAAATGACTTTTTCCGGAATTTTTTTCTAAGTCCAACTTTGCTCGTTCGTAAACTCGTTTGGTTAATTCTGCCCTTAAGCGGGATGCACTAAGCACGCAACCTTAGCGCACGCGAAAGTTGCGTTGATGAAGAACACGTCAGCAGGTCGAGTAGATGCAAAGAAACTGGACTTGAGAAAAAATGAGTTTGTTTTTTCATTTTTGTCATGCGCAACACCCATACAACAGCCGGTGGGTGTCCACGGCTGACCCCGTGGGGGTCCCCGGCCGTCCCGGGGTACCGCGGGTCGCGGTACAATGTAGCACATCCAAAAATAATAAATAATATCTATAACTAAATACACCCCCCTAACACATACTATACAAGTGTAATGGAGCAAAAATTTCAGTATCCACTATGGATATAATGCATTTGCCCATTTAAAATACATATAACTTCAAAAATACAGTAAAAACTATTCCACTTACCTTGTAAGGCACACGACGATGAAGGCCGTCTTCATCCTCATCTTTACCTGCCCATGCCCCCTCGATGCTGAAGACATACACAAAGATAAAAACATCCATGTAATGTCCCTAACCCCTTAATCACCAGAACGGTTTAATAACCGCTACAGGCGTTAAGGGTTAACCCACCCTCACCCACCACTCAGGAGGCCTACATCCCTCCCCCATCGTAACCCCCCCACCCGTGAGGCCTAACCACCCTCACCCACTACCCCAAGGGAGGCCTACACATACCCTTGGGGCCATACCCCCTACCCCCTAGTACCACAATAAAAACAGACACACAGCCCACAATAAATCATCTATTTAAAATACATTACCCACCACCCTGTTGCCCCCCCATAAAAAACAATGGATTTATTCTTTTACATACAGGGTTCATTACCCCGCCCCCACGCGAGTCCCCGGTGGGCCCGGCAGGTCACACGACAGACCACAGGGTACCAGCAACTTGGTTCATACATGTTCTGGAGGCCGCGTTGGTGGGTCCCGCCAGTGCCATGGCCACCAGGTGGTCTCCACGGGTCACCGTAGGCCACAATTGGGTCCCACGGTAGGCACGCGGTTGTCGGGGAAGCCCCGGGTCAACCCAAACAGGTGTCTGAGGGGCCTCGGGTGGTTCCCACGGGGGTCTGGACCCCAAGGTGCTCACTATGGGTCCGCTGTGCCCCCACAGATGTGGGCCCCAGTTCTTCCTGGCAGATAGGGTCCACAATGCCCCCACAGATGTGGGGCCACCGATTCTCCCCGCAGGTGTCACCCGTGGACCACGGCAGGCCTGTACCCATGAGATACCCGAGGATATCTCAGGTGGTCCCAGAGGTCTCATGCAGAACCAAGGAACCAACCTGAATGTAAAATAAATAATAGCTCATGACCTAAGTTATACCAGTCCGAAACGCGTCAGAGTTGTGTGTCCCCTGTACCATATCTGTTTCAAATAAAGGATTTTTAACTAACACCTTGCTTGGTCCTCTACCCTATTTTGTGTGGCACCGCAGGAATCTTTGGATTTCAAACTTCTAGTAAAATAAATAAAACTGACCGATACATTCAATACAACATACCTCCCCCCCCCAAAAACATATAACAATAATGTGCCAAATAACATTTATCCAGATATGGATAATGATTATTGCCCATTATTAAACACATAAAACATGCATAAATCAAAACAGAATTTTAATCTTAAAATCACCACATTGCATGTTAAATAAATCCAGCAGCCATTGAAATATAACCCAAGAAACCAGTCAGCTACACAAATGTATATGAAATGTCACACCAATTGCATTGAGTGTGTACATGATGCAATTAATCTGTGCATCATGTAAACTATTGCAAAATATTGCGTAACAATAAAATACAGTATAAACAATGTCCCCTAACCAGCAATGCCATCATGAAAATCAACGGGTTTGTGCTTACACACACAAACTAAAAGCAACATCACATACACTTAGCATCAATCAATAATCCATTTCCTCCAAACAATAAATCTGCAATACAAATCAATTATACACTTCCCTCTTCACTTCCTAAGGTCGCGGGTGCCGTCGGAGGCAGCGACGGACCCGCAGGCTGTTCACAAAGGTGGGGGCCAGTGCAGGGAGCGCTCGGCATCCCTGGAGCTCCGGCGGCACAATGCGAAGGTGGGGGCCAGTGCAGGGAGCACTGAGAGTCCCGGCGGTGCACCCGGTTAGCGGGGGCTGCCATTGCCGCTACTCGCGCATGCGCAGTGATCGCGCATGCGCAGAAAGATCCCCAAAGCCCCTGAGAGGTCGCGCATGCGCAGGACAGAGCCTAGAGAGTCGCGCGAGGGCAGGGACTGTTCAGGAGAGGTTGCGACGGCCATTAGGGATTCGCGCAGGCGCAGGAAAGGCGCGCACGCGGCCCCAATGTATTTGCAGCCTCCACGGGACTACAACTCCCATGAGGCTTAGGGGCAAGCACATCAGGTGCCTCCGTGTGGCCAATAAGGGCCAAGGATTTCTAGAGGGAGCAATAAGATACATTTCGCACGCTGAGAACGGCAGTTGGAGCTGGGGAGCTGTGAGGGAAGGAAGGGTGCAGAGAGCATGTGCAGCTCCTGCATCGAGTAAGGTCCCCCACATCCCAAGTAAGGCCTCAACTCCCCACCAGGTTAGTGGGTAAGTGCTGAGGGACGGCCCAAGATAGGGACGCTGCCCTTAGTGCGTGTGAGTGCTGTCTTGTCAGGGTCACGGCTGGCAGTGCTGTGAGGCCTGACAAGAAGGCATAGTGCTAGTGTGCAGCAAGTTGCTGTACGCGTTCCGAAGGTTGCAGTGCGTAGCTGCTAGTGTTAGTGTTCAGTGAGAGTCAGGACTGGGACGAGTTAGGGGAGTGGGGCAGGTTATTACCCCGCAGGCCCTAGGAGTTTCCCCCAAGTCACCTCAGGTTGTGGTACATCAGGGACAGGCCCTAGGCTAGGGTTCCTGCCACGCTACTGCCCGTTAGCGAGATAGGGATAGCGGCGGTTGCTGTTCCCGTGATTCGGTTGCTGTTGCCGTGATTCGGTTGCTGTTCCCGTGAAGCGGTGGGACCCACGTTGGGGTCCTGGAGAATATTACCTGGAAAGGATCAGACGGATGCATCGCACGTCTGACCCTTTGAGAAGATTGTTGCGGACCCGAGCATCGGAGTGCTCGGAAGGTATTCAATATATATGTGCACCAACAGGCCTAACACATTAATTAGTGACTGCGCAGTCACCCACGTTCTCTACTAGAGTGCGGGACATTGGGTGGGGATTCTCGGGACACTGGGTGGGATCACCTGGTGTTGGGAAGCATCCTGCGCGACGCAGTAAGTGTCTCCTCTATAGAGGGACACAGGTTATGATGATATTGCGTGATCTGTTTTCTTGCATGTTCAGTAAAGTCCCTAGTTAATATATATATATCTGTGTGAGTATCGATTATTGTGATTGTCCTGCGAGGAACCACTCCCCCTATGGTGGGAGCCATCGAAGGTGGAGGCGCTGCATCGTTGGAAGTAAGTACCCTTAGTATAAATGCCCCAGGTTCCCCGTGGCGGAAGCTCAGCCCTCCTGTGAGCCAACAGGTATAGCACCACACTGAGAAGTAGTCAGATACACCTACACACCCCAATCTCACTTAAGGGGGGGGAAAGAGGGCTACATATTCAATTACACCATAGTAGTGTTGCCCTCTAGGAGCGTGCTGCTAAGGATTAAAATCGGCCCAACAAATAATGTAAAACAAATATATAATCACTGCGCTTCTCCATGTAAAGAGCATGCAGCTAGAGAAGAAACTGGCCATACAAAAGTGCAAACTATAGCAAAATTCCCAAAACGGGCGAGATGCTGCCAGCGAGAGCATCGAGCCTCTGAAAAGGCCTAACATGGCGATTCATTTCTGCTGCAGAGAGAGCGGCTCTGAGAGAGCCGCCTCTCCCAGCTGAAATGTCGCCCGAAAATTATTTATTTAAATATACATTTCTTTCATAGTGTACATGTGCAGGGGGTCTCCGGAGCTGAACCACGTTGGTTTTATGTCTGGGGACCGGTCACGTGACGCGGGACATTTCAATGCAGAGGGATACCGGCACCCCATAAATATGCCTGTATCTCGGGAAGCAGTGGTCCCCGGACATAAAACCAACGTGGTTCAGCTCCGGAGACCCCCTGCACATGTACACTATGAAAGAAATGTATATTAATAAATATTGTAATAAACATCAATACACGCCCCCCCCCCCCTCCGCCCAAACCCATACAGTACAGTAATGGGCAAAATAACTATTTTCCAGATATGGATAATATATTTTTTGCCCATTATTAAACACGGCATTAGCATACAAAAATAAAGTAAATAAATACAGTTATACTTACCACAACAGCAGGTCCCTCTGTCCTCCGTAGCAAGAACGCATATACAGTATACAGTACATAATAAAGACATTCTAATGGCCCCTAACCCCTTAATCACCTTAGCGGTTACTAACCGCTATAGTCATTACGGGGTTAACCCACCCTGACCCGATACAAACCCGGGATGCCTAAGCACCCACCCCTGACTGACTATACCCACCCTGTGCCCATTGAGTAGTATAGTGGTACATCATACCCATATAATAATAATATGGGCCTGATAAGCCTCTATAGCACTCAATGGGCACCCTAATTACAATACATTAACACACAAGACACACAATAATAAAACATAACTAAACTCCAAAAAAACACACTTCACTAAATAAAAACAGTAGCCAGCAAATCCAATCAATACAAGCAATAACAACATCAACAATGAATTAATTAAACCATTAGCCAATCAAACCAATTAATTCCTAAACCTACTCCAAATGAATAGTAACACTAACCAATCAAAACAATTAATTACTACAACATTAATGAATTTAAACAGTAAAATAGAAAGAAAGAAATTCTAACAATATCTGAACTAACCATAAAACGCATTAGCGAACATAATATAACATTAACTACAAATGAACACCAATCGCAAACCTTTTATTACATAAAGCATGAAAAAACAAACAATCACATCCACATAATAAACTGAAATGAAAAAAAGCAACAGCAATACCAAGCGAGAAATGCCCCACAAATATTGTCATAATAATGTATTAATCTGTACCCTAAAATGGTACAGATTAATATATTATCAGTCAATGTGCCTCCCCCAAAAAATCAAAAAATCACATCCAAAGAATAAACCTGTAAAAAGAGACATTTACAAACATTCAATATATTACTTACCATTAGAAGCCGTGGCCCTCGAACTCCCGGGGAAACAGGAAGCTCACGTACCTTGAAGGCTTCCAACAGCATCCGATGTCATCCGCCATGAAGATCCGGATCAGGTACCCAAATCTTATTTTTTCTTTCTTTAATCACCTTCTTCTATCTTCATCTGTCACCATTTCTTGATCTTCTTTATCTTCTATCTTCTTGTTGTAATCCAAAAAGCCCCATGGTAGATCCCAACCGATGTTGTCTTGTCGTCTTCTTGGGCTCAAATGAGGCGACACGGCCTTAAATAGGGCTTGTGACGTCACATTTAGCCTCAAAATGGTTAGCAGCCACCTGATTGACTGTTAAAACCATGTTCCGACTTTAAAAAATTTTTTTGACATGACGTCACTTAAAGGGAATGATGCCAGCCAATAAGAATGGCAGTGCTTAATTTGCCTTTAAGATGACGTCACTAAATCCAAGATGGCCGGTCTCACAAGGTATTTCAGCCAATCAGAGTGTGGAATTGGTTCCCACGATCTGAGTGGCTGAAATACCATGTGACGCCGGCTTCGTAATGAAGGGGTTAAGTCCCCCCGCAAGGCCTAAACAGCCAGTAAGGGCCAAATTCCCCCTTCACCCACCCTCGCTAGCCACAGTAAGCCTGGCATGGGTGTTTAACCCCTTCATTCCCTTAGCGGTTATCCGCTAAGGTAATGAAGTTGCTGTACATGCATTTTTCCTGCATCGGATGCATGCCGGGACGCTCCGGTGCTGCTATTAATGGCTATCAGCTCTGGAGACCCCCAGCATCAATCCGAGACAGGAAAAGGGCCTGATTTTTTCTAAGTCCCAACACATCGCAGCTCATCGCGGCATCTCCCCACCAATTTACCAAAATTTTGAGGTGAATTGGATTTGGGGAGAAGATCGCCTTTTAGGGCTGTGATAGGCCGCGACAGCCGACTCGCGGGTATCTGAATCGCGCGAGTTTATGATCCTCCCAAAAATGGTCAAAAAGCGGCTGATCGCCGCTCAATTGGTGATTTTCTTTTGATCATAAAATTTTGCGTCGATACAGGCCGTTATCGAGCACTTATCGAGGCTTTCTGAATACGAGTAGCCTTTTTGGTCGATAAGTGCTCGATAAGGGCCTTATCGAGGCTTTCTGAATGGGGCCCATAGTGTAAGTGAAAAATTACATTTACACTGCTTAATAATGATATCATATGTCATGTTAAATATTTCTCTATGAGTATATGTGATAAAACTGTTTATTTACTGAGCCAGTTTAGCTCTACTCTTCCACACTATTATATTATATATGTGATTCCTCTAATCTGAACCCTTCCAAATTTGGATCTGCTTGCCCAGGCACGAACGGTAAATGAGGCAAAATCTCATTTTTGGTTCAGGCTCAGGAGGAAAAGCCTCAACAAGTATTCTCACAGCATTGCCTCCTATTTTCTCAGGTACCTCTTCAAATGTTGTATACAGTAGATGAGTGTTTTGGAAGATATATACACTGTGTCAATGGATACTCTACTAAACTGTACTCTCTCCACCTTTCCACACTATGGGGGTTATGCACTAAGCAGTGATAAGTGGGTTTTCTGGGTGCTATGCACAAAGCAGTGATAAGTGCTTTTAAGTGAGATACATGCCTTTATAGCGTGATACTGCCTGTAATGAAATTCACAAAGCAGTGATAACAGTGCAGTATCGTGCTATAATGGCTTTTTCCCACTTAAAAGCACTTATCACTGCTTTGTGAATCTCATAGCAGACAGTATCACGCTATAAAGGCATTTATCTCATTTAACAGACTTATCACTGCTTTGTGAATCTCACAGTAGGAAATATCACGCTATAATGGCTTTTTATCTCACTTAAAAGCACTTATCACTGCTTAGTGCAAATCCCCCTTAGAACGCAAAGTGCTCTTAGAACGTGCTTTTGCGCTCAACCCGATGCACTAAGCAACGCAAACAGGCACTTTGCGCTCTAAAAATGACTTTTTTCCGGAATTTTTTCTAAGTCCAACTTTGCTCGTTCGTAAACCTGTTTGCGTTAAATTCTGCCCTTAAGCGGGATGCACTAAGCAACGCAACCTTAGCGCACGCGAAAGTTGCGTTGATCAGAACACGTCAGGTCAGAGTAGATGCAAAGAAATCTGGACTTAGAAAAAATGATTGTTTTTCATTTTTGCATGCGCAACACCCATACAACAGGCCGGTGGGTGTCCACGGCTGACCCCGTGGGGGTCCCCGCGGCCGTCCCGGGGTACCCGCGGGTCTGCGGTACCAATGTAGCACATCCAAAAATAATAAATAATATCTATAACTAAATACACCCCCCTAACACATACTATACAGTAATGAGCAAAATTTCTATTATCCACATATGGATAATAATGCATTTGCCCATTTAAAATACATATAACTTTCAAAAAATACAGTAAAAACATATTCCACTTACCTTTTACAGGCACCCACGATGAAGGCCGTCTTCATCCTCATCTTTATCCTGCCCATGCCCCCTCCGATGCTGCAAGACATACACAAGAATAAAAACATCCAATGTAATGTCCCCTAACCCCTTAATCACCATAACGGTTAATAACCGCTACAGGCGTTAAGGGGTTAACCCACCCTCACCCACCACTCAGGAGGCCTACATGCCCTCCCCCACTAACCCCCCCCACCCCGTGAGGCCTAACCACCCTCACCCACTACCCACAAGGGAGGCCTACCCACATACCCTTGGGGCAATACCCCCTACCCCCAGTACCCACAATAAAAACAACACACAGCCCACAATAAACATCATTCTATTTATTAAATACATTACCCACCCCCTGTGCCCCCCCATAAAAACATGATTTATTCTTTTACATACAGGGTTCATACCCCAGCCCCACGCGAGTCCCCGGTGGGCCCGGCAGGTCACCTGACAGACCTACAGGGTACCAGCAACTTGGTTCATACATGTTCTGGAGGCCTGTTGGTGGGTCCCGCCAGGTGCCATGGCCCACCAGGTGGTCTCCACGGGTCACCGTAGGCCACAATTGGGTCCCCACGGTAGGCACGCGGTTGTCGGGGAGCCCCGGGTCAGACCCACAGGTGTCTGAGGGGCCTCGGGTGGTTCCCACGGGGGTCTGGGGACCCAAGGGTGCTCACTATGGGTCCGCTGTGCCCCCACAGATGTGGGGCCACCAGTTCTTCCCTGCAGACTACGGGTCCACAATGCCCCCACAGATGTGGGGCCACCGATTCTTCCCCGCAGGTGTCACCCGTGGACCACGCAGCCTGTACCCATGAGATACCCGAGGATATCTCAGGTGGTCTCCAGAGGTCTCATGCAGAACCAAGGAACCAACCCTGAATGTAAAATAAATAATAGCTCTATGACTAAGGATTATACCAGTCCGAAACGCGTCAGAGTGTGTGTCCCCTGTACCATACTGTTTCAATAAAGGATATTTTTAACTACACCTTGCTGGTCCTCTACCCTATTTTGCTGTGCACCGCAGGAATCTTTGGATTTCAACTTCTATGTAAAATAAATAAACCTGACCTATACATTCAATACATACATACCTCCCCCCCCCCAAACACATATAGTACAATAATGTGCCAAATAACTATTATCCAGATATGGATAATAGATTATTTGCCCATTATTAAACACATAAAACATGCATAAATCAAAACATGAATTTTTAATCTTAAAATCACCACATTGCATGTTAAATAAATCCAGCAGCCATTGTAAATATAACCCAAGAAACCAGCAGCTACACAAATGTATATGAAATGTCACACAATTGCATTGAGTGTGTACATGATGCAATTAATCTGTGCATCATGTAACACTATGCAAAATATATGTAACAATAAAATACAGTATAAACAATGTCCCCTAACCAGCAATGCCATCATGAAAATCAAATATAAACTAAGCAACATCAATACAATTAGCATCAATCAATTAATCAATTTCCTCAAACAATTAAAATGCAATACAAATCAATTATACAATTCCCTATTCAATTCCTAAAGCCAAACCATTGCCAAAACAATTCTAATTTAAAGTAACCACCATCATTCTAATCTAAGTACCATAAATAAGCCATTACAATTAACCTGTAACTAAATACAAATTACATTATTCACACCAATGACAAAATAAAGCTGATAAATACATTAGCCATACATGAAAAGAACATAAACATTAGCAAAACAATCAATTATTATCCCTGTATGTCTATCCATATCGATTGATATACATTAAATACAGGGGCAATAATACAGCATAAAAAACAATGCATTTACATACAAAATTTACATAGAATACACCCATTCAGTGTCCGTGAATTTATGTATATACATAGATACATTCACGGGCATTAAATGGGACTGAAAATTTAAAAGACATGAATGAAAAATCAAAAAAAACAGTAAAAGTAAAAATAATAAACTTTTCTTTTGTTTACTCACCATTAGATGCCCACTCACCGAAATCCAGGCGACCCGGAAGCACAGGAACCAATCCACAGGTAAACCCTAAAATAAAAAACCCTTACAATTCATAACGGTGTCTTGTTCTTCTATTTGTAATTCTTCCGGTCTGTCTTGGGTCTTCTTTTCTTCTTTGGGGTCTTTTGGGGTCTTCTCCGTCTTCTTCCATCTTCTTCTGCCATGCCCTTCTTCTCTTCTTAGGAGGGGAGCTGTTCCCTCCTTGGCGACTAGCTTCAAAATGAGGCGACATAGGCTTTTATAGGCCTATGACGTCACATTTTGCTGAAATGTTTCCCACGTCCTGATTGGGCCGTGAAAAACATGTGATTTGGCCGAACAAAAAAAAAAAGATGACTTAATTTAAATGCAATGAGAGCACAGCCAATCAGAATGGCTGTGCTTCAATTGCCTTTAAGATGACGTCATGAAAAGAAACATGGCCGGCCTCACATGGTACAGAAGCCAATCAGAGCATGGGAACTACATCCCTACTCTGGTTGGCTCTAGTAGACCATGTGACAGAGGCTTGTGGGAGAACGGATGTGACGTCATTGAAAGCCTGTCAAATGGACATAGAGCCAAGCAGAATTGAAATGTCCCGGTCACGTGACGCGGGAGCTTTAAAGTGCAGGGGATACCGGCACCCCATAACGGGGCCTATATCTCCTGAAGTAGGGGGTCCTCGGACCTGAAACCAATGCGGTTCAGCTCGGGAGACCCCCTGCTCATATACACTATTATTAAAATGTATTTATTTAGTGTACGATCGCCTGTAACAGTCTTGCATGGAGATACAGAATCTCCATGCAAATGTTACAAGCGGCTTTTTTTTCTATCAGCTAGCGAACGTGAAGGTTAAGAATGCTAACAGGGGGAAAAAAAGCAACACCTACGCTTTGGCTGTTCTGAGCTATTTTGAGCAGGTACGTTAAAAAATGGCCTCAAGGACTTAGTGAATCGCGTCCCCGGCTTCACTTTTTAACGAACCTGCTTTTTTGCCAAATCAGAATGCAAAGCCATGGAGCTTAGTGCATAGCCCCTTCTAAAGGCATTTATCTAACTTAAAAGACTTATCACTGCTTTGTGAATCTCACAGCAGGCAATATCACGCTATAATGGCTTTTTATTTCACTTAAAAGCACTTATCACTGCTTAGTGCATAACCCCCTCTCTCTCTAGTTCCATGGTTTGAATTAGGCTAAGGCCCCGCTGCCTCAGACCACGCGCCCGCACTGCAGACAGGCGGCGCGTGGAGAGGCACTTGAAGCTATATGCGGTCTGTAGGGAGCATTTTTGCGAGTGGTGGGGCGTGGCCAAATGGGTCGGGGGGGGGGGCGGCCATGACAGGAGGCACAACAATAGAGCTCACAGCACTGCAGCAGCCCAATGGGTGTGTGTGTTGTGTGTTTTGTGTGTGTTGTGTGTGTTGTGTGTGTTGTGTGTGTTGTGTGTGTTGTAACTGCGTGCTGTAACTGTATGTTGTAACTGCTGTTTGCAAGTTTTAAGTTTTCCCTCTTCCTGGTTTTAAAATGTTGTCATCCCATTGGCTATCACTAGCTGGCTGACGCGTCACAGCAAGTAGTCAGCTGTGCAGTGAGGAGAGATTGGGACCGGCTCGGGAGGCTACAAGGAAATGGTGGGTAGCGCTCACGCAGCCGCACGTGCCGCCGGACGCAGCGGGACCCAGCCCTTAGAACGACTTGGCGAATTGTTTGCAAACTCTGACAAGGTTGCAGTTTTTTCAGGGCTAATAAAGGGAAAATTTCACCTGGGTTTTAACCTGGAGTGAAAGTTTTGCACAATATTTATAATGAATCTCAATTCACCTAACATTTAGAACAGCCTCACATAACCACACATAAATGATGGATAGTAAAATTACAAAATTAGGTTCTAAAATTTTGTTTCAGTTGTAAACTTTTATATGGTTTTTTTTTATCATTTATTTCTGTGACACTTACCCTTCCCTAACCCTGCACTAAAAATTACTTAGACTCCACATACTGTAGAGACTCTCTCTCTCTCTCCATATGTACCAACAAAGGAGTTTAAATGTCTAAAAAAATGTTTACAATTTTCATGAACCAAACTCTTTGCTGGGGAACAAAACGTTGAGCACTGTCTCAATTTTGATTTTTCTTGAAAGAAATTTGCTGCATTATAGAGCAGCAAAAATCTTCCGTCTGTTAAATCCACTCGTCATCATTTGGCTGTGGTCATAGCCAAGCTGTCTTTTCTTCCTGTCCTTGTTCCACTGTTGAATTAAAGTACATCCCCTGGGAGCTTAATTATTCTTCCTGCTCTTGTTTTGCCAGTTACAAAGCATGACCAGCATGTACCTATCGTATGTAAATGTTATATCTATAGGATCTTTGGGAAAGTTTTCTTTTGTGCTTCTTCATGTGTTACAGGTAGACAGATTGTTGGGGGGGCTGGGATTGATCCGGTGGTCTTGGTACATGTTGGCACCAATGACAAAGTTATAGAAAGATGGAGGGTCCTAAAAAATTATTACAGGGATCTAGGCCAAAAGCTTAAGGCAAGGACCTCCAAGGTAGTATTTTCTGAAATACTACCAGTGCCATGCACTACCGCAGGGAGACAGTCAGAAATCAGGGAGGTTAATGCATGGCTAAGAAAGTGGTGCAGGAAGGAGGGGTTTGGGTTTTTAGAGCACTGGGACTCCTTTTCTGAGAGGTGCCATCTATATTCTAGGGACGGATTGCACCTCAATGAAGAGGGATCTTCTGTGCTAGGGGGGAGAATGCTAAAAAGGTTGGAGGAGATTTTAAACTAGGATGGAGGGGGGAGGGGAATGAAACAGATAATGAACTAAATGGAATAGATGAGGATACAAGGTGGTATGGAGGTAGAATGGGGGCAAGTGCAAGTTTGACAAGCAGTGAGACACCCATAGTAAATACAGATAATACTAGAAAACTTCTAAAAACTAAACAAAGTGGGCGCAGAAAGGAAGGAGCAGATAAGATAATAGTACAGGCTGAAAAAAACCTGAAATGCATGCTTGCTAATGCAAGAAGCCTGACAGATAAAATGGGGGAGCTTGAATTAATAGCTGCAAGGGAGCAGTATGATATCATAGGCATTACTGAAACATGGTGGGATGAAACTCATGACTGGACAGTTACTTTAGAGGGTTATTCTCTTTTTCGGAAGGATCGGCCAAATAGAAGGGGAGGTGGAGTATGTTTATATGTTAAACCGGATCTAAAACCTATTATAAGGGATGATGTCTATGAAGGGAATGATGAAAATGTAGAGACTTTGTGGATAGAAATTAGCAGTGGAGGTAAAAGTATAAAGAAAATGTTTGTGGGAATATGCTATAAACCACCAAATATCTGTGAGATTGAGGAAGCTAAAATACTTTTGCAAATGGAGAAGGCATGAAAACTGGGTCATGTTTGCATAATGGGGGATTTTAATTATCCAGACATAGACTGGGGCAATGAGATTAGCGTTACAACAAAAGGGAACAGGTTTGTGGGGGTGCTTAAAGACAATTATATGACCCAAATTATTGAGGAACCAACCAGGAGAGGGGCAGTTCTGGATTTGGTCATATCAAACAATGTAGAAGTAATAACAAATATTCAAGTCCTGGAACATTTGGGTAACAGTGATCATAACATGGTCTCATTTGAAATAAATTATCAAAAAACAGATTACTTGGGTTCAACAAAGACCTTCAACTTTGGAAAGGCAGATTTTAATAAACTGAGGTCTAATCTAGTAGTAATATAATGGGATGATGTTTTTGCAGGGAAAAATGTAGAAGATAAATGGGCAGTCTTTAAAACATTGTTAGAAAAGCACACTTATCAGTGTATACCCTTGGGTAATAAGTATAAAAGAAATAAGTCAAAACCAATGTGGCTAAATAAACAGGTAGGGGAGGAAATTGACAAGAAGAGGAAGGCGTTTAGATTCTTTAAGTCAGAAGGGACAGAGACATCGTATCAGAATTTTAAGGAATGTAACAAAAATTGCAAAAGGGCAATCAAATTAGCACAAATGGATAATGAAAAAAGGATTGCAATAGAAAGTAAGGTCAACCCTAAATATTTAAGTATCTTAATAACAAAAAAATGAGAAAATAAAATATAGGACCCTTTCAGTGTGAGATGGGTAGGCAGATTATTGGAGATAAGGAAAAAGCTGAGGTATTAAACAAATTCTTTGCCTCTGTGTTTACCAGGGAAGAATCAAGTTCAATAGTAGGGCCGCAGGAGGAAGCCACAACCTCCATATTAATGAACAATTGGTTAACTGAGGAAGAAGTTCATAAGCGACATGAAAAAAATTAAAGTAAATAAGGCACCTGCCCCCTATGGCATACATCCAAGAGTTCTCAAGGAGTTAAGCTTAGTATTAGCAAAACCATTATATTTAATATTCAAGGACTCCATTTCCACAGGCTCAGTACCACAAGATTGACGTAAAGCAGATGTGGTACCTATATTTAAAAAGGGAGCTAGATCACAACCGGGAAATTACAGACCTGTAAGCCTGAGTTCAATAGTAGGGAAACTACTTGAAGGTTTAATATGGGATAATATTCAGGAATACCTAATGGAAAATAAAATTATTAGTAATAGTCAGCATGGATTTATGAAGGATAGATCTTGCCAAACTAACCATATTTGTTTCTTTGAGGAGGTAAGTAGGCTTTTGATACGGTTTCACACAAGAGGTTGGTGTACAAAATAAAGAAAGTTGGACTCAGTAATAATATATGTACCTGGATTGAAAACTGGTTAAAGGACAGACAACAGAGGGTTGTCATAAATGGAACTTTTTCAGGTTGGGCTAAAGTCGTTAGTGGAGTACCTCAGGGATCGGTACTGGGACCCCTGCTTTCTAACTTGTTTATTAATGACCTTGAGGTTGGGATCGAGAGCAAAGTCTCCATCTTTGCTGAGGATATTAAATTGTGGAAGGTAATAGAATCAGAGACTGGAAACGTGGGCAGGTAATTGGCAGATGAGGTTTAATACAGATAAATGTAAGGTTATGCACTTGGGATACAAGAATAAAAAGGTGACTTACAAATTAAATGGAGATATATTGGGGGAATCCTTGATGGAGAAGGATTTAGGAGTGCTTGTAGACAGCAGGCTTAGCAATAGTGCCCAATGTCATGCAGTAGCTGCAAAGGCAAACAAGATCTTATCTTGCATCAAACGGGCAATGGATGGAAGGGAAGTAAACATAATTATGCCCCTTTACAAAGCATTAGTAAGACCACACCTTGAATATGGAGTACAATTTTGGGCACCAATCCTAAGAAAAGACATTATGGAACTAGAGCGAGTGCAGAGAAGAGCCACCAAATTAATAAAGGGGATGGACAATCTAACTTATGAGGAGAGGCTAGCTAAATTAGATTTATTTACATTAGAAAAGAGGTGTCTAAGAGGGGATATGATAACTATATACAAATATATTCAGGGACAATACAAGGAGCTTTCAAAAAACTATTCATCCCACAGGCAGTACAAAGGACTCTGGGCCATCCCTTAAGGTTGGAGGAAAGGAAATTTCACCAGCAACAAAGGAAAGAGTTCTTTACAGTAAGGGCAGTTAAAATGTGGAATTCATTACCCATGGAGACTGTGATGGCAGATACAATAGATTTGTTCAAAAAAAGGTTGGACATCTTTTTAGATGGGAAAGGTATACAGGGATATACCAAATAAGTATACATGGGAAGGATGTTAATCCAGGCATTAATCCGATTGCTAATTCTTGGAGTCAGGAAGGAATTAATTTTTGCCCTTAATGGGGTTTTTTGTTTGCCTTCCTCTGGATCAATACGTATAGATATAGGATAAAGTATCTGTTGTCTAAATTTAGCATAGGTTGAACTTGATGGACGGAAGTCTTTTTTCAACCTCATTACTATGTAACTATGTAACTATGTAACTATGCATGGAACCTGATACTTGACAAGTTTAATAAAATGTCAATAACATGGTAGTATTTACTGTTATATGGAGTCCCTCCTTTTACCTTTTTCCTCAATTTTCCCCTTTTCGATGTGTTAGTGTGATAGTCATAACATGGCCCAGTTGGTCAATATTCTATTAGTATTCTATTATTCTGATCCTTCACTAGGATGCCGGTTTTTACATCAAAATCAGAACAGAGTGCAATGAGTGCTAAGTGCATTTAAAAGGGAAGTCAAACAAAGCAGGAAGGGGGGGAGGGCGACGATGACGACAGATCAGTGTACCTGGCTTATTTAGAAATATTCAGTCACACTTAAAGTAACCATTTGTTTCCTATAAAAATGAATGTTTTCATTGTCTTCTTGGTCCCGAGCCTGATGTAGTTTTCGATGAAAACCCTGAAGTGTCCGACCTTACTGACATCGCATATTTACTGCCCCAGGTTACACTGTCTGCAATATTTTCATCATCAGAACCATCCCCAAAGTTCCAATTCCGCCAGTCCTGAGAAGGAACTGCTGGTTTCAATAGGCTGCTGGCCCGCCATTTAGCGTTCTTGGAAAAGGAGGGTCTCGCACGTTCAGGAGGGGTAGTATCAGCAGGGTCATGTTCTGCAACTGGCTAGAGTTCTGGCTTTTGCTCCCGACCCTTGCAGAACCTTGCAACTTTTCTGCATGCTGAACATGCTGTCTCCAGCATTGGTGGGAGATGCCATCTTGCGCAGCGAACTTCACATGGTGGATTCTCAGGCAGGAGAACCACTATTTCAAGTGCACTAACATACAAGACCACGTGTCCCACATGATTCCGGTTAGAATCCATTCTCTGTAGGCCTTTACAGCACATGGCTTTACTATCTACCAAGCGTAGGTATACCCCAGGCTAGCAAAGCTCCATCGGATATGCTGCACTCGGTCACAGTCCATTATGAGCACTCTGTGGTTTACTTGTTGTCAATGGCTAGTGATTCTGTAGTGGTTCTTCAAGCAGAGAAGTATAGGCACCTTAAAATCAGGCACTCCCCCTAAGACACCACCCCATCAGAATCTTATGCCACCCCGTCTGATCCTGACACCATAGTCTCCTTCAGGTGATCCTGGCCCATGGCAATGGGACCCCCTTTCCAGACGCCCTATATTTCAGACCGCAGGGTGACTCCGAACATCAATAGCCTCTCTGTCTCAGCACTGCTCGCCCTGTAGGTCAGCCCAGGCTGCAGTGTAACGCTCAGCATGCCCACAAGCCAGACGAGTTCCCGGGACTGAGGTGGAAAGGGATAATACCACACACCTAACAGTAAACGGGGGCATGGCCGGAGTGTGGAAGTAGCGTAGATGTTCCGGGTAACAACAATAGAAAGAGTACCGTACTTGCCAACTCCAGCGGTGGTAGGTATAGTCCGTAAGCCAATGGTCATGGAATGGAGAGATCAGCATAGTTGAGTGTCCATAAGCCTGGGTCATGGAGTGGAGAGAGCAGTGAAGTAGATTGTCCATAAGCCGTGTCCTAGGGATATAGAAGTCTGCAAGTTAAAGAGTCAACGCCAAGTCCAAGGGTACCAGAGAGCAGCATAAACGAAGTCCAAAGCCAAAGGTCAATATCCAGGGAGGTCAGCAGAATATCCAGGGACAGGAAAAGGGCCTCAAAGACAAAAGGGGCCAGGCAACAGCAGACAGCAGCAAGGTACAGAAGCTATGCAAAGCAAGGAGGTGTTGGTGAGGGGAGACTAAATAGGGGGTTGGGACCTATCAGAGGAAGGGGAGGAACAAGGAGTGGTCTGAGGAAAGACCTGATAGGAGGGAAGTGTTTGGGAAGCTGGGGCCTATCAGAGCAAGGGGAGGAATGGAGGAGCGACCTGGGGGAGGACCTGATAGGGGAAAGGTGTCTGGGTAGGTGGGACCTGTCACAGCAAGGGGAGGAGCGGAGAAGCGGCCCGGGGAAGAGCCTGATGGGAGAGAAGGGCCTGGGGGCGGACCTGATGGGGAAGAGGCAGGGAAGCGTATGGAGTGTGCGCCGCATCATCGGGGGCTGTCAGGCGCACGGCGCCAGTAAATGGCAGCCTGGGTCCGCGCGCCCGTAGGGATGTCACGCACAACCCAGAAGTGTGGGGGCAGCGGGAGAGGGATCCGCAATGAGTGAGGTACGCCGCCGGGGAGCCTGGGTGGCATGCAAGAGAGGTAAGGAGGCGCTGGCAGTGGGTATGCCTGCCGCGCGGATCCTTACATGCAGATCCATGGTGGGGAAGGTTGGCCCCAGTTATGGAATGCCAGAGTCCCCTGGATACAGCACCTAGCCTTCCTTTTCTCCAGCGCTCACTCTGAAAGCGTACCTGATAACTTCTAGCCTTGCATCGCTGAAAGCCTGTCCTGTCGCTGATCTCAGCAGCTCCTTCAAATGTAACAGTATTTTCCCCACCCTCTGAGAGATCCCCCTGTTACCAGGTGTATGGTGCATGCTACCTGTTGGTTTACAAGAGGCTGATGGTTGTGGGGACTGCAAAACATGCTTCTGTGTATATACCTGACATTTACTCCATGGTACACCGCGCCTCCATCTGCCATAAGCTCCAGATGTATGGAGGCGATCTCCTACGGTAGAAATGGTTACCTCTTCCCCAGTAAGATCACACACCAGGCAGGAGGTATATTCAACTGGAACGGATTTATTCCTGTACACTTCACAGCACATGGCAGTTCTCTGCCCAACACATTCTCTGTTCTGGTCTCCCAAACTCAGGATAGTCCCCGGACCTTCACTACAGGTCAAGGGCCCCTGCAGCAGTCCCTGCTCTTCCCCAGCCCTCTAGCAGGACCAGGGGAATAGGTAATCACTCACTCTCCCCCTTAGGGAAGAGGACCAGGGCCTGCCAGTGCACAGCAATCCTGCGTGATACATTGTCTCTGTTAATGGTAGAGACACTACTGAATTTGGGTGTGCACCTCCCTTATGTATAGTAGAGGGAAGGTACTAGGTCTGTCCCCAGGATTGGGCAGAAAACATACCTAGTCACACCTCCTCCCCTGTCACTCAAGGGACTGCCTGTGGGGGGAAAACCCATGACTAGTACTGGCACTGCCTACTCTTACCAGGACTTGCATGCCAGTGATGGCAGAATAGTAGCCAGAAACCAGCCATGACTACATTTAGAATGGGGTCAATTAGCTACTGTACATTTGACCTACTGAATGTGTCACTGTCCCTTGTTCACTTACTGTACATCCTAGAAGAGACGGTCCATTTAACTAAAACAACCAGGAGTATATGTTGCTACTGCATATTTGTGGCACTTAAAAATATCTAATAGTCAAGACTGCCTGTAATATTGTTATCTACAGTATTTCTGTATTAATCTTAAATAATTAGGAGATACAACCTGCACATCCTGATAAGAAAAAAGTCTCCCATGTTGTCTTTTAATTAAATTTATCTGCTCAGATCCTGCTGCCACAATGTACCTCCAAGAATTGCTATTTACAAGAGATAAGCAAGTTCAGGCTTTTGTGAGAAACATATAATTATTGACAAAGCTCTAGTAATCACTGTGGCACCTCTGCAGAGATTGCCTAGGCAGCAAAACTGTGCTAAATTTATCAACACAAAAGCCTTCTTGTCCCACTGCATCTGTCTTTATATTAATATAAAATGGATCTGTAGAGCAGTCACTGCTGTAACCAAATACTTAAATATTTTGCTATGTTTGTCTTCTCTCCAAAATTATTTTACAAAATTACCTTTCTTTCCCCTTTTCATGTTTTTCTTGTAAAATTATCCAGTAGTTTTCTATTTGAAAAATATATTGGTGTAAAAACACAACTGGGCCAAATACTGCACTGAAACCCATTTGTAGCTATTTTTATAATTTATTAACACTAATCTTTTTTCATTTAATAATTTATATCTTTTGTCCAAAAATGGAAACTTTATGTTAATGACATGTAACCCTCCTTGCTCAGCTCTAAAACACATCAGATTAGTTTTGCACAATGATAATGCTTAGGGGTCTATTCTATTAGCCATCATAAATCATCTCGCTGGGCCTGTTACGCCGCCGTTTTTTTCAATGTATTTATCACGGTATTCAGAAGGCCTTTATGAAGGCTACTAGAATAGGCCTCTTTCCCTGACCAAAACTTATGAGGATTGGCGATGTGATATTCTCCTCTCTCAAAAGGTCTCACCCGTGGATCTGTAGCGATCTGGACAAGTTGCACAGAGAGCTGCACAGAGAGAGCCGCCTCGATCACAGGGTTTTAATAAAAAATGTATTACTAGTGTAGATTAGCAGAGGGTCTCTGGAACAGAACCATGTTGATTTCAGGTCCAGGGACCACTGCTTCCCGAGATACAGGGCCCGTTATGGGGTGTCGGTATCTCCTATGCATTTAAATGTCTCGCATCATGTGACAGTGGGATTTAAATGCATAGTGGATACAGGCACCCCATAACGGGGCCTGTAACTCGGGAGTAAGAGGTCCCCAGACCAAATCAACATGGTTCTGCTCCGGAGACCCCATGCTCATGCACACTAGTATTAAAAATGTAATTAAAACAGCTCCATTACCTTAATGGCTAGCCACTAAGCAATGAAGGGGTTCAACCTCAATAGTCTGTTTATTGGAGGCAGGGGGGGGGGTGAACGGGGTAGTAACCCCCGGGTGGGTGGTTAGGCCTGCCGGGAAGGTTGTGGGAGGAGTTAACCCCTTCACTACCATAGCGATGGGAACCGCTTTGGTAATGAAGGGGTTAACCAGTCCCGCTGCCCCCTGGAAGGCCTAAACACCACCCTTGGGACTACTACCCCCTTCACCCAATCCCTCTAACCCAATAAACAAAAATAACACAACAACCCTACTAACCACTTCCTCTGCCCCCAACACACCCCCTCCCCCATACATACAGTACAGTAATGCGCAAAATAACTATTATTCACATATGGATAATAGCTCATCCTTAAAAGCACATGGCTATATCACATGGTAATACAGCCAATGGTATTGAAGGATGTATAATGCTTGTACTTCTCATTTCAGCGGAAGATCTCGACGTGGCAACATCCGTTTTGTATTTACCATGGAGTTTTGGATCAAAAGAAAGAAGATAGAAGATTAAAGAAAAGAAGAAAAGAATGACAGATGACGATAGAAGAAGGAGAAAGAAGATGAAAGAGAAAAGATTTTTGTACCTCATGCTGTTCTTCAAGGAGGATGGAGTCGGATTGCAGTGGATGACGTCGCAGGTCGAGCATCCTCATACGCCAGTATTCGGAGAGTGAAGACTTCTAAAGGTAACATAAATATTGGATTTATGTAATTGTTTTTTCTCAGATTTTGTTATTGTATTTATTTCTTTTTATGTTTTTGATTGCTCATTGACTGCTAATGTATTAATCTGTGAGGGTACAGATAAATACAGTGATAGGCAATGCATTTTTTGGCAAATGCTTGTTTTGAATTGATTGTTATTTTTTCAATACTGTATCTGTTTAAAGTTTTGACTAAATTGTTTGGCATTTGGATGGCTTGTTTTTAGTACATTTTAGGGTTGGTTAGCGGTTTAAATTAATTAATTGTTTTGTTGGCTAGTAGTTTTATTGATTTAATTGATTTGACTAGTGCTTTTATTTCTTTATATGGTTGGATAGGTGTTTATTTAATTGTATTCTTAAGTTTTGGAATAACATAATTGTAATTCTTTTGCTGTTTTGGTGATAGATACATTTCATTGATCTGTACTTTTAGGCTTTTTATTCTTTTATTTTCGGGGTGTTTAGGTGCTTGTGTATTTCTTTTATTCTTTTGATTTTTGGCATTAATGATTTGTATTAGGTTGACCATTGATTGCTATAGTGGCTTACCAATCCCATATTATATGGGCATGATATACCACTGTGCCAATCAATATGTAGAGGGTGTGTATAGTGGCCCCGGGGTGGGTAGTTAGGCCTCCCGGGAGGGTAGCAGGTGAGGGTGGGTTAACCCCTTAATTACTATAGCAGTTATTAACTGCTAAGGGGTTAAGGGCCATTAGATTGTATTTTTTCTTGTACTCTTGCTGCCAACGGAGGATATGGACCTGGAGTATGGTGATGAGGATGCCCTTCATCATGGCAGGGGTAAGTAGAAGTTTTATTTACTTTATTTATTCTGGCTGGCTAATATTTGATTTTAGAATGGGCAAATAAGCTATTATCCATATGTGGATAATAGTTATTTTGCCCATTACTGAACTGTATGTGTTAGGGGGGTTCTTGGGGGTAGAGGAGGTCGGTAGTAGGTTTGTTGTGTTTTTGAATGTTTATTGTGGATAGCGAGGATGGGTGAAGGTGGTATTTGGCCCTTAGGATATCCCCTCTCTCTAAATCTCCAAAATAATTTGTTAGCCTGTTGGTTGAAAACCTCTAAACTACTACAGTTACGTCTGAGTCTCACAAATTGCCCCCCTGGTATGTTGTTTATCCATGTCTAACAAATTATTTTGTTAGCTAACAAATTATTTTGGAGATTTAGAGAGAGGGGATATCCTAAGGAACTTCTAGAAAGAGAGATCATAAGGGTACGTAATATGGATCGTAAGGATATGTTAGTTCAAAAATAGATCCACGATTAAAAATAAAGAAGGTCAAAACACAAAAAAGGACACTCTTAATGTGGCTTTCATTACAGACTTTAATTCGGTTCATAGAGACATTGAAAAGGTTTTTAACAAACACTGGGGTATATTGTGCAATGATCCCATTTTGGGATCACATCTTGACGTTAAAAGACGGTTTATTTACAGGAGAGCAAAAAATATCAAAAACTTGTTAGCTCCTAGTGATGTTTTTATAAGTAAGAGTTAGATACTATGTCCCCTAAGGGGTTAAATGAGGATGTGGATATTTGGGCACTTTATTGAATCTTTAGCTCACCACCCCTCTGTACCTAGGGGATGTATCATTTATCTCTGTATCTCTGTTTTCCTTCTTATCCTACGCTTTTTCTAGTTACATCTCTTAGCAAGTAATGATGGTGTCTATTTTAAGAGCGACTAATATTGTGTGTTCTTTTATTCCAGCATTGTTTTTATTTATTATGCTAGGTTTTGTCTATATGTAAGTTTATATTAAATAGGTATTGTTTTTTTTTTTTTTTTTTTTATTTTTTTTTTTGTTTTTTTTTGTTAATAAAGTTGTTGTTTTAAAAGTAAACTACACATCTTCCCTATCACGCAGACCATTACCTATTATAGATGATTGGTCTATCCCTAATTGGTTGACCAATAAGGTATCTATGTGAGGTATTTAAGACCTCTGGGTAATGGCCTAATTATTCCCTGAAGAAGTAGTTAATTCTACGAAACTAGTTGGATGTAACATTCTATTGCCTTATATCTGCTTACATTGGCCTTTGTCTATGTATTGGCCTGTCCTGTTTTTATTTCATCCTGTGTGCTGTTTTGGACACTTGTGAGAGACTTTGTAAGACTGTTCAAACTTCCCTATTGAATCCACCACTGCTGTGTAGACAGTGACGTCATTACACAGCGTCCCGCGACCGAGCGGCACCGTGGCACGCTGAGGGCACCCCAGCAAGCTGCGTTTTAACCTCTGTGCAGAGGATACACCTGCCGAGGTACAGGAGCAGCTTCATATCGGCCAGGAAGCAGGAGCGATTTCACCGAGCCCCAGTACCAGCTGCTGAACCTGGCTGCATGAAGGGAAATCCCCTTGGGAGTGAAAAGACTGACGTCCTGCCCCAGAATCAACTGAGCTGCAGCAGCAGAGGGAAGCAAGCACCTGAATCTACAGCTAACAGCTGCCGAGTGGTAAACAGTGTGATACACACTACATGCCTTTTACCAACTTTTTTCATGTACGCAGATATATTACCCCCTTTTTAATTCTATAATATATTGTTGAATTTGCTTCACTATTTGGCGTTGTGCGCTGTTTTCTTTTGTTTCCATTCTCTTAGTGTGTGTGGGGTGCTGAGCCACCCCTGCGTTTACAGCTGCAGACGCCATTATCCCCAACACGGTTATGTGGCACTTATTATTTAATGTATAATTATCTCACTGTGGGAGTTGTGGTTTAATTTTTTATAAATTTTTTATCACTAAATTGATGGTATAGTCACTGCACTGTATATATTTATACATTTAAACTTTATAGGTAGTTAGGTAGTAGCGCACAGTTTTGTTTTTTGTGTTTCAACACCTGTACCTCGCTGCCATGCATAAAAGGTTACACACTTTGCATAGCCCACCACTCGATGATCTTTATCTGAACTTGCCCTTGTCCAGATACTGCATTATGCCATCTGCTTCCATGGATCAACCCTGATTCTACGGACGCAGGAACCCACTCGCCTCTGCCGTGCCTGTCATGCAGAAAAAGCGAAAGGCGGTTGCCGTTTCCACGCCAAGGCAAAAGCGACAGGCTAAGGCCAATAAAGAAAACCTTCTGCTGACCCCAAAGGCTAAGGGTTTTTATAGACATCAGCCTTATTATGTCAAGAAGATATACGGTGATGTACTCTCGACGCAAAACGATTGGCATCCAACCCATCGAACCCGCAGACCACTTCCTCACATACGCTTCAACGACTCTGCCGCCGCTGTCCCGGAAATCTTCAGCCCGTCTTCTCCACCCCTCGTCCTCGTTGCTGCCACCGCCCTCCCGGAAACCCACAGGCCATCTTCTCCAGTTCTATCCGACAACACTGCCGCTGGTGCCTCTGAAATCCATGGGTCACTTTCTCCTTTGCTTTTAGACGACTCTGCTTCTCGCCCGGAAATCCAAAGGTCACTTTCTCCATCCCTCTTCGACGACGCTGCCGCTTCTCCTCTACCGGATTTCCACAGGTCACCTCCTCCACCCTTCTTCGACGACGCTGCCGCTTCTCTCCATGGAACCCCCATCTCATCCTCCATTGCATCCATCCACCCAGATGTCCACACGCCATGCTCAAGAAGCAGCTCGTTAGACCGGATGCTGAATGGGATAAGTGTGGATATCCCCGGGAACTCTATTATGCTGGCAAAGATAGATCTGTTCCTGAGACCATGCTAAATGTGGAACAACGGATGCTACATATGGATCAACGGATGCTAGATATGGATCAACGGATGCAACATATGGATCAACGGATGGATCGACGGATGGAGAAGCTAGAGTATATCGGATATAGCGGGTATACATCATTTGCTCGGTGTTCATGGCCCTGTTTCCCCGATGCCGGAGCAGGAGGGTGACATGGATGAGATGAATGGGAGTATCGACCCCCTTCCATTACCAAGCGCACCCCCTCCACCAGAAGATGTAGTGTACATGTATGCCATTGAGGAGGACATGACAACCCCGTCAAGACCACGCCAGGAGACAACACGGCAACCAAGACCGGAGGAAATCTTCCTCCCAGACAACCTACCATCGCCCGTTACCTCAAGAACACCCGCTCCCAGAAGACCTACATTCGCTCGCATCGATACGGTGCCCGACATCACCCTGTGCAATCTGCCACTGGTGCTCAGGGAGAAGTATAGGGTGATGAGTGCTGCTGCACCCCACAAGTATGCCTTGTTATTTTTTAAGCACCATGTGCCCTACTCTTTGTACTGCGAGTGGGCCTTCAGAGTGAAGTACGAAGGAAATCGCGTAAAAAAGGCGCTTCCTGCCAATTTAAGAAAGACCATTCTGGAGGAATTGCGGCTCTTTTATACAATTACAGATCCTGTAATGAAAGGCGTTCGAGACTGCATTAGTGGCGTTTTGCGCCATGCAAGGAATCGGCCATGGACGGACAATCTGGTGCACTTTCTGGTTTAATCACGGGTACTGTAAGACCATACTGTTGTGCTGAACTGTACTGTACATGTTTTGACCTGCTGTACTTAAATAAAGGAGATGTTGTTGTGTGTTTTAACTTGTATTTATACCGAAATGTTTTAACTTGCTGTACACACACGCAGGACCTGCACAATTCCAGTACCGGAGGGCCGCAAACAGACCCGGTTTTCAAGGTTGTCCTGAAAACCGGGCCTGTTTGCTGCCCTCGAGGACTGTAGTGGTGCAGGCCTGACTGACTGTTTTGCACACCATCCCACTGTACTGTATATGTTTCTTTAATAAAGGAGATGTTACGTTTTGTATACTATATTTTATGAATAAAGATTTTTTTTAATCACAGGTAAGACCATACTGTTGTGCTGAACTGTATTGTACTGTACATGTTTTGACCTGCTGTACTTAAATAAAGGAGATGTTGTTTTGTGTTTTTTAACTTGTATTTATACAGAAATGTTTTAACTTGCTGTGCACACACACACAGGACATGCACAATTCCAGTCCCTGAGGGCCGCAAACAGGCACGATTTTCAAAGGTTACCCTGAAAACCGGGCGTGTTTGCTGCCCTCGAGGACTGTACTGGTGCAGGATTGACTGACTGTTTTGCACACCATCCCACTGTATTCTGTATGTTTTGACTTGCCGTTCTTTAATAACGGAGATGTTGCGTTTTGTATAATTTGTGAATAAAGAATTTGTTTTTATAACATGTGACTGTAAACCATACTGACTGACTGTAAATGTTTTTACTTTCTGTACATAAATCTTTTCACTAGCCGTAAACCATACACCTGTTGATGTTTTGAATTGCTGTGCACTTAAGATGTTTCTACATTGTACAGTATTTGTAAATAAATGTTTTTGTACTTACTACACCAATAAAAGAACATTTTGATTTGTTTTACATTGTTCCATTGGCTCCTTTCCTTTGCTACTGTAACAAAATACAGTGTTTCTAGAATGTACACTACAGTCCAGGCATACTGTAAAGTATACTGTAGGCATGCTCAGTATAAGAGTATTAAAAAAAATAGAAGACACATACTGTACTGTACTGTATGTACTGGCACTGTATAGAAGACAAATACTGTATGTACAGTACTGTAATACATGTAGAATAAATGCATAGTTTTTATTTTTTCGGGTTTATTACACAGTATACTGTATAAAAAAAAGTATTGTATACTGTACGGCCGGAAAACATCAGCATACTGTTTCAGGTACAGTGTTCTATCCTAATCTATAACAATGGCCACTAAACTGTAGACTCAGGTACGTGGGTTTTTAAATCCGATTCAGCAATGTGCAGGCATTGTTACACAAAGCGATATTATCCATCGAAATCCCTCCATTAGCCGTTTTCTTTTCTGAGGTAAAACAAAAAGAAAAGTTTTACTGTAATGGTCAGCTCCCTAAAGAGGTTCCCAGCCAGTCCCATCAATAATTTTCTCGGGGGCGTCTCCTGTTCACATGCGCATGCGCCTACCGTGTAATGACACGCATAGGCGTTTCAAGAATGTTCCAATGCGCATGCGCCTAGCGTTCCACCAATTGTTCAGTATGTCCAGCACAGTACTGGAGAAGCCGCTCAGCCAATAATATTGCTTACAGGAGAATCGCTTGACTTTTGAATCGCACCGATAGTGATACTGTATTGTCAAAATAAAAAAAACACATAACATAATACGGCAACAATACTCACCATAGAATTTCCCATTCAGCTGGCGCCGGCGCCGGTCCACTGCCAGTCCAGCGTTCTTGATCATCCACGTCGAAAGTTTGCAGCGGGACTAGTCCACCTGTAGTCAGCTAATGAGACTGGAAATTGCTTAGGTACATGCAAGCTTGATCGAAACTGCATGCGAAATCCGGCTCAGGCTCTCTGGATAGACAGCAAGGGTTGTCACTGACGGTGGGACCGTTATTGGAAGCCAGTGCTGGTGCTGGTGCATTGCTTGGCAGCGACTGTCGTTTCTTAGTTGGTTTTAACACGACCTTTTGCCGTCTGCACGATCATAGATACAGGAAAAAGTCGGTGATACACACCAATACCCTCCAACAAATTGTGGCTCAATACGATAAAAACAGGGATCGCTACATAACCTTTTCCTTATTGCACGCTACCACGTATGAGGCGCTGGCGAAAATTTGTTAAAGTCAAAGTTTTCGATAAAATACTGATAAATTTGAACAACTGTTGCCATCTTATCATCTGTTGCATTAATCGCGGCCCATATCAAATATGCGTAACTTCTGCCGGGTTTTTGGAAAACAGGCTGCATTTGAACACTCATGGCGACGTCTCTCTGGAGAATACTGTAATAGAAACTGGTCTTTGTCTTTATTTAATATGAAAAGCCTAAATTGATACATTTTTGCAACCTCTTCCTTCAGTCTCAAGGCCAATTTACAATAGCACACTGTGGTATCTTTTTTAAACGAAACACCTGCAAGTCGACACATTACTGAAGCGCATGCGCATTACAATTCATGAATATCTGCCATCTGGCGGACATGCGAAGAATTGCAACCTATTAAATCCGAACCATTCTCAATAAACGCATCAACCGCGCGTCAACCGCGCATGACCCGCGCATGACCCATGGCTCAGAACGCAAAATGAATGCGGCATGCTCCCGGTGAAGTGCGTCGCATTCCAGGAAAAGCCAGGGAAAAAGACGGCGATGTGTTAGAATAAAATGAGCCGCAGCAGTAGCACTTCACAGTAGTAATACATGTGACAATCATATAAATAACAAATAATACAAATAACAGATCATGGGAATAAGTGCTTCAGACATAAAAGGAACATTTCAGAAGAGGAGTCCCTGCCCCGAAGAGCTTACAATCTAATTGGTAGGTTTGAAGAATCTACAGAGACAGTAGGAGGGCATTCTGGTAAGTGCATCTGCAGGGTGCCGAGCTTTATGTATCGTGTGTATAGTATTAGCCATGGTGCTACTCATATGCTTCTTTAAGCAAGTGTATCTTAAGGTGGATCTTGAAGGTGGATAGAGAGGATGCAATTGGGGTATTGAGGGAAAGGGCATTCCACAGGTGTGGGGCAGTCAGTGAGAAAGGTTTAAGGCAGGAGAGGGCTTAAAATACAAAAGGGTAGAGAGAAGGCAGCCTAGAGCAGAACGCAAGAGTCGGGATGGTGCATAGCGAGAAATTAGGGGTGAGATGTAGGGAGGGGCAGAAGAGTGTAAAGCTTTAAAAGTGAGGAGGAGAATTGAGTGCCAGATGCAGGATTTGATAGGAAGCCAGGAGAGTGATTTCAGCAGGGGAGACACTGAGACAGATTTAGGAAAGAGTAGAGTGATTCTGGCAGCAGCGTTTAGGATAGATTGTAAGGGAAACAGGTGAGAGGCAGGAAGGCCGGACAGCAGGAGGTTACGGTAATCGAGATGGGAGAGAATAAGGGCCTGAGTCAGAGTTTTAGCAGTCGACAGAGGAAGGGGCGTATCTTTGTAATATTGCGGAGGAAAAAGCGACAGGTTTTAAATATGTTTTGAATGTGAGGGGAATGTGAAAGAGGAGTTGAGTGTGACCCCTAGGCAGTGTGCTTGGGCTACTGGGTGAATGATCGTACTTCCAACGGTAATATGGATGGAGGTAGTAGGGCCAGGTTTGAGAGGAAATGTATGAGGAGCTCCGTTTTTGCCATGTTAAGTTTCAGTCGGTGGAGGGCCCTCCAGAATGATATCTCAGAGAGACATTCAGAAACTTTGGTCTGTACAGCAGGTGTAAGGTCAGGGGTTGAAAAGTAAATGTGTGTGTCGTCAGCATTGAGGTGATATTTAAACCCAAGAGATGTGATTAGGTCACCAACAGAAAGTGTCTACAGAGAAAATGTCCCAGGACAGAGCCCTGGGGTACTCCCACAAAGAGAACGATAGAGGAGGATGAGGTGTTAGCAGAAGAGACACTGAAAGTACGATGGGAGAGGTAAGAGGAGATCCAGGATAGAGCTTTGTTATGAATACCAAGAGTATGGAGAATGTGAAAGAGAAGAGGATGGTCCACCATGTCAAATGCTGCAGGTCAAGTAATATGAGCAGAGTGTAATGACATTTGTCTTTGGCAGCATGGAGGTCATTAGTTATTTTAGTGATGGCTGTTTCAGTTGAGTGAGCAGTGCAGAAGCCAGATTGTAGAGGTCTAGGTGCATGGCTTTATGCATTTCTATTGATATTCCTGAAACTGTAGCTCATATGGGGCAATATAATAATAGTGCACATGATGAAAATACATCTGTTAGGGTTAATTTACTGAAACATACCTTTTTGCCCTTATACATAGTATACTGTACATACAATATAATAATAGTGCACATGATGAAAATACATCTGTTAGGGTTAATTTACTGAAACATACCTTTTTGCCCTTATACATAGTATACTGTACATACAATGAGTAGGACCTATTTAGGGAATGCAATATGGTAATGTTTGCTGTACCTTTTTTTAAGCTCAAAGATGCAACTATAAAATATACATTCCTTTTTAGAAATATAAAATGGATTATTATCACTTAATATTTGCATCATTACAGCACGGATTTTGTAATGCAATGGTACAAAACCACCTCAAATAGCAGTACTGTATGAAGTATTCTGGTTGGCAAAATGCCAGACCACTAGATCTGCTAAATGTACAGTACATGCAAGCAAACTACCTCATTAATTTTGCATTTACACCTCATTTCAAAGTCAATTTTGCACAGCGCCCAAATATAGAAAAATGATTCAAAGATTGTACTTATGCTTGTGTGATTTTCTGTTTTAAAAAAAATCAATCACCTAGTTTTCACAGGCTAAAGATATCACCGGCATTAATTCATGTGGCTGATTTTTTTTTTTAATGTTTTCAGAAGCTCAAATTACCTTTCGCACATGTTCTGGAATACATTTTACATTTACATTTTTAACACATAATGTGTCGTTTTGTTATCATATATGAATACAAATAATAGATTCTGAATTGTTTTTCGTGAAAGTGAAGTAGAACCATTATAAGCACATCATCCCATACTTAGCTATTATGAAATGGACCATACAAGGGATGAGCCATAAGGTTAGGTTGACCAGGCTTTCAAATGTAAGACTGGGACACAATGAAATATTATTTATAAAACAAAAACATCACAAACTGTAGCCTCCCCTCCCTTTCTCTGTCTCTCTCCTCCTTTCTCTCACACACACTCTCGCCCATCCCCCATTCTTTCCACCTTCTCCCTTCTCTCCCCCTCCCTCCTCTCTACATATCCTCACTATCTCCTCTTTGCATCTCTCTCCTCCATCCCCCCATCCCTCTATTCTCTCTCCATCCCCCATTTTCTCTCTCCACATCCCATCATTCTCTCTCCTCATCTCTCCATTCTCTTCTTCCTCCATCCCTCCATTATCTCCGTCCTTCCATCTCTCCATTCTATCCCTCCTCCCTCTCTCTTATCTCTCCCCCAAGTCCCGACCTGTCACTGTGGGGTAGTGGGGGGCCTTCCAGATGTGACCGCTAAGGCAGACCTCATGCCACCACCCTCCTCAGTTGCCATCCTGCAACCAGCGCTGTCCTCTGCTACCATCTTCCAAACTCCGCTGTCCTCCACTGGTATCTTCCTCCAACCTCCGCAAAACCAAGACATTTAAAAAATTGCCAGGACAATTCCTGTAAAACTGGCAAAAAAAACTAAATGTCCTCCAACGCGTTGACTCAGGTAATGATTCCAGGCATATGAAAAAAAGAAAAAATCAGAAAACACAGTGGTATTTTTATGGGTAATAATAAACCCAGTGTTCACTAGATTTTACTGTAAACACTTACGTTATTTAAAGATGTTGTTATACACACTTTCTCTTTATGAATATGTTTATAATATCTGCTTTGTCATTTTTCTTCCTTAAGAATCATGTGATCAGAATTGTATATTTTTCACTGATACTGATTCATGTATACTTTATTGTTCAACTTTGCCTCTCTAGGTAATGTACAAAATAACTATTGAATCATCCTCTCTTTATCAAGTAGATTATAATGCTTTACATACTTGTTTCTGCACTTAGGGGCACTTATCATGGATATAAGCCATCTTCTGTGCATCTCAAGTTCACTGTGCATGTTCCCCGATATAGCTGAGCAACTACTGTTGCTATGCTTTTAACTGAGGGGATATGACCGATTTCGGAGCACTGCGCATGCGCATGAAGTAATCCTCTACACGGGGAGCGTTTTTACTGTGCGGGGCTTGTTTCTATCTAGACGCACATGCAACCGCACCTCGCACTTTGCCTCACTGGCCTGGTGTGATCAGGGAGTGAGCGACGCATGAACGTATCGGGTATTTCCCGATGACGTCATGCGCATGCGCACTTCGCTATGTGAGGGGAATGATTTGCCAGCTATGCCCTTAAGAGACAGGAAGGGTTTTTTGCAATGCTTTGCATTATTGGGCTTCTGCCAATGGCGTTTTAGGAGACATACGCAGCAGGTATGTTTGCAATGAACACTCCTGTTAGCTATTTAGATAATATGTATTATGCAAATTTTCACCAGGTGACGACGTTCATGGGCATAATTACAATCCTTTTTAAGTTTGCACGTTATCCTGCCTACCCCACCACTCCCAGTTGAAGGCATCTGGCCGAAATGCGTAGGAGTGGGTGCTGTAGGCAGGATCCCTTGGTTTGTCTCCCCTTAGGGACACGTAATTATGTTTTGAGCTATTGCTCCTTGCCTCCTCTATGACTATGTGTTTTTGATGCTTAGGTGATATGTGATTTAGGGTATACAGTCTTTGGAGTATGCTTTTCCAAGTTTTTCACCCATTGCTCTCATTATTGTACAGTTGTACTTTACTTTCCAGGGACTTCTGTATATGACTCCCTTGGATTGAGCATTGGATGTTATGATTTGTTCTCTTGGTTATCGCTATTTCCTCCTCATCTCAGCCCTCTTCTGCAGCACTTAGCTTCCCCTTGTTTGATACACTCAAGGGTACACACCTCTTCATTTTGAGACGTTTTGTCCATTTTGATTGATTGTTAGAGGATGATTGCTTTGCCTTATCTATGCCTGATTTTAATTATTCTATGCTTTCTTTTAGATTCTTTTAGATTCTTTTAGATTCTTTGTTCTGTGACAGTTAATTCAATAAAAATTGTATTTGTATATTCAACTGGTATATTAGAGTGCTATTATTTGGGGCTTCCTTCTCTTTTTCTCATAACATATATATATATATATATATATATATATATATATATATATTTGTATGGACATGGTACTGTAGGGGTTAAATGCTGAAAAGATAAAGTGAGGAAATTAGCCAAGCACATGACAACAATTCTAATCACACTTTCGCGCCACTATTTTTGAGGGACACCCTATGTAAAGTGCCCATTTTGTTCAGCGTGTGTGGGTGCAGTTGTGAGGAGAGGAGAGAGAGAGTGGACTTGGTGGTAGGAGGAGAGAGTTGGTGATTTGTTGGTGATAATTGAGTGAGTTGTCGTGTGTTATAATATTTTTTCTCTCTACATTTTTGTATTGTTGGTGTGAAAGAACTTTGTTAGTGTGTCCTTTTTGTTTATATTTGTTTTTTGTGATTGAGTGAAATAGAGAGGATGAGTGGATGTGGGAGTGGGAGTGGACATGGGAGTGGACGTGTGAGTGGACATGTGAGTGGTGCGGTGGCTGGTGGAGTGGTGGAGCATGGGAGTGGAGGAGATGCAGTGGCTGGTGGAGTGGTGGAGCGTGGGAGTGGAGGAGGTGCAGTGGCTGGTGGAGTGGTGGAGCATGGGAGTAGAGGAAGTGCGGTGGCTGGTGGAGTGGTGGAGTGGTGGAGCGTGGGAGTGGAGGAGGTGCGGTGGCTGAAGTGGTGGAGCGTGGGAGTGGGGGAGGTGCGGTGATTGGTGGGAGTGGGGGAGTGGTGGAGCGTGGGAGAGGAGTGGGACGTACAGGTACTGTCCGTCCTGCCAGGGCAGGTACGTCCCATGCCGGGACGTCCCGTGATGATACTCCAGGTGGGGGAGTGCAGGTGGGTGAGGGTGGCGGGAATAGTGGACAGGGAGAGAGGGACACTGTCCTCCATACGAACAGTGATGCAGAGGAGGAGGATGGAAGTAATGAGGGGCCAGCATCAAGCCAGGCGCGTACGGAGGGCCTCAGAAACCCACGATTTAGCCCTCGGGAAAATGACACCCTTGTTGAAGGTGTCATGTCTTCCTATGATCAACTATATGGATCATTATCATGTAAGTTTTTTTTAACAATTATTCTATTATAATATAGAAAGTATGTTGTATAGACCGCACTACCTAATGTATGAACTATATTTGACATATGTAAGTTGTGGGTGCTGGGGAACAATGAGGAGATCTCTAATCTCTCATAAGGACATATAGAACATAAAAAATGTTCCCCGCACTCATAATGAATACTAAACAATCAATTATACTTGAAATGTTGATATATGAATGAGCAAAACTGAAGAACATTAATTGACAATGTGCCAAAAAACTGTAATCACATACAATTAACAGGAGGGGGAGGGATGGTGAGGGAAGGGGGACATGTGACATCACTAAAGTGAGGGATATGATAAAGAAATCCCTAACAGGGAAGGAAGTGGGTGTGGTGAGACGCAGGGGAAACGTAATGTTTCGTGGTCATTTACCCCTTCTACAGGCCCATTCTCAGTCACCACAAAGTGGGACTATGGTACTTACCGACTCCTTCACACTAAATTCCTCCCAGTGTTAAAACAAATGCAACAAATATGGCATCAATGTTTAATCAAGACATGAGTAACTTAACATTGAGCATGTAAACATGTATGCTATTACGGATGTGTGCTGATGATTGGGCACATGTATTTTGTCACTAATGCACGCATTACATAGCCTAATAGGGGTCGGTAATTATATGTACATGTTGTAAAACAGTTTCATATATTACCATACGTAATTAAATCACACAACTTAAATGTATATGAACCTATAGGCATGTATTAATACATTTTTATATATACACAGGTTAAACGAAGACCAGTCAGAAGTCTAAACTGTGGGCACAGATATGTCGATCTGTCTCAGCATCAGGCGTGTTTAAAAGAACCAATGTAAAGGGGGGTTAAGGCTGCACACCACAATATATAAATAAATACATACAGTTTACCGGTGCTGCTGGTTCAAGGAAGTACCTGCCAGGAAATTCCAAAGTACACTGAGGAAAAAAGAAAGATCCAGCGCTCCACGGATTTCAAGATAATGAATTTATTGTGCCACACGACGTTTGGACACAGTTTATCCTAAAGGGCTAAATGACTACATATCATACAACTGTTTTCTTAATAGGAGATAAAATTGTTTCTTATATGGCATGGCTGCTGTTGATGAGAAGCCTTTAAAGTGAGTAAAGACTAAATAGATTGATAAGCATTCCATAAAAAAATTTTAATAAATGTTTATTTTGCACATTTTAAATTTACACTGGAGCACACTATATAGAGCTACCCTTGATCACATACTAAAGGACATTTATTGCAGGAAAAGAGAGAAAGAAGTAAAGCCCAATTTCAGGACACATTAAGGACTACAAGATTCCAGAGATCTCACAGTGAAGAAACAGGACGCAGGAGCACCTCCCACATCGAGACGCAGAAGGAAGGAAGGCTTACAGCTCATAGAGCGAACACACAGCCCCCACAGCATCACGAGGGAAGGATAAGCAATCCAGGCAAGAAGACTGACGTCACTGTAGATCGACGGGGAGACGATGACGACGCTAGAACGCATGGGCATGCGCAGAAGAGTCCCGTGACGTCACTGGAACGCACAGACTGGAAATGGACACAGGAACCGGAAATGAACTCTCATGGACTGTTATGGCTATGCATGGAGATAGCACTGATCAGGGGAAGCGGATTGGGAGCAGCTGGGGTGATTATGTAATTGTTTTCACTTGTTTTTCACTTGTTATATTAATGTTAGAGGGTATATATACTAGGTAGACCCTCATTTGAGTATGCCTTGTCACTTGAAAAAGACCTGTTGGTCGAAACGTCGTGTGGCACAATAAATTCATTATCTTGAAATCCGTGGAGCGCTGGATCTCTCTTTTTTCCTCAGTGTTTAAAAGAACACCTGAGACGTGTAAGAAACGCTTTGGTGATATTAAACTCAGACTGAAGAGGAAGATGGCAGAGGCCGGCAGCCATGCATGTGGGACAGGAGGCGGCCCTCCAGCATCGTTGCATTTACATTCCTAAGAGGAAAGAATGTATTCAATCATGAATCCCAGACTAATTTTTGACATTGGAGGGAACAGAGATATTGGGTCATCTACCTCACATTCGACACCAGATGAGTCGTATGCTATTACATCAATATTTAATTAATCAATAGTATTAAATGCAAGCATTTATACATACATAAAACTACAGTCATCTGTTTAGATGATGTGATCATGTAATGTCAAAATTGCACGTCACTGTTCATTTTCTGAAAATAATGCTTGTTATTTAACTGATGCACGTATTAAAGAAATAGAATCACAATATGTACATTCACACTGGATGTACAGACAAATAAAGATGAGCACATAATAACTTAGGCATTATGTTGATTGTAACGTGTTGTTATTTATTATATAGTTATTGTTGAGGACACGGAATCCGATGTGTCAGCAACACAACAACATGAAGATGTTAGAATTGATGATGAGATGTTAGTGGATACACCACATATTCTTGTCACAGAGCCTGAAGATTCCGGACCTGATTTTCGTGCACTACAGGATACACAAAATCCTGAAACAGATGAAGACAATGGTCAGATCCAAGCGGGCCAGGGAGACCAGGTTGGTGCGGATGAATTGTCTAATCTAACCAGCCTAGAGGGCAGGTTTTTCCAAAACCAACAAGATCAAGCAGACAGAATAAATGAAAACATATATAAGCAAATGAAAAACATGACTGTCATAATGACACAACAACAGGACTCTCTTAAACATGGCAAATAGCCTCACTATGATAGCGAAATGTATGGCACAGGTTGTGGCACATGTCCAGGCACAGCCCCCGCCAGAGCCACTGCCACAATCCGAGACCCAATCCCAGACACAAAGAGAGCCACAGGCAGAATCCCAGCCAGAGCCACTATTTGAGCCAAAGCTAGAATCCCAGCCAGAGCCACTATCCGAGCCAGAGCTAGAATCAGAGCCTGAAAGAGAGCCAGAGTGAGAGCCAGAGCCAGAAAGAGAGCCAAAGCCACAGGCTATGGCACAGCAGGATCCAATGGCACAGGGTATTCCACTGGCCCAAATCCTGCACTTGTGAGTTTTGCTACAGAATCATGTTGAATACACAAGCAAACAAATAAATATATACTGACCACCTGTATGTGGGAGAATAATACATGGACACTTCTTCCTTTATATAATGACCTTGTACAGCGTTATGCACATAATGAAAGTTTTGATACTTTGTAAGAAGATGAATGTAAGGGATAGTTTTGGTTACTGTACTCCATTCCCTGAAAAAATATGCAGTTTGAGATGGCACAGGGTATTCCACTGGCCCAAATCCTGGCACTGGCCCTGGCACAGCCGCAGCAACATCATCTGGCACTGGCATTGGCCCTGACCCAACCTCATGCACTGGCCCAAGCTTTGGCACTGCCCCAACCATTGCCACTGGCCCAACCATTGCCACTGGCCCAACCATTGCCACTGTCCCAACCATTGCCACTGGCCCAACCCCAGGCACTGGCCCAACCATTGCCAGTGGCCCAACCATTGCCACTGGCCAAACCCCAGGCACTGGCCCAAACATTGCCACTGGCCCAACCCCAGGCACTGGCCCAACCCCAGGCACTGGCCCAACCACCAACTGCAAGAACAAGGCTACGTTCACGTAACCGTGCACCTTATACCACAGCAAGGCCTACCACACGGTCATCCCAAAGAAATACAAAAAAAAGTGCCATTTCTTATTCTAATCTTATTCTTCCTAAATGTGTTCCGTTCACTAATGTTCAAGAAACATGCTGAATAATGTGCAATAATCAAGTGTGTATAAGAACGTATTTCAGGTGCATACATGTGAACTAAACAGCATAGGATTTCTCATGTGTCAATAATCTATCTGATGCTAACATCACAAATATATATAGTTATTTTGAATTAACAGCAAAAAATAGTCATTATCATTGTTGAACACTTTCACATGTTCTTTGAAAACAATATTCTTTCCAATTTATGGGTGTTTGTGAGTTTTGCTACAGAATCATGTTGAATACACAAGCAAAAAAATATATATACTGACCACCTGTATGTGGGAGAATAATACATGGACACTTCTTCCTTTATATAATGACCTTGTACAGTGTTATGCACATAATGAAAGTTTTGATACTTTGTAAGAAGATGAATGTAAGGGATAGTTTTAGTTACTGTACTCCATTCCCTGAAAAAACATACAGTTTGAGATGTGTTCTTACGAAAAGCCTCCATTCTCTTATGCCAATCTAATATATAGCGCTATTGAAAACCGGATCCAGAAAAAGCTACTGTCTCACAGATATATAAATATATTACGGATAACTACCCTTATTATCAAAATCATCCAAAAATGGAGAAATTCTATCCGCCGCACTTTATCAACCAATACTTCTTTTATTCGAAACCCACCGTCTCTCGGAAACAGGGGTGGCTGTTGGTCAGTTTATGAATCCGATATGCGTATGTCTGTGAATGGAAATGTCAGAAGACAGACAATTGTCGGGCACAACTACCAGGATATAGGTGAATGCAGCGGTGCCTTAAATGTTCAGCAGAATTTCTATTCTTTTCAACCGGAGTTGCCCAACCAATACCAGAACCATAACGGAGCAAGTTATTACGATAACATGCATAATACCGAGTTTGCTCGACCAGATGAAATGGCACAAAGTTACTATCTGTATCCGCCTCAGTACATTCCACAGGATTCAAACTGTTATGGAGTAAGCTACAACCCTACCCATGTGAACACAACGAACAATGAATTGATTGACTACAGCGGCTACCTCGCAAACACCCCTTCCATGACTGCATCGAATATGAATGCAATATAATGCAGGTAACAATAACTTAAGTACTTTATACAATGTGTGAATCGCTTATTCCCGAATGACAGGCATATGCGTTCGATTCATGACGCATGCGCGTACCATACGGGAAAGGTTTTTCTCTGTCTAAATTAACGTGTGACTTTTACCTTTTTCGCTTTCTTCTGATAATATAAAAGAGATTGCGGTGTGAAGATCACAATATGCCGGAAGACAGTTCTGAAAGAAGGTAAGATCTAGTTAACGATATACGTGCCAATCTTTTTAAAAGTGCTGTGCAATGGTGCCTGAAATCACAGATATTCCTGTGCAGCCCTTAAATGTCAGTCCACTACGTGTACGCCCCTCTGTGAAAAAAGAATCCCTTTGCAAAATTAAATTGATATGTTATATGTGCAGAAATGCAGTACATATATTCCTTATCTGTGTACTTTGCATATGGCTACATTATAATGTTATGTGTCTGTTGATTCAGGGTTAGTCACATATATAAATGGCAGGAAAAGCAGCACTTTAACAGCAAATCGGTCACATTATGCTGAATAGTTAAAGTTGTTTAGCATTCTGTATACAACATGTTTGTAGTGATAGCATGTGGACAAACCAAATCTTGTGTAGTCAAAGCATTTGTAGCATTTTCCGTGGATATATATATATATATATATATATATATATATCTTTATAACAGAAAAACCTTGGTTTGATATAGTAAGTTAGTAAGTAGTTATTTAGAAGATGTAGCGTAATATTCTAGAACGGCATGCTTCACGTGTAGTACATAGTTACAGTAGAAAACCACGTGTGTTTAGATGCATCATTAAGTGTGTATTTAGCCTCTACATTGCTGTAATTAATATTACATATCTACTTCTTTAACAGATGTTGACATCTCCGTTCCAGACAGAAGATAATGTGAATGGATGTATCCAAACACCGACCAACTGAGAGCTTTTACATACTGGCCACATGCAAATACATCACATGGGCACTCATGCTATGATACACATGAAAGTGAACATGCAAACTTTTATATATCCTATCTAATCTTAGATGATATAATTTGATTAGCTGAATGAATATAGATTTTAGGGAATTTTGGATTACTTTGAAATGTGTGTAAACATTACAATAAACTTTTCAATTACATCTTGTGTAGTGCTACATTTTTGTCAATGTCATGCTGATGACACTTTGACATCACTCTAATACAATTAATGTTTTCCTATGTCATGTGAAGAAAGACACATTTAGTGATACTGTGTGAGGATTCGGGGGTCACGACGGCCGCAGCGTGACCTCTCCTCACCTCATGTTGCGCCCGCTGCTGCAGGGCGTCCCCCTCGCCGCTCCCGTCCGGTCCCCATGGTTGGGGGACTCCCTCCTTGTCCCCAGCGGGCGGCCGCTGTTCTGCAGGTGGCTGGGGCTATGGCGGCTGCTGCTGCTCATGGGCGCGTGCTCCCCCTCGTTACGGAGCGCGCGCCGGATCTAGTTAATTTATTCAATGCTCCTGCAGTGAGGCCCCACCTCCAACACACACACAGCCTACAATCATGCCCTAAGACTGCTCACCTGCATTCTTTTCTAGGCAGCCTATCCAGGACAGCTCCATACACTCCTCCAGGTCTGCCTCCTCTTCCTATTCGCCAGCCGCACTATATAATGCCTGTCTTGCCATTCCCACATCGCTCGACATAGTGTCTGCTTACGGATGTCTATTCTGGCTCTCCCTTTGCTCTTCGTTTATTCAGGTTGCGACCGGGCTTGGCGCACGTTCCTCTCTGGCTCTCGACCCCGGCTCCCACTTGACCTTGCAGCTTCTCTCATCCCTCGACCACAGCTTGTCCCTCGACCTCCCGGATCTCTCTCTCCCTGACCTTGGCTTATGGCAATGACTTCGTCTCTTCTGTACCGGTACCGGCAAGTATTGCTACACCTATTCACACCAGGCCTGGCAACGCCAAAACACCACACTTCGGACACGCTTCTTCTGCTGTGGGTGCGTGCACATATACGTCCCCACCTCAGTATAAGGGACGAATATGGTCTGTGGGCAGCACCGGCGTAACATTATGTTGAGCCCACGACGCAGACCAGACTGACATGGCCTCCATGATGTCCATGTATCAACAAGTCCAGGCCCTAACTGATCAAATGGCTCTCCTCACTCAACAGGTACAGGACCTTTCATTTCAGGCATCAACTGTGGCCACACCGCCGCTGTCGGCAGAACCAGTATCCGCCGCGACCTCAGGCCCGAAGATCCCGGCACCTAAACCGTGCGCAGGGGATCCGCACGCCTGTCGCGTTTTTCTCAATCAAAGCGAGATCCAGTTTGAGATGGCCCCGCAGCAATATTCCACTGGTCGTAAGAAAGTGGCATATGTGTACAGCCTACTCACAGGGAATGCTCTGGTATGGGCCTCCCCGATTTGGGAACTACGTCCTGATATCACCCGCTATTACGCAGCCTTTAGACGAGACTTTTGACAGGTCTTCGATACCCCCGCACACCAAGAAACTGCCTCTGACTCTTTGCTTGAGCTTTCTCAGGGACGTCGTTCCGTGGCCCAGTACGCCTTGGAGTTCAGGACCATAGCAGCTGAGACACGATGGGATTAGGAGGCTTTAGTCTCAGTCTTCTGGCGGGGCTTAACGGATTCTGTGACGGACGAGCTCGCCTCACAACCCAGGCCAGGGCTTCTGGAGGAACTCATCTCCCAAGCCAATCGAGTGGATCAGCGCCTTCAGGTACGCCGCGCTCAGTGCCAGCATCCCCGATTTATGCCCTTCCATGCTCCTTTTCCCAGATACTCTCCAACCACAGGACACGCTCTGGAAGCTCCGGAGCCGATGCAACTTGGAGTCCAGTGTCCCCGGGCACCGATACGACAAGCTCGCCAAGCCGGTGGGTTATGTTATTACTGCGGATCCTCCGAGCATCTGGTCCATGAATGTCCACTACGCCCGGGAAACGACTAAACCCAGTGAGTATGAAGGGGCTCTCCCTGGGTGCTAACTGTCCTTGTCCCCTTTCCAGGTAGGAACTTCACAAAAAGTTGACCATTCCCGTCTCCCTCTCGGGTCCTACCTTCCGCACCTCCACTGTGGCATTTATCGATTCCAGCACGGGAGCAAATTTCGTGGACAAAATCTTCTCTGAGCAGAACCAGATTCCACTCGTTAGGAAGAAGTCTCCTGTTGCCTTGGTCGGGATCAACGACTGTCCGCTCACCCCGGCATACATTTCATTGGAGACTTGCCCCCTCATCCTTTCCTCTCATTCCCACAAGGAGACCCTGTCCTTTGATGTAATCCATGCTCCCGGAACACCAGTCACCCTTGGCTTACCTTGGTTGCAGAAGCACAATCCTCACATAAACTGGACATCCCAAGATCCCATTATCTGGAGGTCAAGGTCAGAGGAGTCATCTCCACCAGCTGTACTTCCGCCTCAACTGCTGGCCAATACATCCAACCCTAAGGGAGTTTTTCCCGCTCCATATACTACTTTTCTGGATGTCTACAGCAAAACTCAATCTGAACTACTACCTCCTCACAGATCATACGATTGTCCGATAGACTTGGTACCTGGATACATATTGCCCAAATCCAAATCCTATCCCCTCTCTCTACCTGAGACCGAAGCCATGAACGAATATATCTGCGAGAACCTGAAGCGGGGCTTTATATGGCATTCCAATTCGCCCGCGGGGGCTGGATTCTTTTTCGTCAAGAAAAAGGACGGTACTCTCCGGGCGTTGAAGGCGGTCCTGGGTTTATAACCCATTACGGTGAAGAAACGTTACCCACTTCCGCTCATCTCTGAACTCTTCGACAGACTTCAAGGCCTGTTCTCCAAGCTTGACCTTCGCGGGGCGTTTAATCTTATTCGCATCCAGGAGGGCGATAAATGGAAGACCGCCTTCAACACCCGTAGTGGCCACTACGAATATATTGTGATGCCCTTCGGCTTATGCAAAGCCCCAGCGCTTTTTCAGGACTTTAGCAATGACATCTTTCGGGATGTCCTTAATCGTTTTGGAATTGTTTATCTGGATGACATCCTTATTTTTTCCAAGAATCTACAGGATCATATCATCCATACTAAGTTTGTACTCTCCCGCCTCCGAGAGAACCGATTGTTTGCCAAGATGGAGAAATGTCTCTTTCACCAGTCTGCCACCTCTTTTCTTGGGTGTATTATTTCCAACACGGGATTGGCCATGGACCCTGAGAAACTTAAAGCCGTAGTGGATTGGCCACAACCCGACTCCCTCAAGTCTATTCAGCGGTTCCTAGGCTTTTCCAATTATTACCGGAAGTTTATTCGTAACTTCTCCACCATCATCGCTCCGATCATGGCACTGACCCAAAAAGGAGCTGATCCTTCGTCTTGGTCTCCTGAGGCAGTCACAGCTTTCGAAACATTGAAACAAGCATTTGTCTCAGCTCCCATCCTCCGACACCCTGACACCAATTTTTTATTCACCCTAGAGGTAGACGCTTCGGACTGCGGGGCCTGCGCAGTCCTATCCCAGAGATTTTCTCCCCAGGATAAACTTCACCCTTGCGGTTTTTTCTCTAAGAAGTTTTCCCCAGCTGAGAGGAACTATGATGTGGGCAATAGGGAACTTTTGGCCTTCAAGTTGGCCCTTCAGGAATGGAGGCATCTGTTGGAGGGGTCAAAAGAGCCATTCACTATTCTCACGGACCACAAAAATCTTTTATACATTGAGAATGCCCGCCGCTTAGGGCCCCGAAGCCGGATACAGTCCATTCAGACTGGGCGAAACGCGTAGAGTGGCATTTTTTTGGACCTGAAGGCAATCCGTAGTTCTCTAGCCGAGGAGCCGTGATGTCACACGCCTGGACGGGCGCAACGAGACAGGCCCCGACAGCAGACTATACGCATAGGAGGCTCAGAAGACCCAGGGGAGGCGGTGAGAGTGCGGTGACCCTCCGTTTTTTTACTAATGATGTGATAAATGCTTGCTTTTATTATGCACATTGTAAGTGCGCACTTTTATATCTTTTTTACATAAAATTTATTTATCAGACTGATCGCGCTATGTAGTGTTCTCTTATCTCTCCTATATACATCTACATATTGCGGAGTGTGCCCTTGAGGGAGATCCAGACTGCATTGATTCCATACGGGTAGCAGCCCAAATTGCAAACTGCTCACTATCCATCTGAATCTTGTGAGTAGGCTGAACACTCGAGCCAAGATTACAGCATAAGCCAGATTTCTGCATTCCATACATCTGCACTTAAATTGTGTATTCTCTCTTTTCCTTTATCCCTTATATGCTCCTCCTGGATTGTTCGAGACATATATTTTCAGACATTTGTCTGTATATCTCCCTACCACATGAAAATAAATATATATGCATAAGGAATTAAACACATTGGTAGTCCTAATTGATATATGACTTATTGCTATGTAAAGGGAGGTGGGTCAGAGATACAGCTTACCTAATAGCTCACCATAGACCATGTAATTATTGCATAAACACCTTAATGAAACTGCTGATGATTCAGATATAATGTCCCTCACTATATATAAACGTCACAATCTATATGACACAGTTCCAACATCACTGTATAATTTTACCCTTAACTAATAGCAATACAATAATTACACAATAATATTAGTAGGAGTAATCAGTGCATGAGATATGGTGCAATGCACTACACAGTAAATGGTGAGAGGTAAGTGGATTGATTCCGTTTCTGTGACCCCCTAAACATGCAATTTTACCAACATTGGGAAGTCATTTGTTGCTCAAATAAATGGTGATACAGTCTCACTTAATGCACACAACTAAGCCAGTGATAGGAATTCATAGTAAGCTATCACTCGGCGGTGCTTTCTCTCAGCCTGATACAACCTTGCATGCTGCAAACTGCCACAGTGTCAATACACGGAGTCTGGCACTCCCCCAACGATGGCGTCACCACGCGCCTGCGTCCGATGACGTCACCACATGCACTGCCTAACGTGTTTCCCTCCCACCTGGGAGCTTCGTCAGAGGCTGGTAACTACAGGAATATCAGGGGACTCTCTTAAATAGCATGATCGGTTGGTATAGTCTGGTTTAAAGAGGAAAATCATGCACTACGTCTTAAAGAGAGAGGGTACTAGATATAACCTGCATGTATGCTAATACACATAGAGGAATTAAAAACAAAGCATACCACCATGTTAAAGGATAGGAATAGAAATAGTATTTTTACAGTTTTTTTGCCAATGTTATGTCCACGAGACTAATAGCTGTTGGAGGCTCATATCATAATAGAAAAGCAATACTAGACAGCCAAATCTGCTGTTCATTGAGAGAAATTCAAAATTATAGATTACCTTGTTTGATTCAAAATATCATGGTTATTGTGTTTGTGGTTTTCTTATAGTGCACAGTGACATGATAAGGGGTTAACCAAAGTGTTAACCAAGCTCTTACATCCATTTGTAATCTCACTACCATCTTATATTAAGGATACAAAGGATACATTATTGAGATTGAATGGCATCTACACCAATGTTGACCAATGTGTGACGTTTATATATAGTGAGAGACATTAGATCTGCATCATCAGCAGTTTCATTAAGGTGTTTATGCACTAATTACATGGTCTATGGTGAGCTATTAGGTAAGCTGTATCTCTGACCCACCTCCCTTTACATAGCAATAAGTCATATATCAATTAGGACTACCAATGTGTTTAATTCCTTATGCATATATATTTCTTTTCCTGTGGTAGGGAGATATACAGACAAATGTCTGAAAATATATGTCAGCATTACCAGTTTAACTGCATCCAGAAATATACACCGATCCATCATTGGAGGATTATTATATCATAAATATCCTATGACTATATAATGATGGTTTTGGATTAACAACAGAGTCTCCAATTGGCACCCCCCACTGATTTATTTTTAATAACACGATACACACAGTTTAATTTTTTGACATTAGGTTTATTAATATAGATGTGTACCATTATTTTATTCAAGCAAAATAAATGTTAAGTTTTAACAGCCTAGGTGTGCACCGTTAATGTGCTCCTTGTTGGAGAAAGTCTTTACAATATGAAGCCTTCCTCCTTCTTTGTAAATACTTACAATATTAGCAACACATAATGAAACATTTAACTCTACATTAAATGTTCTTGGAAGTGCACTTTCTGTAACATTGACTGACCCAATAGCCAACCGTCCTCGAATTCCCCCGCTTCAAATTTACGGAACACTAATGAGCTCTTCAGAATATGGGAATCGTGGCAGGCACCTGGGAATTGGACTATCACACTCAGAATTTTCATGTATGCGTCACATACGACCTGCACATTGAGCGAGTGGTAATGTTTCCTGTTTCTGAAATCCCTCTCCTCTTCACGTAGCGGGGTCAGCGCAACATGTGTGCAATCTATAGCACCCATCACATTGGGTAGCCTAGCTACATTATAAAATGCAGTCTTCAGTGCCTGCCACTCTATCTGCTCGCTGGGAAAATGTATACACTGGCGACACAGTTTATTGCACTGCGGCCAGATCCGCAAGCCGGGAGATTTCCCGGCTTGCTAGTGGCCGCCCCTCGGCGTGCGCGGTCATGCGTCATCGGGAGCGTGCGCCCCCTGCAAGCGCGTCCAGGGCTCCCCGAGGGAGCCCTGGTGTCCCTCGATGTGGGGGACGGTGGCAGGGCGTTCCGGGGGACCCGGCGGACCCAGCAGCGGGAGGGAGAGCGCCCCGATCGGAGGGCGCTCTTCCGCTGCTTTGGCGCACGCCCCTCACCCTCCGGCGCGCGCCAGGCTACTGCTGCGGCCGAGAACGGGCAAATGCTCGAATAAACTCGGCCGCAGCAGTATAATCACTAGCGCGTTGAGTCAGTGCACATAGAAACTGGCTAAAGGCCCGCGAGAATGCCGACTGCGAGACCCCGCCTACTATGCCCACAGTTGTCTGAAATGACCCAGAAGCAAGAAAATGTAATGAGCTCAGCATTTTAATCAGGCCAGGCACTGCATGACTCCTGTCTGTTGTTGGCTCTAAATCTTCTCTTAACACTTCATACAGTTCAAAGATAGCCGCTGAGCTCCATCGATACCGTCTGATAATCTCTGCCTCACTCAAGCCCTCTAGGGAGCTTCTTTGCCTAAAATTGCAGGTGGGCTATATGTCTCACAACACAGATCTCCCTCTCTCTCCTCTCTCTCCTCTCTCTCATCTCTCTCCTCTCTCTCCTCTCTCTCCTCTCTCTCTTCTCTCTTCTCTCTCTCCTCTGCAACATAATGTCCCTCCTCTTTCTCGCAAAAAACAACACAAAAGCGTAATCTGGTGCCACATCAATTTCACCCTGTAAGGTAAGTGGCTCCTTCTATCGTTTAAATAGGCAGACTAATAAGTCACATGATTGTAAATGATGATACGTGTGTTGTATAGTATAGTGAACATATGAATTGTAGTAATTCAACAATTCATTCAATTTTAATTCTGATGTGTTACACACATTATTAAATGTGATGTAATCATCAAATATACAACATTCCTGAATCCACAGTGAAAGCGATGCAGCGACACAATATGAGTAATTGCTATAAAATAATGACTCAATCATGACATTTGTTTGTAACATGTTGAGTCATGAAGGTGTTACATCACAAGAAGTAATTGTTTGTTTCTATAAAGGTGTGTCTGAAGTTTGGATTATTGTCAGGATGGTTGTTTTGTGTTGTCGGAAGTATTGCCCTTTAAATTAACCCCCTGCTAACGTTTGCGGGTACACTATAAAGTTAGGGGCATACACGCAATTCACTTGATATTAATTTAAAATCAATCATGTGTTCTCCTTCAATTACTAATAATGATAATCAGCTCCGGGGGACGCAGATATATTAACGCCAACATCCGTGGACCCCCAGACAGCTGCGAAGACCACCCCTGGACCCCTCTAAGTGCTTATTAAATATACTTTCTTTCTACAAATTAATGTATGTTTAAAGGTGAAATGCAGTATTATCCATATGTGGAGAATAGTAGTTTTGCATCATACTGTACTGTATGTGTTATGGGGTTGTATGAATTTTTAAGGATAGTTGTTTTTGGGGGTGGCACACAATTGCTACCGCATGCCAGCGGGGACCCCCGAACACTCGCAGGACCCCCGGACACCTGCGGGACCCTCGGACACCTGCAGGATTAGCCATGTACACGCGCCGGCCTGTTGTATTGGTGTTGTGCCTGCAAAAATGTAAACAAATAAATTTTTCTAAGTCCTGCTTTTTTTATCACCTGCCTTTAGCTGGTGAGCTGTATTCAGCGCAACTTTCAAGTACGATAAGTTTGCGTAGCTTAGTGAATCCCACAGAAGGGCAGGATTCATCGCAAACAGCTGATCGTACGAGCAAAAAAAATTCTTGAAAAAAAGTCAGTTTTAGAGCGCAAAGTGCCTGTTAGCATGGCTCTGTGAATCGCGCTCGGCGGAACTTCACGTTCTAAGAGCACTTTGCACTCTTAAAACGACTTATCACAGCTTAGTGCATAGCCCCCAGAGTTTCCATGTTTCACACTAACTTTTGGATAGGCCCTGAATAAACTTGACTTATTCCATCAACAAGAATATGGAAGCAAGTGCTTAATCCTGGCGGCTATGTTCTTTAAGTGAAAGAATGAAGATTTAATCACGGCCGATACCTGATGTTTAAGGATCAACTCGCATCCAGATCCTGCATACAGACAGAGTTTAGCAACTGGGAGCCCCCAAAATTAAGGCCACTTGGTTGACCTAGCTGCAGTCCTGTTGTCTTCTGATGGTGAGTATCCACAACGAGCACTTCAGTCTGATCAGGATTCAATCTCACCCAAGTGGCACTCATCCATTCCATGAGCTCAGATCTATTGATGACTGATAATGGGTCCTTAGTACCGGTGGAAATGATAAGTAGAGTGTCATCTGCATAGCAGTGATAACACAGGCCATGCCATCTGATTATGTCTGATTATGTCACCTAGTGGCAGCATCTACACTGTGAACAGCATAGGAGATAGGATAGAGCCCTGTGGAACTCTACATGACAGGGGAATTGGTGCAGAGGAGTATACTCCTGAAGATACTCTCTGTGACCTGTGCCACCCAATCCACAGAAATCCTTCAGGTGCTTAATTAAGATCCCATGGTCCATGCTATCAAATGCTCCAGAGAGGTCAAACAGTCAGCTTTGTCTTTCGCCACCAGGAGATTATTTGGCACATGAACCAGAGCTGTTTCAGTACTATACCATCTTAAGAATCCTGACTGGATTAATAAATATTATTTAATAATAGATGGGTTTCCAGTTGGGTTGCCAACCCTTTCTCAAAACTTTCCCTAGGAAAGGAAGGTTTGATTCAGACCTGTAGTTAGCCATGCAATCCAGGTCTAAGGAAGGCTTTTTTTTGAAGAGGTCTGATGACCCCGACTGCAAATAGCATGGGACTATTTTGGCAAACACTAGGCTGATTACATCAACACAACATAATAAAAGGCTAGTTTCAAATCATAGGTAGTGGGACGCAACCCCTTGATTGTTTGCACAATGTGCTCTACATCCAGGTGGTCAAAGCTAGTCCACAAAGCCAGAGAAACTGCATTTTCATGCCTGGAACCCTTACACTCATTAGATAGCACAGCTGTGACCCCAGCACAGATGCAGGCTAGTTTATCAGAGAAGAGAAAAAAATCACCACAACAGGACTGTGAAAAGGCTTCACCAGACTGCAGACATGCTGGTTTGCCGAGCCTCTCCACAGAACTGAAGAACTGAGCTGGTCTAATGTCCGCTGCCATGATGTCATGTGACAAACTCTGACTTCTAATTAGTAATTGTGGGCTGGTATTTTTGTGATGTGGTCAATCAATTTCAGCTTGCCCTCAACCATGCGAGACATCTGCCAGCATCGTTAAGGCCTGCAACCTTTCTTCTTCAATTCCATAATAGAACTGTCAAACCAAGGGGATGTGGTAGCGTGAGGCAAGGGGTTGTATGCGACCAGGAACGATAGTATCCATTGCGGCCACCTAATCTATTTTGTAGTAATGGACAAGAGTACTGGAATCCACGCAGGCGCTCAATATCTCATGGATATCCAGGTTTGCCATCAGGCCCTGGGAGGTCAGACAATGGTCGATACCTGGTCACCACCATAGGAGGGAGCTTATTTGTGAGGGGGGATGTGGTTGAGAACAAAATGGAATGGTCTGGCCAGACAACTAGGTTTAATGTTAGGGCCGTTCTATACAGCATGCGGCCGTGCGGCCGCGCGTTCCTATGCGAACGCGCGTGCACGTGCTGCATGCATTTCATGTATATAGTGCCGGGAGCTGCAGGTAAGGTATATGTCTGTGTATGTGTGTGTGTGTATGTGTGTATGTGTGTATGTGTGTATGTGTGTATGTGTGTATGTGTGAGTATATGTGTGAGTATATGTGTGTGCATGGGTTGTGTGAGTGAAAGTAAGTCCTAGATAAGATTTTTTTAAAGAAAAACAACTTTAATAAATATTTTTTTTTTACCTTCTGCAGTTATTCACACACACACATACACACACACGCACGCACGCACGCACACACACACACACACACACACACATTCATACAAACACACATCCATACAAACACACATCCACGCATACACGCATACATACATACACACATACATACATACATACATACACACACATACATACATTTGAGCGCAGGCTGCGGCACAAAAAGATGTCGGCTCCCCTCTCCCTGCTGTGCGTGCATTCATTGTGTGGAGAAGGTCTTTATCAAATTGAGAGTTTAACATCAACACAAAGATTCAAATCCCCCAAGAAATGCCATCTGGGGTGCTCCAGGACTAGGCCAGCAATGAGGTCAGCAATTTTTTGTTGAAATACCTTCCCATCTCCACAGGGGTGGTAGATTAGAAGGACTCCTTCTAAACCTCATACTGATAGCACTCCAGGCAGCAATTTACTCAAATGATTGAATTAGCCTCAGTGGGAGGGCCTTACATTTCAAAGTTGTTTTAACAAAGATTGTCACACTTCTCCCCTATGCTCAGAATAATTTGCTGGGACAGCAGCTTCTAAAATGGGCCTACATTTTCATCTAGCTAAGTCTATGTGATACAGTACATGTTAGGTCTGATGATTCAATAAGGTCAGTTATAACAACTGTCTTTTTCCTAATAGATCTGGCATTACATCAGACAGTTCTAATAGTACACACCGGGGGGCCTGAGATAGTGTTCTGTCCATTCAGCGTAACATCTCTGACGATGGGGATTCAGCAGGAAGGACCCCTAATTTTGCCTCTCTGTACCCTAGATCGTATTTTGGACACCACTTCGATCTGTCTCCTCTCTGGCAGTATTGGTATACAGTAGGGTAAGTGAGTTATGAAGGTATGGGAGAGAGTTTATTCTTTGTATGCTTGCCCTCTGTGAGTTTTTTTTTAAATGCCAAGGGATTGAAGGACGTAATAACGGTATTGTCACGGGAGACCAAGACTTTTAACATGTATTTATATTTGTACTGGGATTATTCACTAGGCAAAACTAGGTAGTAAGAACAAAATGTAGTTTATTCGGGTAAACCCACGTACAACACAACAAATTACACAAAATACAGACAAAATCACACTTACTGGGGGTGAAATCTAGGCTCAAATAGGTGAAGGGCGCCTGCTTCGGTAGGCTTACCTTGTCCGGGATATACACCCGGGCTTCCTGGTCCTCTTTTCGGCTTCAGTTCCTAACTGAGACCGCTACGTTCGATTTTCAGAACTTGGACTACGTGTCTGACTTTCTGCAGTGCAGACTTTCCTAGATTCAAAACGAAGCCGATTGCTCTGCTATTCGTGACAGAGCAACTTTGAAAAGCCCGCTCTAACTTCATCGACACGTCACTGGATGGCCTGTTTCTCTGATTCGGGTTCCTCCTTACATACCCTCCGCTGTTCTATGTTCAGCATGGAGGAAGGAGGAGCGATCAATCAGAACGTGGGAATTCCCTCCCACTAGCCAATAGGAATAGGGGATCATCCTTTGACTGACGTCAGAGGAGGAGGTGTGCCAAGCCGGCTCAGGCTGCCCTGTTGGTGGGACATATGAATTGACAAATGGGAAATGAGCCAACATTCTGCGCTTCCCCCAGTCAACCCGTTGCCACCTACTTGGCAGGCTCCACTGAGGAAGATTCCTGACGAAGCCTAGCGAAACGTGTAGAAACAGCTGCTCCTGGGAGGACTTACAATCGTGGTATCAGCAAGTACTGGCAGTCGGGTAGAGCTGGATGACCGCAGAAGCTGCTTCTGCCCCAAAGTGAGACGTCAGAGGAAGTGACGCATGTGGATGCGAAAGAAGCAGTGATCGGACAAGCCCGACTCCAGTTGTCCACTACTTACAATTCTCTCCCATGAGATTTACTTATATACAAAATGTGAGTGAAATATTTTTTCATCTGTGATTGTGCAATATAACTTTTAGCGATATAACACTATTGCGAGCTCTCTTTAATTCTTCGGGTGAAAACCTACTGAAGGGAATTTGCTGAGTTACACTCTAGAGTTTCTCTGCAAGGTTCCCCAAATGTAGGGTCTATCCAAGGGCTCCCATCAGAGAGAGATGGATTTTTGATATGCTTTATTTTTAAAGATAAATTGTGAGTGAGACCAACACACTTTTTTTTAGATAGGAACATTTTATTATTGGCTACACCATTATTTGTATTTGTATTTCCTTATATATTTCATCACGTGATCCACCTTACCTGGAAGATGTCAATTAAGGCAGCCCTCTGGTTTTAACCTGCTCAGTGCTATCTCAGACTCTGTCAATAGGTCTAATTACATGACTGGGGATTCACACTGTTATAATCATCTTTTTAATTTATTACCTGCTAAGTACTGTAGTAAGTGGCCAGCTAACCATGTGTGTGCAATGGCTAGATGGAGACTAATGCTTTTAAGTACGATAAATGGCTTTTAAGACCGATACTGACTGCTGCACGATTCACTAAGCGGTGATAACAGTGCTTTATCGGCCGTAAAAGGCATTTTTTAGCCAAAAAAAATAAATACGTCCAATCAGGCAAAAAACTGCAAACGCGCCGTTTTTTGCCAGTCAGCTCAATTCATTAAGCAGCGGTTACTGAATTGTACTTTAAAAGCACGCCAGATTTATGGACCAGCTAAAGGCTGGCGCAAAATAAATGGAGCCATGAAAAAAATCATTGTTTACGATTTTTCACCACACAATTAATGCAACAGGCCAACGGGTGTCCCCGGGTGATCTCCGCTGGAGTCCAAGGCTCTTGGGTGATCCCCGTGGGAGTCCGGGGCCCTCGGGTGATCCCGAAAAAGAAGAAGATAGAAGACACCGAAAGATCCAAGATTGGATTTCAATTTGCAGATGAAGAAAAAGAAAGAAGAAAAGGACTTTGGATTTTTTTACCTGTGGCCCATTGCTGTTTAGGATCGTGGATTGGTTTGAGTGCTTTGAGTAACCACGGGAAATCGGAGGGTAAAGAAATCTAAAGGTAAGGGAAAAAATAGAATGTATGTTATTTTTCATTTACAGGTTATTTTTTTTTGATGATTGCATTTTTTTTTCACATATTAATTCCAAATGTATTTATGTATGGCCCTCTAGGGCTATACATACATACAAACATACATACATACATACATACATACATACATATATATATACATACATACATACAGTAAGAAGCAATGGTTGTTACATACATACAGTAAGAAGCAATCCAAGGAATGGAATCTGCAAATCGGTTCACAGGTTGCGGAATCCACAGAGTGCATTGGTAATAATAATAACAAATCCGTAAAACGCGAATCGCCCTTTTTGAGATTAATGTATGGAAATCCGCGGACCAAAGGAACCAGCTGATCTGTTGCGTATCCAAATGTGCCCCAAAAATTCGCCCATCTCTATGTGGGAATAAACAGCCACAGTTGGTAATTTAATTTTAAAGGCATCGCATTGAGATCATTTTAAAGATAGGTAACTTTTTGGTCCAAGTTTTTTAAAAGCACTATTAACCCCTTTGCTGCCAGAGTGGTCAGCGATGCAGAAAAAAAAGTTAATTTAAGGCTTGCAATCTGTTAACGAAACAGCTGTAGTATGTTCTTGAGGTAAATACAATATCAAGGTTAGTAAAAAGCTCATGTTAGTGATGAAAAACAACATTCTAAATGTGGTCATTAATGGCTTGTTTGCTATGGTTTCATAATTAACTGTATTGGACAAAGTAGAAAATGGTACCCTGCTGTTGCCTGAGTTAGATGAGGATCAATTACAATTTACATGCTTTTCATTGGTGCCGGGAATGCCTTCTATAAAGTAAACGCAAGGGTAAACAAAACACTCACACTGAAAGATCCTTTGGGGGCATTTTCTCTGCAGTGAAAATTGTCTGAGAGACAAATTAGTTTCCTGGCTGCAATGGCTCATGCAGACTTTCACCATCAGAGCTTGAAAGTCATATTTGTCACAGTGTGAATCATTAATATAAGAAAAAAAAGGATAAAAAAGATGTACTTTCTATGGCCTTACAATTATTTCTCATAGTGGAAGAGCTGAGAAGCTGACAGGCAATTAACATGAGCGTGAAACAGTACAGATCCGCCATACAACCTGGATTTGCAACAGTTCTTACTATACATGGTCTTAGGCAATACCTAAAGCTACCTTACTTGTGGTAAATAGTAGCATTTGAAAAAAAATATACCTCTTTAATGCTACAGGGGCGTACTGTGATGGTAGGGGGTGACCAGGTTCTCAATAAAGGTCAAGCCCATGAATGGTTACCCCTGGTCCGTGTGTAAGGGTTCAAGAAGTGTTAGCTCTTGAGCCTAGCAACTGTAAATGCATAATCTGTAAAATGTGTTAAATAATTTATTTGTTTTTGCCTTTCCAGGTATGCTAGTAAGCATGGGTTGCAAGGGTATGAGGTTTATGCTGAGAAATTGTTGTCAGAATGTGCCTAGGTAGTTAGGAGTTGTCGGTTCCCCTAAAAATGTACCTGAGAATCATGCTTGGTTCTCAGATATATGTAGGCACATTGTCCCGGCAATATCTCCCCTTGAAAACGGTTGCACGACTCACCGCTAGGGTTCCCTGCTTCAGCACAGCCCAGAAAGGTAAATGGTGCAAAGGGATGCAAAGTGTCCCTGTAACTATGAGGGATCCCTAGGTAAAGGGGGATACCCAGTTACTGCCCAGGTAACCCAGAACCTATAAAGGGGTTCATGGGTTCTCCAACCATAGATGAGGTTTTGAGGGGATTCTTAGAGTCCAGTCCAAGTCTAGGAGATAGCGTGTGGGGAATATAGGCTTGTAGGAAATAAAGTGCAGCTTTCTATTCCCCATACCCAGAGACTTGTGGAGTCTGTGGAGTGGGACCCTTACCTTTTTCCATGACAGGAGGCCCTGGCTATCTGTAAGTTGGCCTTTTATGCCTACGCTTTAATGGTGATGTATCTACATCTTTAATATTTGGGCATTTATTGCCTCCATTGCTGCATCTACTATTTCAACAACAGCTATTTCCTTATGTTATGTGCACAAATCTGCAGTCTGTGTAAAGTTATATACGCATGCTTGATTTAGAGCTGCTTGTGTTGTTGATTACGTTTGGTGTTCAATTTGACCATTTTACGTGCCTTTGCCTCACGGAATACATGTTTGGTAGATGTAAGTCCCCCTCCTCTTTTAATTATTCTTCCCCTGTTTTAACCTACTGTACAGTAAATAAATTTGTACTGTTATCACTTTCTTGGTATGCCCGTGTGCTTCTTCATAAGGATGCTTTTTCGTTGTAGTATATATATATATATATATATATATATATATATATATATATATATACAGTGTTCGACAAACCTATACATTTTCACGCCCCGGGCGAGTGGATTTAACATCGTGGCGAGCTCCTATTGGCCCAAGCAGCACACGTGTGGTACTACGTGGAGAGTAGATTTTTTTGTTCGGCGAGTAGATTTTTTGGTGATTTGTCGACCACTGTATATATATATGTAACGGATTTTGTGGCCTAGCCTGACCCACCCAATCTCACATTGGCCCCTGTGGTCTAACCAATCCCCATTACATGGTCATGTCTGGTGGTGCACCTGAGTCTCCCGCATGATGTTGTGTGGGGATTGTCAAACCAGACAGGCAGCTGAGGTAGTGTGCGTGAGTCCTACCTATATCCAGTGCAGCGCCTCCACCTCATCAGGATCTCTGCGTCCGCAGGAAGATGTGACTGATGAGGAACTCCTCTTTGGTGCCTTCCCCTGCTGAGTAATTCAAGACTCACATAGTGAAGTGTCTTTATTCAAGGTCATCTTTATTGCTTGATGTGGGCCAGCTGCCCCTCGCAGTAAGTTACTTAGCCACACATTGTGCCGTGTGCTCCTTTCAAAGGTACACCCTCCCAATGGAGTGGGATCCCCTCTCCTCTTAGGGTGATCACCCCTGGGCCAGGTCCCTGGCCACAGTATCGTGTACACAGCTGGCTGCTGATTTATCAGTATAGGGCCACTAGTTACAGCACTAGCGCCCTCTGCCCCCAGGTCTCAACGCAGACCTGCTCCTTCTCCAACACACTCACTTTGAACAGTGCTGTGCCTTATATCTCCAGGGGGCGGGCACATCTCTGATGTCACTAATGGTGGACTCAGAGTATGTAGCCACTCCCATCCACACATAGGGCACCTCACCAGGGTGTGAGGGCAAACCTCCATGATTACTGCTGGCATCCCTGTCACTTACCAGGCCTTACTGCCAGCAGGAGAGGAAACTGCAGCCCATTTTACAGCATGGCTACATACTGCACCGACACACTTTATTCGAGCAAATACCCAGTATGTACCTGGCAGATACCTGGAATGCGCCGCTCCTCACCTCTGACAAGCCCCGTTGCGTTTGCCTTCCCAGCCTGGGTTCATGCCTGGCTGACGGGCGGCTGATCTGTTAAATGATAATGATTAGGATTTAATAGGCTGCAATGCTTCGCGTGTCTACCAGATGGCATAAATTCATGAATTGTAATGCAGTATATATATATATACTGTGCAGTATTGCAGCCAGCGGGAATAAAATGCTTCAATCCCTGCTTGGAAAATACCTCAATGCACTCGGGCAGAAAACAGTCACAAACCTCAATACACCCGGGTATACCCGAATTCGTGGGATTAGCCGAGCTCGAATAAAGTGTGTCGCCAGTGTAATTACAATCCTTTTTAAGTTTGCACGTTTTCCTGCCTACCCCACCACTCCCAGTTGAAGGCATCTGGCCGAAACGCGTAGGAGTGGGTGCTGTAGGCAGGATCCCCTGGTTTGTCCCTCCTTAGGGACACGTAATTATGTTTTGAGCTATTGCTCCTTGCCTCCTCTATGACATTATGTGTTTTTGATGCGTAGGTGATATGTGATGTAGGGTATACAGTCTTTGGAGTGTGCATTTCCAAGTTTTTCACCCATTGCTCTCATTATTGTACAGTTGTACTTTACTTTCCAGGGACTACTGTATATGAGAAAAAACAAATGGGGTGCTCCACCCAGTGACACTCAATCACATAGGTATAAATCCATGAATACTCCAATGTTGGATAAGGAGTGGGTATACAGTATAAATGTAATGACCTGTGAGTCACTATGGGAATAAAGTCATCCAAGTACTCAGCTATAAAAGTCAAAAATAAAGTCTCTTACCCACTCCTGTGACATCCAAAGTAGGTAGCAGTGGCATGCCAGCCAAGAAGATAAATCCAGGAACAGCAAAACAGCAGCAAATGGCGCACAGCCAGGGAGCCAGGTGGTATAAAAATCAAACTTCCTTTATTTCAGTACATGACTGGATACAATAAAAAAAACCCATGGGGACACAAACGCACCTCCTATGCGTTTCGTCCTTGATATAGGACCTACAGGTCCGAAACGCGTAGGAGGTGCGTTTGTGTCCCCATGGGGGTTTTTATTGTATCCAGTCATGTACTGAAATAAAGGACGTTTGATTTTTATACCACCTGGCTCCCTGGCTGTGCGACATTTGCTGCTGTTTTGCTACTACTGTATATGACTCCCTTGGATTGAGCATTGGATGTTATGGTTTGTTTTCTTGGTTATCGCTATTTCCTCCTCATCTCAGCCCTCTTCTGCAGCACTTAGCTTCCCCTTGTTTGATACATTTAAGGGTACACACCTCTTCATTTTGAGACATTTTGTCCATTTTGATTGATTGTTAGAGGATGATTGCTTTGCCTTACGTACAGGGGATCTATGCCTGATTTTAATTATTCTATGCTTTCTTTTAGATTCTTTGTTCTGTGACAGTTAATTCAATAAAAATTGTATTTGTATATTCAACTGGTATACTAGAGTGCTATTATTTGGGGCTTCCTTCTCTTTTTCTCATAACACATAATTTGGCCCTTGTAGCACCACTGACTTACTATTAAGTATTTATTGAAGTTGGTATTTAGTTACCTTTACTTGTCTTGTGGATGCGGGGTCCGCTCTTTCTCTTAGCATATATACATATATATATGACACACACAGTAATTTACAATGATATTATAGTGAATGGATTCACTCGTTCCATGCACTCTCCCACAGATACCCCCCGGAAAGCAAAGGGACATACACGAACCTCAGGGGACCATAATTGCCTTTGCGTGGAGATGAGCAAATTATTTATAATTGCTTAAGTTTTTTTTTATAATACTGTAAATGAGCAGGGTGTCTCCGGAGCTGAACCGCATTGGTTTCAGCCTCGGGGACCCCCTACTTCAGGAGATATAGGCCCTGATATGGGGTGCCGGAATCCCTGCAGAATTGAAATGTCCCGGTCACGTGACGCGGAAACTTTAAAAGTGCAGGGGATACCGACACCCCATAATGGGGCCTGTATCTTCTGAAGTAGGGGGTCCCGGAGGCTGAAACCAATGCGGTTCAGCTCCGGAGACCCCCTGCTCATGTACACTATTATTAAAATGTATTTATTTTGTGTACGATCGCCTGTAACAGCCTTGCATGGAGATGCAGAATCTCCATGCAAATGTTACAGGTGGCTTATTTTTTCTATCAGCTATCGTACGTGAAGTTTCAGTGCGCTAGCAGAGGGAAAAAACATTGCACGCACAATAAGCCAGTTTTGGGCACGTCCGATAGAAAATGGGCTCAGGGCCTTAGTGAATCGCGCCACCGGCTTAATTTTTTATCAGACGTGCAATTTTTTTTCAGGCCAGCGCGAAAGCTCAGAGCTTAGTGCATAGCCCCCATAGTGTATATAGGGAGTGAGGATCGGAAGCTGCAAACAAAGGGGGAAGACAAAGGGAGATGTGAGAACGAAATGAAGACAATAATGTGAGTAGCAGGTTTAAAGCAATTCATATTTTTTTTGCATTTGTGAATATAACTATAAGATTATTGTCAGTGTGTAAAGGAAACATGCGGCGATAATAATGGTAAATTGATGCTGTGGGCACAATTGCCTTCTTATGACTATTTTTTTCTAACAAAATTATAAGAATTATTTAATTCACAATTTACAAATAGTTTTATATATTTAATGGTTTAAACCAATCACAATATGGTAAATCTCTTTAACCCTCACTTTATTTGTTTCTAGCACTCTCATGGCTGAAAGTTATATATACACAGCTTTTCATCCATCTAAAATATAGAGTATATGGCCAAGTAATAATAACTCTATTGATATGTTATTTGTGCCTGTAAATCACATTGAGAGCTTACAATATAAAGCACTAGATTAGAATTAGTATTATGATCAAACTTTGGCAAATATAATACAACTGAATTTAAAAAAAAAATCGCTTTGTGATAGATGAATTCATTATTTTTTGTTTTTACTCTATATACGGAAGAAATCATTGCATCAAGATGATTTGAACTTATGAAAGCTTTGCTGAGCATGCTTGACCAGTCCTTAAAGGTTTAAAGGCCGATTGAAATATGTGTCATCCTATGATTGTAACCCAGTACTAGTTTATTTGCAATCCCAATTTAATTCAGCACTTTCTAAACTCTTGGCCTACCAGATGAAAAAAACACATCTCTTCATCTCATCTCACTTGATGTCATTTACCTTCTCCTGACTGATTTGCTCTTCAAACAACCTTACACAAGATAAACTCCAGTCTTAATTTGCACTGCAGACTTTCATATAGTATTGTACATTGAGGTATAGAATGCTAGCAGCATTTCTCACAAAAAATTGATTCTTTGCAGTGTGCAATATTTTTTGAGCCAATATAAAAATTGAACATACAATAGATTGTGTTGTGCATAAGTTTTGAAAACCACACGAATCCACTGCAAAAGGGATATACAGCAGACTCGTTGTTATGCAATGAGGTAGGCTACACCCAAATTAAGAAAAACGTTAAATGTGATTATTTAAGGTATTAACTTTGTGTTTAATTTAAAAAGGTCAAAAAAGGGCAAAATAGAAATAAAATAAGAAAGCTAAAATTATACCAAGTAATGGTCTTCATGGTTTTCCTGTGTGCTGCCATATTCAGTCTTCTGCATCTCTCTGCTGTACTATTGTCACTTAACATGATGTCATATTGCATTGCCTGTGACAGGGACCATTTGGTAACAGCAGGAGGGTGGGGGAGCGGCGTTAAATACGTGTCATTGATTTTTTTTAATTTGAGATTGTTTTTTTTGTTTTATTAGTAATGTATTACCAGTGTTAGAAATATATTACTTTAAATTTAGTTGAATTGTATCTTTCTGCCATCTATGGATAGATGAAAGTTGAAATTGCATTGCTGTCTAGGTTAGTGGAACTTTCTATACCTTAAATGACAACACTAAGTCGGCAAATGTTCCTAACTTCAATATGATTTAAAAAAAAAAAAACAATTTAAACTTAGTGTTGTTAAATAACTCTACTACCTAGAACTGAATTGACTTTTGTACTGGTACGGTATAGCAGTAAAAGTATTTTTTTTTTAAATAACAATGTTAAACGGCATGGGGTTCACCAGATTTGACCATATGACCCATGTGTCTACTATACCAGTAAAACAGTGGTGTTAATTAACAGCAAAACCCTTTACAGTTTTGTCACGGGAGACCAGGTCTTTTAACACATTTTATATTTTTGGGATCATTCAATAGGCCAAACAAGGCAGTGAAATAAAATGGTGCTTATTTGGATAAAACCTCGGAAATACAACAAAACATAAAATACAGAAATATACACACTTACTGGGGTCTGGGGTTTGAAATCTAGCCTTTCCCAAGGTACAGGGCGCCCACATGCAAGTGCCTTGTTCCGGACATCCTGGACCAAGATTCAGCAGAAAATCCTGACCGGGACCTGGTCCCGATAGTCCTGGAACTGTTTTTGGCAAGAAATCCTGACCACGACCGCTACTTTGATTTGTAGAACTTGTCTGCAAAAGACAGGACTTAGTCTTTCCGATGCAGGCTTTTCTAGCTTCAAAACAAAGCCAGTTGCTCTTCTATTTTGAACAGAGCAACTTTGAAAAGCCCGCCGTAGCTTCATCGACTCAAGTCACCGGATGGTCTGGTTCTCTGACTTGGCCATCTCTTTACATACATTCCGCTAAACTATCCTTAGCATGGAGGTAGTAGGAGCGACCAATCAGAGCGTGGGAATTACACCCCACCAGCCAACAGGAATAGGGGCTCATCCTTTGGCTTACGTCAGAGGAGGAGGTGTGCCAAGCCGGCTTGAAAAGCCGGGTGAGCGGGAAATATGATTTAGCCAATGGGAGAAGCACCTATGAGCTGTATCTCCCCTGGCTAACTCATTGCCACCCACTGGGCAAGCTCCACCAAGTCTGGCTGATACAAAAAGTGTCCCCACAGGGTGCCCGTTGTTCTCCAGACTTGGCAATTCGCCCTTCCTCGCCCAACAAATGGTCTTCTCCCCTCTGGACATCCTTTCCTCTTTGAACTACGGACTCTATACAGACATGCCGGCGTCTATGCTGAGCCCCTGGATGACTGTATAGAGTCATATAGCAAATGTCTAAAACATTATAAAGTACACTTTAATAAAGTATACACATTGGGAAACCTTATACTTACAAGGGAAATTAATTTAGGATATTTGGGCAGAAAATCCAGAATTCACCCCGCATACCGGCAAATCATACCTACTCACCGGGGAGAATTAAAGGACTACCAGTAACTTTGGCCCAAATATCCCCCCTTAAACTGACACACAAGACATCTCAGAGTTCTAGGGCCAAGGGAACATGAAAACAGAAAAAAGCAGGGGTCACTTTATTTTCAACATGTATCATCGCTGGTCCTTGGCTTATGGTGCTTTTGTAGCTGCTAGGGACCCCACGGTTTCAGGGGTAACCAGAGGGCTTAACCTTTATTAGATAGCCTGGTTACCCCCTCCCGTCACTAGTTTATTATCTCTTTCCCATATCCGTCTGCACCACTTCTCTCTCTCTCTTTCTCTCTTTCTCTCTCTCTTTCTTTTTTATTTGGACTAACAATTTATGTCATAGGACAAGCTTTCGAGAGTTCTCCTCTCTTCCTCAGGTCAGTAATACTGATTAACAAAGGAATCTATTGCTAAAGCAGGGGTTAGGAGAGCAGGAATTTAAAAAAAAAAACAGAGATGTACTGTAGATAAGGTAGGGTGAGACCATGGTGTTTGAAGACATAGGAAGAGTAATAAAACTGTGACAAGGGACAGCATGGAGGGGGAAGGGGATGCTGGGGGTGGTGGAAAGGTGTGGATAAGAAGATTGACACAATATGCACAGACAATCTCTACTCCACCATGAAGAAGGAAGATACTGCTCACCAGTGGGACATAATTTCTCACTACCAGATCATTCCATAAATGATTTAAAAATCAAAATCCTCAATGGAATGTTTAAACGCACCCAAAAACGGAAACATTTGAACTCAGAATGATAAGACTCTTTGACGCCAAAACAAGAGGACTCGCCAATGTTCTTATCTACACCTCCCCCCCTCTGTCCCTTGTCACCATTTTATTACCCTTCCTATGTCTTCAAACACCACTTTCTCACCCTACCGTACATCTCTGTTTTTTTTTCTGCTCTCCTAACCCCTGCTTTAGGCATTGAGCACACACAGCGCTACGTTGTTGTTCCTCCTCTGCACATTCCATCTGTGCAGGCCTTGGCTAAGGTCACGTGGACTCAGAACTATGAACTATGAACTCAGAACTATGCTGAGAGATTTTACCAGCACTTCTTCCAGCTGCACTTTGAGATTCCGGTATTGTATGTTTTTATTTATAGAGCGCCAAAAGTGTACTCAGCACTTCACAAATAATACATTACAGGGAATTATAATACAATAAGTACAGCAAAATCAGACAATAGGAAAGGAAATCCCTGCCCCAAAGAGCTTACAATCTAAGGTTTGAGGGGAACTTACAGAGACAACAGGTGAGGGAATAAGTGCTGTAGATGGTATTGCTTGGCCACAATGGGTGGTAGGAGTGACTGGGTGTGGGACAATAGCCATGAGTGCAGGCTATTGGGATGCATGATTTGTGGGGCGAGTTTTAAGGTTAGTCAGTATTAAATTAAAAGGTTGACACCATTTGCATGGGAGGAGATGGCAGTGAGGCATGAATGAGAGCAAGTATGCATGTCTGGCTTCAGGGAGATCTCCATCAGAAGGAAGGAGTAGATAAAGGGTGTGAATATAGGATTTGTGTGGGTGTTTTTTATTGAGAGGTAAAGAAGTTGTTGGGAGAGAGATGTATAAATAATGGCGCAGTGGGGAGTGAGGATGTTGGAGAGAACAGAGACATTCACAAAGGAGTGAGGAAACAGTGAACAGAAAAGGCAATAGGTAGGGCATAGTGAGATGCAGAAGGAGAAACTTCCCAGGTACTGGAGGATAGAAAGAGTACAAATAATCCCAGCGTTTACAACGTAAAGTTCTCACAGTTGCAAAGTTGTTGTGTGGAGTCCAGATCTTCCTCAAACTTCACCTCCAATTTCAACTCAATGTTAACTCTGCCCAAGACTTTAATATGACACTTTAAGATGGGACACACAGCCATATGGCTCACAGCCTATATAGCTGGTCTTAAATACTCTAAAACACAGTCACTTGAATAACAATTAAGGGAGGGGTGTGCCTAATCAACTCAGATACATACCAAATGGTTAATTACATTTTAAGAAGTGCTCTTGCAAATTGATGGCTTGCTGACTCCTACACTGGCGACACACTTTATTCGAGCTCGGCTAGTCCCACGAATGCGGGTATACCCGGGTGTATTGAGGTTTGTGACTGTTTTCTGCCCGAGTGCATTGGGTTATTTTCCAGTCAGGGATTGAAGCATTTTATTCCCGCTGGCTGCAATACTGCACAGTATATATATATATATACTGCATTACAATTCATGAATTTATGCCATCTGGTAGACACGCGAAGCATTGCAGCCTATTAAATCCTAATCATTATCATTTAACAGATCAGCCGCCCGTCAGCCAGGCATGAACCCAGGCTGGGAAGGCAAACGCAACGGGGCTTGTCAGAGGTGAGGAGCGGCGCATTCCAGGTATCTGCCAGGTACATACTGGGTATTTGCTCGAATAAAGTGTGTCGGTGCAGTACATGTCATAAGGTTTTTCAAACTGCTCTTTGGTTTTTCAAACTAATCTACTCTTGTGAGAGCGTTTTATGGTTTTCTACAAACCATACATTTATTAGAATTTAATTACACTATGGGGCATGCGCTTCTGTTTTTTGTGTTTTAGACATTTTCCATAAGAAGCAGCAAAGACCCCAGGGATTTGTCCCACTCCATCTAATATAATCTAATATATATTTTTTTTTTTACAAGTTCTGGTGGACTTAATTACCTATGACATTTTTACTTCATGTGGACTTAATTACCTATGACATTTTTACTTTTGATAGTTTAGCGCTGATTTATTATTTTGTGTATGGATATATATAGCTAATACAGATATCACTTGCGAGCACATTCACATGTTCTCAAACAAGTCTCCAACCTGATTTTCACCATTATCTCTTAACATGCAATGCTTCCACTGCAGCCAGGGATTCTGGGAAATGACACCCAAATAAGCACATTATCACCGTTTGCTACATGTCCATTTTAACATGGAGGCTTATAAGCTTATGCCGGAAGTATTACACAGCTTTTCAGCACAGCTTGGGTTAAAGAAATTCATAGCCAGTAAACCTACTCACAGACAGTTGTTACAACCTTTTGGGTCTCTTCAGTGAGAGGATGGTTATACTGGTTTTGCAATGAGAAATAAGTTGCAACCACACACGAAATAAGGTATGGCACACAATCTGTCCCAAAGTGTGAGGAAATCACAAACAACTACAAGTGGAAATAAAAAAATAAAAATATCCATTAAAGAAGCATTGTGATGGTGAGGGGGTAACCAGGCTCAATAATAAAGGTTAAGCCACTTGGTTTCCCTAGATCCGTGTTTTAAGGTCCAAGAGTGTCAGCTGTTGGACCTGACTGTCGTATATGCATTAATGTGGCTGTGTGTAAATTATGCAACAATACAGTATTTTTGAGTTTTTTTCCTTTCCAGGAGTGCTAGCAAGCAGAGATTGCGGGGCTGGGAGTTTCAGATTGGGTTTTGCAGAGAAAATCTTGTCAAATTGTGGCTATGTAGAAGGGTCCCCGAGTTACGGGATACCCCAAAGATGTACCCGAGAATCAGGTAAGATATTCGGGCACATTGAAGCACAGTGCTCCAGTCAAAATCCTACCCTGGAAACTTTCTTGCGACTCATGGCAGGGTTTCCTGCTTCAGCACAGACCAGAAAGGTAAAAACGGAGTATCATGGTATGCATAGTATCATGGTATCCCCAGAACAGTACAGGGGTCCCTTGCATTAGGAGGGATGCCGAGGTCATGCCCAGTCACCCTGAACCTGGTATAGGGATTCAGGGGGTGTTCCAGCTATGTGATAAAGCTGCAAGATTTTTTATTTGTGGGATAAAAATAGTAGGGAGTATATATGCTTAAGAAAAGGAGACGTAGACATTTGTAACAAAGTACAGAGTCACAGTATATTTTATTAAAGGTTTATATTTGATAAGTGTACAGTATATACTAGTAGCCTGTGAATGAACTGTGGGATTTCCAAATTCAGGGTTCCAAGAGACCAGATGGCTACCAAGCTTGGTGCCACTGAGTCTTCTCAGGTCCCGGAGTTGAAAGCCTCAGAGATGCCAAGGTGTTAGAAAAGGAGGAGTACTGCAGTTATACTTGAGTACCCCCTTCTTGGTCTGACAAAGTGCTATCCGGCAACCATTTTCCCAACCCCAGACTTTGCGGAGCCTGGGACAGCGGGGATTCAATATGCTAAGAGGCAGAGGTGCCAGGTTGGTGCAGAAATAGAAAAGGTACCCACCCGGCATCAGAATACCAGAAACTTGGTGATAGGCTGGCAGGGAAATTCCCACGCACTGATTGGCTGTAGTGGTTTCTGAATGGGACACCAAGACCTACAGTAAAAGAAACCTTGCAGCCAATCAGGACCTCAGATTCCAAGCGCCAAACCATCAGCGGAAAATTCAAAATACGAAAAAGATGCTCTATAAGAAATAGACGGGAGCCGGCTTCAGAGATTTTCAACTGAAGACATTTTCTATGCCCCACTTTTCAAGGGCCAAGTTCTGAAAACGGAACATAGCGGTTGTGGCTGTTATTGCATGCTGAATTGCGTTTCAGGACATTTGTGAAATGGAAAAGGGCTCGTACAGACTTCATTTGTTAACATTTAGTTCTAGGAAAGTTTTTTTCGTTAGCCCAGATCACAGTAAGTGTGTTTTTCATTGTAAATTGTGATCCATTGTGTGTATGTCTTTTCATGGAATAAATAAACAATTTATTTTATCGCCTTGCCTTGCTCAATCATATGATCCCATTGTAAAAGATGTTGATAACCCTGGTCTCCCGTGATAAGCATAAAGTGGGGAAACTTCCGGTGACATCACTGAGGATGTTAGGATAGCGAGGGAGGTCCCGAGATCCTCACACAGCAAAAGCATAAATAAGACATTTCCATCCCAAATTAATTAGACTTTTTGGGCTCTACTGCCCCTCAGAGCAGCTGAGCATGGCCGGAAAGTTGAAAAAGCAGCAGTTGCAGGACGTTTCCCACTACTTTAGCGGAGCACAACAGCCCGAATCCCAAGATGACGCGGCCACACGTGCGCCTCCCAGTAGAGAAAGGGAGCATATGCCGCGAGCACAGAGGGGGACAAACTCACGAACGCTGCTGAAATATAGCACCCCCTCCTCCACCCCCTCCCCTCCTCCCCATCCCACTCTTTCCCCCTCCCCTTTCTCCCCCCAATTCTCTCTACTTCTCTCCCCAACCCTCTCCCCTCCCGCCCTCTCTCCCCCTCTCCCCTCCCCATCAGAACCAGTTGGAGTATGACTGCAAACAGAACGGTGGTGGGGCAAGTGTGCTGGCCCTTTTGTTGGGGTATACGTCTATGCAAACATAAGCTTTAGATTGTGTTACGTTCAGTTATAAAGCTAAAAGTAAGTTACAAATTATATTCTATAGTAAAAGAAATGCCCTAGACCAGGTGCAAATAGATTGGGATATGCCCGTCAAAATAGAGCACCCCCCTCCCCCCCTTCTCCCCCCCTCCCCTTTCCCACTCCCTCCCCTCCCTGCTGCCCCTTCCCCCCCTTAGTGCAAGGTACCAGTTCAAATAGAACTAACCCAACTTAAGCGATCTGTCCATGCTGACAGACTCAGGCCCTGTCTACGTCAGCCATGTACAGATAATAATCTCACTCAAATCTAGTTTATTCACAAGTTCTCTGGTCTATACTTTCTCAAATGTTATTGATACTCTATGTTAATTGGAAATTGTCTATGTTGTTAACTGAGGGTCTTCCTACCCTTTTCACCATTGTCCACAAATCCTCAAGACCGGGGTTGTCTCTCCAGGGCATTATGCCCACCCTTCCAGTCTCCATAGTGACTGGTGTTAGTATTTAAGGGAAATTACCTTTCCTTCCTTCCTTTTTTGGTTGTTTTTCTTCTCTGCTGTGTCCCTCCCCCCCCCTTCCCAGCCCCAGCCAATGAACCAGCTCTCCTGTCCGGTCCCCCCGTTCACCAGGTCCCTAACGGGAGCTACAATAGGGTCCATGTGCCAGCTTATCCCAAAAAAACTAACTATAAATAATGGCCCCCACTGTGTGGAAAGTGGGTGGTTTACAATCTCATTTTTCAATCTTAGATTATGGCCTCCATCAAATTAGTCTCTCTCAACATAAAAGGCCTACAATACAACAGGAAAAGGAGATATGCCCTCCAAAAATTTAAAAGAACAGGGGAGGATATTTTGTTTTTACAGGAGACCCATTTCAATGTCCAGAACACCCTCCCCCTCCTCAACACATTCAGAGGCACCTTTCCACAGGCATTATACTCCTCTTTTAATAGCAAAAAATGATCACAGACCCGGAGGTATCTCTTAACAGAATTTGGCAAAATATCGGGATATAAAATTAATAACGATAAATCGGAAGCTCTTAATTTGACCCTTTCATCCTAGGAAATTAAACTATTACAATTGAACATCAAATACAATTGGAGTTCCTCCCATATTAAATATCTGGAAGTTAAAATTGCCAGATACTAGGACTCTCTTTTTCACTGTAATTACCCCCCTTTATTTGACAAGATCAAGAAAGATCTGCAGGTGGGGGATAAGTACCAGATCTCCTGGATCGGGAGGATAATATTGGTCAAGAAGAATATACTACCTAGACTGTTATATTATTTTCAGACCCTTCCGGTCTTAATACCGATTTCGGAGTTAAAAAACTTGCAAAGTAAAATATTCCATTTCATTTGGCACGGCAAAATACCTTTGAAGGCAAGTCAGTTATGCTAGCCTCTAGAGCAAGAGAGGTTATGGGGGTCCCGGATATATTAAAATATTATCAAGCAGCCCAATTGCGGCAAGTTGTGATTTGGAACGAAGACCCGAGGCTGTTTTACTTGCTGAGTATCGAATCACACTATTCGAGGGACACCTCACTTGTAATGTATGTATGGTCCCCCGGGAGACAGAAGAAAATGTTCAAATTGGGCCCGATTAGATGCACATGGAATATTTGGAGCAAAACAAAAGAAAAATACAAACTCACCTCTCCTTTGTCTAACTCACCTCCCTCTTTAATAACCCGGACTTCCCCCAAGGCTGTGAGCCAAAGCAATTTGATCAGTTCCAAACTAAAAACATTAGGACAATAACAGACCTTCTGAACAAAGGGAAACTACTTAGCTTCCAAGAGCTCCGTAGTAAATATGAGGCTCCATTCCATTAAATATCTTCAATTAAGTCATTTCCTGCATAAAATATCCCGGAAATTCGCCTTCCCTGAAATTTCAAGTTTTGAATCATACTGTCAAAGGGGAATCTATCAGAAGGGACTAATTATGACATATACCTTGGGATAGAGGCATCAATAGATACCCCAGATCATAAATATATGCTCAACTGTGCTGAAGACTTAAACATAACTATTGATAGAGATGACTGGGAGGACATCTGGGAGTATGCAGCCAAAACCTCAATCTGCACCACAACAAAAGAAAATATATATACAATACGATTCCACTGGTATCTGACACCAGATAGGCTGAGACAGATCTATCTGGAGGTCCCTGATTTGTGTTGGAGGGTTGTGGACAGAAGGGAGATATGGCTCAAATATGGTGGACCTTGTCACGGGAGACCAGGCTTCATTATCGGGGCATCCAGCAACTTGGGAAACCCGCTACCTAGACACAATCTGACAACACTATCCACAAAACCCACCCTGAAACTCATAGCCTAGCAATCTCTGCTTGCTGGCACCCCTGGAAAGGCAAAATCATCAACATTCTTTATTGTCGCATATTTTACATACAATGCATGGCAGTACATATACAACAGTTAGGCCCAAGAGCCAACACTCTATAACCCCAAAACATGGATCATGGGCCACCAAGTGGACGTGACCTTTATTAGTGAGCCTGGTTACCCCCTCACTAATATAGACCTGCCCTGCCATACAACATTTTTGGCTTATGGTTCAAGACATAATTAAGGACACAACGGAAATGGCAATCCCTGTAGACCCCTTAATATCTCTATTAGCAAACCCAGTTGAGGATATGTCATCCCCTGAGACAGTTGATTTCATTTATATTAACAGCAGCTAGTTACTCGACAGCGGCCTCGTGGAAGAAACTTCTCCAGACGTACAGTAGAGAAGCGAATAAAGGAGGTTATGACCATGGAGAAATGGACCGAATTTCTGAAACAGTCTACTGACAATTTCTACAGAACATGGAAACCATGGCTTTAAAAATAAGATGAGGTGAGAGAGCCTTAAGTACTAGAGACTCGGCCGGATGGATCAGACCCAGAAGTGCCGGAAAAGGGTTTCTTTTTCTATTAGCTCTGGTTGAATAAAACAAAATTGACCAGAATCAGCTAAAAGAACTTTGCGAGACTACCGTCTTGGCCGTGTTTGTGGACAGGGTAGATAGGGGTTACTACCCTTGTTTCCCCTCCTCCCCTTACATACCCCACCCATCCCCCCTCCATGTTGGTTTTATTTTTTATTTTTTTTGTTGTGTCACCCCAAGTACAACTGTTATTCAGAAGCTATGTAATACTCTGCATTAGTCGAGATAGAGGATTGTTAGACTCATGGCTATTTGTCAGTCGGTAATTGGAACTATTTGATTTATATCTAAAAGTATGTTATTCTGTTTTGTTTTCAATGTGTGGACACTGTTAGCCGAATTACTGCACCTGACGGCAGATGTATTTTGTCGATATTCACAAGCTGAAAATTCAATAAAAATATTTTAAACAAAAAAAAGGATTGGATTAACCAAGTACTTTTTATTAGTTCCAAGACATACAAGTGTAGCGGAGTCCCCTTACCCTACCTCTGGATCGGCGAACCACTCCAATGTTCTGGGGCAGGCGACTGCTATTTGTAGAGCTATTGCGCATGCATGAGATTCGGCACATGCCACGACGAATGCATCGGCCATCTTGCAGATGGCGCCGCAGGGTATATTGCGCATGCGCCGCAGGGCATGGCCAATGCAGCGGCCATCTTGTAGGTGGTGCCACGAGTAGAATGCACATGAACAAGAGCATCGACAGGAAGAGAGGTGGAGGATATCCTCTGCAGGAATAGAGCCCGCGAGTCAGTCGGACGGAGGGCGACAAGACAGCAGGTAGTGTCCAGGGAGCAGTGTCTCCTGGACTAGGCATTGCCCCTTGGGCCCCAGCTAGGGCCTGAGCCACCCCAGCAGAGTGTTGTAGGGAAGGCCCCAGATAGGGACTCTTCCCCTTAGTATTGTGGTAGTGCTATGGCATCGGTGACCAGATGGCCACGCGGTGTCCTGCAGCCTAGGACCAGGCCACATGACCCTGAGACATTCAGGTGAGACCCTCCTGCTGGAGCTCACCTCATGAGGAGATTCAGAACCCTAAGGAGTGAAGGGATTGGTATTGGTGGCCCCGCTGAGTGGGATCTCACTGTTCATTATGACGTTTGGTATTCAGGCTTATGACACTTTGGCCAAAGGGTTCAACTAAATAATCAAGTAATTATTATTATTATTATTGAAGTATTTAAACTTTATACTTATTACCATATATGTTTTGTCAATTGGATGGAGCATTGGGCACCCCAGTCTTTTGTTGTATACATTTGCTACGCTCAGTAGCACTCTTTTCTGACATAAATATATATTCATGATGTGGTTGGTGTAGGAGTTTGAGCTAGCTGGGAATGTGTGTTACTCATCTCCACATATATGCTTCTTGGACTTGTTACTAGATTTGTCGGCACCACACACAGATATGGGCTACTTAAAGGGAGAAGGAGTGGCACTGAGAGTTTGGATCAGGGGAGCCTGGTTCAATTCCTTGTGACCTTGTGACCTTGGGCAAGTCACTTTATCTCCCTGTGCCTCATGCACCATAAACATAGATTGTAAGCTCTACGGGACAGGGACCTGTGCCTGCAAAATGTCTCTGTAAAGCGCTACGTAAAACTAGCAGCGCTATACAAGAACATGCAATTATTATTATTATTATTATTATTAAAGATTGCTTATAAATACACCAATCTGTTCCCACCACATTCAATTGTTTGCTCACTGGACTCACATACCCTGCATCATATCAGAGCACACATGTGAGATTCATCTCATTTATTTTTACTTCCCCATATACAGTACAGTTAGTATTGTGGCCACTACTCACCTGCAAACTCATCCCCGTCTCTGAAGTGGATGAATTTCATCATAAACAGTTCCTGAGAGGATCGAACCCCACCCACCATATAGCCAACCTGCTCCATGTGCTCTCATGCAAGGGAGTCCCCCTATATTATACTGTATTTATGGGGCTATTAAATAAGGTGAAAGTGCATGAGGCGCATGCATGACTACACACTCCCAAGAAGCCTAAGGATTTTCGCAAGACAGAGACCAAAGGGGATCAGAAGCCTAATATGATGGAAAGTGCTAAGGATAACCTTCTTTCAGTGGTGCCTGTCTCCATCTCCAGGGTGCCACGGAAACCAGTCACTACACCTAGTGTCAGTGTGACCAAGGCAACCACTGCTATACCTGTGACCGAAGCCAGCAAATCACCCCTATCCTCTTTGCGGATTCACCCCATATTCAAAGAAGAATATTATAGGATCTCTGCCCAGGAAGAATTTGGACAATTTTTCAAACTTGTGAAGGGGTTGACAGAGATTCCACAGGGGGAGTGAGGGATTTGGCCGCTGTATCCAACTACGGGCCGCGTCGAGGCCGATTGGTACTTTTCATTAGAGACCAAGCCCGAAGAAGACGCCAAAAGATGGTTCGAGGTGGTGTCAGAGATTGAGTGGAAGTCTTCACTTCCTTGCCGGTTCAAGGTGACCATACAGAATATCTCGCCCCACCCTGTATGGTTTGACGTGGGTCAATCACTGGGTCGGATATACCCGGTTACTCAAATAGAATTCCTGACTCATGTGAACGCGGCTACCGTGCCGGAAGTCCCTCCCAGATTGCAGTTCAACTTTGGGGAATCGTCCTTGCCAGCAGAGTGGAAGAAATGGCTACGCAACAAGCTGGCAGAACTCCACCAGTGAGATGGATGTGGGCTGCAGCAAGACATTTCCACTCCATTTCGGGAGCATTCCATACGCATAGCTCTCAGAGATGTGGAGGATTTGAGGGACATCCTGAAGGAGATGAGACTGCACGTATCGTAACGGAGTCCTGTAGCCCATATGCCTCTTCTATTGTGGTAGTGCGGAAAAGAACGGATTAATGCGCCTATGCATGGACTACCGCAACTTGAACCGCCGCACGGTCCCGGACCAATATACCTTGCCACATATTGAAGAGATCATCAGAGCCTTATCCAGCAGTCAGTGGTTCAGTGTGCTGGACCTGAGGTCTGGATACTACCAGATACCCATGAGCCTTGAAAATCAGAGAAGACAGCGTTTGTCTGCCCCCTCGAGTTTTACCCGTTCACCCGAATGCCCCAAGGCAATAGTGGTGCACCTGCATCGTTCCAGAGGTAAATGGAAAAGCCCATTGGTGATATGAATCCCCGGGAATATCTGGTCAATCTGGACGATATCATTGTGTTCAGAAGAACATTAGAAGAGCACGAAGAACGCCTTCTATAGGTTCTGGATCGATTGGGAAAAGAAGGCCTGAAGTTGTCCATGGACAAATGTCACTTCTGTCACACTTCGGTCACCTATGTGGGCCACATTGTGTCTGCAGAAGAAGTGGCTACCAACCCCGCTAAGGTCGAAGCGTGGTGAAGTGGCACAGGCCAGATAATGTGATGGAGCTACTATCCTTCCTGGGGTTTTGTGGGTACTACTGAAGATTCGCAGAGGGGTACTCAAGCAAGGCCAAGGTCCTCAACAATCTGTTGAAGATCTACACAGAAGAGCCTCGGCAAAAAGCTGCAGCCCTGCGAACACCGTTCGGGGACAAATGAACTTGTGCCTGTGAAAAGGCCTTCACAGGGCTGAAGAGTCTCACTGAAGCCCCTGTCTTGGCCTATAAAGACCCGGGGAAACCGTACATCCTGCACGTGGATGCCCGTTGCAATGGGCTGGGAGCGGTATTACACCAAAAATACCCTGCAGGCCTCTGGCTGTAGTGTATGTGAGCCACAGCCTAATGGTGAGCGAGCAGAACTAACCACTCCATAGACTGGAATTCCTAGTGGGCTATTGTAGATAAGCTTCATGATTATCTATATGGGGTCTCCTTCGAGGTGCGAACTGATAAAAACCCGTTGACATACATCTTGACCTCCGCCAAGTTAGATGCCACTGGTCACAGGTGGTTGGCTGCCCTGTCTAACTATCAGTTCACTCTGAAGTACAAGCCTGGGCCCTTGAATGTCGGAGCTGATGCCCTGTCCAGAAGCCCGGAACTGAGTTCAACGTCGGACGATGGAAATTCCTGGCCCTGGAATCCGGGTGATATGCTCCACAGTGGCGATCACTATGTTGTTTTAATAAATGTCTTTTAACTTTTGAATTTTGGCTGCTGGCCCCGTTTTTCAAGCTGTGCACCGCTCTCCACCACTGGACTGTTTCTTCTGCTATGATCGGCGTGATGCACGCATCAACAAGGAGCAACTGTCTGTGAGTACTGTGTCTCCCCTCACGGAGGAGTTTTTGATCAGCAACAGTGTTGCTTATTGAAGTTCTTTTTGGTGTAACATTACAAGAAGTTGATACACTTACAGGAGGAAATGTATCCACCTCAAGGACGCTTACAAGTGCATTCCATTATTGCATTTATTTAACACTGGGTCCAGTACTTCACCTATACAGCTTTATTTGGCTCCTTTCTCACATACATATGTATTCAAACTATAAACATTTATACATGTATATGTACCTGCAATCCTGAGCACTGCTATTGGAACCCTGTTTCTATACAATCAATCTGCCCAAAAGGTTGCAGTACCCAGTCCAACTGGCTCTACATGATGATCACGGACACCTGGGAGTGGACAAAACGTTTGGACTTATAAAAGATCGTTTCTTCTGGCCCAAGAATCGGGGGATCGGTAGAGCACCATGGCCAAAGGTGTAGGCGGTGCATACAACGGAAAACACTGCCTACACGTGCAGCCCCGATGGGCCGCTTGAAGAGCTCGGGTCCCATGGACCTTGGCTGCATAGAGTCTGCCTCGATGCGGAGGAAATCCAATGGTATCAGTAACGTTCTCATATTAACAGATCACTACACTCGATATGCTCAAGTGTTCCCTACCATGGGCCAGAAAGCTCTCACTGTAGCTAAAGTTCTGTGGGAGAAGTATTTTATACATTACTATGCTTACCTAATTAGATGCACTTTGATCAAGGGAGGGACTTCGAGAGTAAGCTAATCAAAGAACTTCTAAAACTACTGAATATCTAGAAGTCTCATATGACTCAAAACCTCCCTGAGGGAGATGCTCTACTGGAAAGGTTCAACCAAATGTTACTGGATAAGCTGGGCACTCTGAAGGACTCAAAGAAGGCTGGATGCAGCAGACATGTGGAGCATATGGTGCATGCCTATAATTGCACCAGGCACGAGTCTACCGGTTATTCACCCTATTTCCTGACGTTTGGTCGAGAGGCCAGACTACCAGTGGATATCAGGCTAAGGGTGTCTATCAATGGGGTACCAAACAAGACCCAAAGTATGTACAGCGATTAAAGGACAACTTCCAGAGGGCATACAGTTTGGCGGAAGAAGCCACTGCCAAATTAAATCAGAACAATAAGCGGAGGTACGACTGTAAAGTACGGTATCGGAAGCTTCAGCCTGGGGACACGGTTCTCCTGCGGAATCTAGGAATACCGGGGAAGCACAAACTGGCCGACAGATGGCGAGAGGCTCCCTTCGAGGTGGAGTCGCAGATGCCTGGCCTCCCTGTTTACCGCATCAAGGATTTGGAGGGACGGATACAAGTTTGGCATCAAAATCATTTGTTACCAATCCCTCAAGTGGGAGTGACCTGATCTGTTTCCCATTCTGCCCTCCATGGAACAGGAAGATTCCAGTGGGATTCCGGAAGCTTCAGTGGAAAAAAACCAGGATCCAATGGAAGGTACTTCTGCAAATACCCATGGAAACCGGTGGCCACACAAGAAGAAGAATCGGATAATGGCCCTGTCAGTCAGATGCCCACTCCAGTGGCCTCAACAAGTTGGTCTCTGGACCCAACAAGTCCTATATTCACCACACCCCAGCGGAGTGTTGCAGGGAAGGTCCCAGATAGGGACTCTTCCCCTTAGTATAGTGGTAGTGCTGAGGCATTGGTGACCAGATGGCCATGCTGTGTCCTGTGGCCTAGGACCCTGCTGGAGTTCACCTTATGAGGAGGATCAGGACCCTAAGGAGTGAAAGGATTGGTGTCGGAGGCTGCGCTGCATGGGATCTGACTCTTCCTTGCTCCACCAGCTGCACCTGGGTACAGGAGTGCCCGGGAAGGTATAAATGTGCACCAACAGTTCACACAGGGGTAGTGCTACCTCACACTTTGGGTGGGTTTGCTTGTGCGGACATCGGGTTCCAGGAGCCCAGCGGACACTCAGGACTTTGGTGGGTAATCACTCATGTATTGTATTGTTGTATTGTACTGTGTGTGTGATTTATGGTTATAGTGTGTACAGTAAAGAAGATAAATTATACCAGGTTGTATAGTAATGATTGTGTCCTATGAGGTACCATCCCGCTTATGCTGGGATACTCATAGGTGGAGGCACTGCACTGCGAGATATAGTACACCAGGCTCCCCAGAAGCGGAGGCTTTGGCCTCCTGTAAGGCTCACAGGTGACAGCAGCATGCGTAATCGCCCACAGTTTCCCATAGACATAGGGAAAGGGGGTTACATAAGCAACAGATTTGTAAGGTGAATGTACATTACTGAGTGATATTTTCAACGTGTTATTCATTTATTGCACATATGTCTATTCATTACATACCATTTACTTCCACTAAATCTTCTCAATAGAACGTTAGGATGAACGTTCTGGAATTTAATAACTTTTCAGAGATGCCCAAATACATTAACATCACCAGAGTGAGATCACATATGAAAGTAACAGGTGACAGATTTCATTAACCATGAAACATCGCAGTTTACATAATCAGTTGTAACAAGAGGCATATATTAGTCCAAGGAATATCATTCAAGGCTGTACTCATTTCGCTCAGCACAAATGTTCTTATGTTACAGTGGTATTGCTTGAATTGGTGGGTTACGTTTGATTTGCATGGTTGGATTGTCTCCAGCTATTGTATTTTTTTCTCTGTACATTACGTAAGAATTAACAGTTCAGAAATATTAGAAATATCTGCTAACTTCACTATTAGAGATATGCGGAATGTTTCACTTTTTGCGGTCATCAACATTGGCAAATATTGACCAAGCATTAGCCACGAAATATGCACTTGTATGATTCTGGCAAGAAAATGCCCCTCATCATTGAATTTGTTTTAAATTCTCTTACTAAAAATTCCAGAAATAGGGTGCAGACATACTGAAATAGACCATTAGTTTATTGGAGTTCAAGTTAGTAGTGATACTGGTGGGGTCTATAGATTGAAATTTGGACCCTGGAGTTTACTGGCAGAAAGCAATCTATTTGCATGCAACTACAGCTTGAAATTGCTATGCTGAGCATCAATTTTCTCCAGTGTGACTGTCTCTGTCTGTAATCATATCAATAACCATAATAAATCAATAATAATCATAAGGGGCAATGAAGTGCCCTGTATGGAAAGCAAATGATAACTATACAGTTCCCGCCCCAACAATCAGAATGGGTCTGATGGTAATTTCTGATTGACTTTACACAGTAACAATGGGACCCCTACGAGACCCAGATTAATGGAAGGATACTAAGCTATAGCCCGCCTCAAGTACCACTAAGCCGAGTGCTCAAGGGCACCCCAAAAGCTTCTACTGTGGCTCTGAGAGATTCCTCCTCAGCATTGTATAAAGGAATGTAAGCAAAACATTCTCCAGTTCTGTTACTTGTAGCTGGCTTCATTTTCTATTTTCTTTTGAGGCATGCCCGGGTATTCTGGGAAACATTACCACTGAATCCTATGGAACACTTGAGGCATGCCTGGGTATTTTGAGGTATCTGGGGAAAAGTAAGTCAGGCTACATCTGCATGATCATATTCGCCTATGTTTTGTGAGAATTTCAAAATGGTGAGCAAGTGTGAATATAAATTTAGAACACTGTAACCAAAAATGCACATTGCTTAAAAAAGTTATGAACATTTTCACAAAGCAATTTGTGACATATTTGCCCTTAACGATTAACCATATATTTGTTCTAATTTAGGAGGCCGCATTTTCAACTCCAAAAGTGTCTACCACAATTGATAAAAAGCATAAGATAACAAGGTATTACATTTTGGAAATGTTAAACCAGCACAGATTGATACGTGAAAGTGTAGAGTTGCCCTGCGTTAAGGTATCTCACTTCTTACATGTTTTCGCCATTATATAGTCTGAGAGTGTATTAAAGACCAATGTTAGACATATAATTGCTTTTTTAACATTAGTATATGTAGTGAAAGAAAGAACAAGAGCAAATAATATTACTAATAAATCAAAGTAACACAGATGATATACTATCCTTAATGAGTGCAGCTTCCGACGTAGAATTCAAACCAAATTCAATCAGCAAACGAAGGAGAAACAGGTGCGCAAATCACATCAGGATATGGAAAAGAAAGTGAAAACACAAAATAGTGCAATATTGTCGGCTCCAACAGATAATTTCAATGCTGGAAATTATATAAAGTTTGCACTCACGTGTTTAACGTGAAATGAAAGCGTTGTGGTTGTTCAAAGTTACCAACTTATGTCTCCAGACAGGTACTCCAGATCCATATAGAGGGGGGGAAATCCATATATAAAGAGGGAAAGCAAATAGTATAATACTGTTTTTAATGTTAAAAACACAAAGTATTCCACTTACATAAGTGCCTTTGTTTGAGAGCATTCAGACCACGCTGGGTCATAAGGTCAGACAAGAGTATTCACAGCAACAGCATCCGCTCCACGGCCGTCACAGCAGGTACTGGGCTGATTAAAGTTGTCCTCCACTCTGGATGTCATCAACAAGGGCTCCTTAGTGATCTCTGATTCACCCAACGGGCGTTTCTACCGCCAAGTCTTCATCAGGGGCTAATCTAACTTCCCTCTATGTTCCCCCCCTTTAAATAACCCCCTGCATTAATTTTCAAAATTGCGGAGCGTCACATGACGTCATCACATCACGCGATGCATCACGTGACGCGTCGTCATACAACTATTTGCATATTCATTTGTCAAAGCTCTACCAAGCCCTGAAGTATATTGGCCAATCTTTGCCCTATATTTAACATAGTAGTCCACCATCTTGTGGTTGGACTCGATGAGGCTGTGTGACGTCATCACGTCACGTCTCTCGCGCGACACGTGACGCGTCATCACGTGACCATTAAAATCTCAAAGCTTTATAGAGCCTTAACATGAACAATACCAATAGCTCCCAGATACAAGCTAATAGGGAATAGCAACCCCACACAATAGGTTTGGACCTACATATAGGTTTGGGCAGTTTCAAAGAATAAGACGAAACTGTACAGAGGTTGCCACCTTCCAGGATCAAGCAAAAAATTTTGGAGGAAAGATTTAAAGAAAAAAATTATGATCCAACGACAATACAAGAAGCAAAGAATAGAGCCTTAAATCTGGATAGAGTAAGTCTATTAGGCACTTCAAAAAAGAAACAACTGAGTAATAATTTTTTACCTTTTATTACACAATTTAATAGAGAATCAGGTAAAATCCAGAATATAACTCGTTTTAAAACAAGATGCTATTTTGAAAGACTACCTCCCAGAGTATCCACAGGTGGTCTTCACAAAAGCAAGGAACCTGAAAGACAATATAGCTCCGAGTGCCTTAAGAAAAGAATTATGTAATGATAACACAACATGGATACCTGGAAGACCAAATGGGTTCTTTAAGTGTGATAAATGTAAGGCCTGTAGATTTGGGGTTAATAAAACGGATACTTTTATTTCTACTAATACGAATGAAATTATAAAAATGAAGGGATTTATCAACTGTAAAAGCACATAGTGTATGTAGTGTATCTTTTGACTCGTCCCTGCAACTATCAGTATGTAGGAAGAACTATTCGCCCTTTACGGGTGAGAATATTAGAGCACATACGTAATATTAGCATTGGGCTAGAAACACACAATGTATCTCTGCCTTTCAAACAGTGCCATCATTCAGACCCCTCTGGACTGAAATATATGGGGATTGAGCAAACAGAAGCCCACTGGAGGGGTGGCAATAGAGTTCAGTCTTTATCAAGGAGAGAATCCTTTTGAATTCACAGGTTGAGAACGTTACAGCCAAGAGGTTTAAATGTCGATTTTGACATAAATGCGTTCCTGACCTAATAATTAGAATGTACATATACTCCCTAAATTCCTGGGAAATGTGTCTTAAACCTTTGACTTTTTTATATTTGCTTTATATGTTTTGCTTTTTGTATCTAATCATCATATTTTTATTTTTAGATGTATTTCGTCTTGGACCCACTAACAGTTACTATGTAGAAAGGTTTAATTAATATATGTGACCATTCTGCAGCAATTGTGCAGGTCTAATATTTGACATGCACTGTTGCTAAGATATGAATGATTAATATTTTATAAGGATTTTTTATATAAAATATGCTCATTATGTTGTTATTTGCTATGTATTTTTTATTATATAATACTGTTTTCATTTGGTTTATGGCATCATGTTTGTAACATTGATAGCCATCCATTTCTGTATCTTATAAATTAGTGTTTTTCTAAAAGGGAGTAAAAAGGTATTTACCTCCCATATCTAAGCTTAAATGTTTAAATTCTTAGTCTAATGCGCTATATTATCATGCGTGATGACGTCATTGATGACGTTTCGTTATCCTAACCTATTGTGTGGGGTTGCTATTCCCTATTAGCTTGTATCTGGGAGCTATTGGTATTGTTCATGTTAAGGCTCTATAAAGCTTTGAGATTTTGATGGTCACGTGATGACGCGTCACGTGTCGCGCGAGAGACGTGACGACGTCACGCGGCCTCATCGAGTCCAACCACAAGATGGTGGACTACTACGTTAAATATAGGGCAAAGATTGGCCAATATACTTCAGGGCTTGGTAGAGCTTTGACAAATGAATATGCAAATAGTTGTATGACGACGCGTCACGTGATGCGTCGCGTGACGTGATGAAGTCATATGACGCTCCGCAATTTTGAAAAATTAATGCAGGGGGTTATTTAAAGGGGGGGAAACATAGAGGGAAGTTAGATTAGCCCCTGATGAAGACTTGGCGGTAGAAACGCACGTTGGGTGAATCAGAGATCACTAAGGAGCCCTTGTTGATGACATCCAGAGTGGAGGACAACTTTAATCAGCCCAGTACCTGCTGTGACGGCCGTGGAGCGGATGCTGTTGCTGTGAATACTCTTGTCTGACCTTATGACCCAGCGTGGTCTGAATGCTCTCAAACAAAGGCACTTATGTAAGTGGAATACTTTGTGTTTTTAACATTAAAAACAGTATTATACTATTTGCTTTCCCTCTTTTGTATATGGATTTCCCCCCCTCTATATGGATCTGGAGTACCTGTCTGGAGACATAAGTTGGTAACTTTGAACAACCACAACGCTTTCATTTCACGTTAAACACGTGAGTGCAAACTTTATAGAATTTCCAGCATTGAAATTATCTGTTGGAGCCGACAATATTGCACTATTTTGTGTTTTCACTTTCTTTTCCATATCCTGATGTGATTTGCGCACCTGTTTCTCCTTCATTAGTGTAGTCGTGACCCCTGATTCACCCCAAAGAGCGTAAGGTTGCGCTTGCAAAGAGTAGTTGCAAAAGCCTGCGAAGGAGGAGAGGGGATTGGCGGGAGAAAGCAGTCCCTTAACCCAGCAGCCCAGCGGGGAGGGTCAGATGAGAGAGTCTAGCCAATTGGCGGAGGAGGTGCCAGAGATATAGGCAGTGGTTGTGTGCACGTGAAGTTAGAGCTGATTGGAGAGGAGAGAAGGTGGAGAGTCTGTGAGGGGAGGTTGAACTGCCCCGGTGCAGGCCAGGTGCCCCAGGCCCAGTTAGCCCTGAGTCACCTCAGAGACAAGCTTAGCTAGGGATCGCCTTAGTAGGTTTCTGTTCCCCTAGTACTGTAAGCCTTGACCGGGACTATACTGTCAAGAGGGAGGTCTGGCTCAGACCCCCACTGTTGTTGCCGGTTGGGAGCATCCCAGACCCGAGAGAGAGAGAGAGAGAGAGAGAGAGAGAGAGAGAGAGAAAGAGAGAGAGAGAGAGAGGAGAGAAAGAGAGAGAAAGAGCGAGGGAGTTCCGAGCACCGGAGTGCTCGGCAGGTATTTCATCAAGTGCACCACCGGTACCCTTCATTTTTTCGAGACACAGTGGCTGCGCAGTCACCCATACACACACATAGGGCCTGCTGTGAGTGGGAGGACTAATCCGTAAGAATCGGACACGGGGTGGGATCACCCGGTGGCGGGTGTAGGGATTATTGTTGGCGTCCGCCGTGGCGCAGGTTGTGGGGTGTCCGCCGTGGCGCTAAGTAATGTTGACGTCCGCCGTGGCGTGTTATACAACGTATACACATAGGTAGGAATGTTATGGCATGTAATGTACTGTGAGTTTGGCCTGCAAGTAAAAGAGATTGGTTTTAGAACTTGGCTGTGTAAGTGTAATTCTTGCATATACGTCCTGCGAAGACCCACTCCCCCTTTGGCGGGAGCTGTCGCAGGTGGAGGCGCTGCACCCGTTATAGATATTGCGTGCACCCCAGGCTCTCTGTGGCAGAGACTTAGGCCCTGTGAGCCAGCAGGTAATACAGCACATAGTAGCAGCTTACTAGTGATAGGAAGCAGGGCTACATTTGGAGGCGCTGCTGAGATTTCAGACCTGGGGTGCCCCTCGAACCTAAATTGTGATCACCATGGCTTTGCCCACCCGTCACGAGATACGAGACTGGGCCCGTCAAGTACGCACACCTACTCGTCGCGCCGTAGCGCTGGCCCGAGTGCCCATGGCCTTACCCTTAGAGACTTTACAGACGGCCTTGCGACAACTCCCGGGTTTTGCCAAAGCTCGCCTGGTAGATGTAATGGTAGATCACGACTCCAAGTGGAATACCTTACTTGTAGACTGTCGGCGTAATCTTTTAGCGCTTGAACCTGCCGTTCCGCAATCTCTGGTTTTGCCTGATGCACCGCCCGGCTGTAATCCTTTTGTTTACCCCCTCCGAGAGACCCTAGTACGTCCATTGGATGAGGATGACCCCACCCTCCCTTTGATTCACTATGCCGCGAGTGAGGTCGGTAGTTGCCGATCCGTGTCCAGTGACCCGGGATCCAGCGCCTCCGCTGAGGCTGGAGTGAGTAGTAATATGCTGCAAAAACTAAATGAGAAGATAGACCAGTTATCTAGTCCCCCCAGTTTGCCGCCGCTAGTCGAAGCGCTTACCTTAGCCACCCACGCCCAGAACTACCGGAAGCTGAAAGCCTTCTCAGGGACCCTCCCTGTGCCTACCGGGGAAGATGGGGTAGAAACGTGGAAAGAGCACATGTGGGGAGTAATGGAAGAGTGGTCGTGCACCGATGTAGTAAAAAGACAGAGACTCATGGAGTGCCTGCGGCCCCCAGCGGCCACTTTGATCAGTATACACCGCGAACAGCACCCCGATCTAACCTCTTGCTTGATGATAGAGTTCCTGGCCGAAGCCTATAGCGCGAAAGAGGATGACGGGGCGTTGTGGGCCAAGTACCATGCCATAAACCAGAAGGAGGGGGAAGAGCTGTCCGCCTATATACACCGTGTGCAAATATCTCTCGGGCCGCTGCTGCATTATAAATATGTGCTACCCTCACAGATGAATGAGTATCTCCGGAAGCAGTACCTCCGCGGATCCAGTCCTTCGCACCCAATAGCCAGCATGATTCCTGATCACCTCACCCAGGGCCCCCCCTTCGTTCATCCAACTACTGCAACAGGTGAAGGAACACGAGACGCATCTAATGCTACACTCCCGTCAGAGGCCGAAAGCTAGCAGTAGCACTAAATCCAAAGGAAGTACGGAAAAGAAAGAGGAACCACCGGACCAGCCGGGCTCTGAGAAACCAACGTTCGCGGGACAGTTGTCTCCTCAACCTGATCGCCGGGATACCCCCAGAGATATGTCCTGCTACAAGTGCGGGAAGCGGGGGCATCTATCCTACGATTGCTGCCTGGGCACTTCTCGACCCCGGAGTCCCTCACCCCAGAAGTTCCCGTCCCAGGCTATGGTCTGCGGGGTGTATGCGACGGATGCCGACACAGACGGGACCCCGTCCGGAGGGGCCGAGCCAGTAGAAGATGGTAGTCGGGTGGGACCGGTAGCGTTGATCCGGGTTTTAGTTGATGGAATCTACTCTTCTGCACTACTCGACACAAGATCCCAGGTCACCATCATATACCGAGGGTTCTGTGATCGTCATCTTCAAAAGCGTCCGCTGCGCCCGGCGGACCACATCAAGGTACGCGGGCTAAGCAACGACGACTACCCCATCGACGGGTTAGTGACCGTGGATCTGGAAATACAACAGCTCAACACGGGAAAATCTCACCCCATGAAGGTGGACGCCTTGGTGTGTCCGGATCCCTGAGACACCCCCAAGTACCCTATTATCCTCGGTACCAATGCTGATATTGTGCAAGCGGTCATCCGGGCCTATCTACACGAGACTAAAGAGCTCCCCATGTCCAGCCTACAGCTGCAATTTGTTCAATCCGACCCAGCCCAGCCTTCCTCTCCCTCAGATGACTACGGGCTGTTGTTCTGTGGACGGAAGGGGTGGACGAAGCTTTTCCCCGGAGAAACACAAAGAATTTCCGCTTGGTGTGCTTATGCAGAGCGCCTAGTCGAAGACCAGCAATTCTCGCTAGAGAGTACCCCCGCGGAGGATGTGAGGCGAGGCTATCGGCTCGTCCCCGAATTCCGCCATTGGCGGGGCGCCAATCCTAGATGAATTGATGTGATGGTGCAGAATCTATCGCCCTTCCCCCTGGACATCGATGTGGGACAGCGGATACGAAGAATCTATCCTGTTAGTTCTGTGGAAGAAGCTGTGCAAGTGAACACGACCCGAGTGGAAGAAACAGGAGCGGCCCTGGACTTCGATTTTGGGTCGTCCGAGTTGCCTGGAGCCTGGAAGGAACGGCTATGTGTGCAACTGGAACAGCGACGATCCGTATTCTCTACCGGGGAGATGGATGTGGGGTGTAGACGCAACGCCCAGCACACCATTCGCATGATGGATGAAAAGCCCTTCCGAGAGTGCTCTCGCCGCCTCGCTCCCAGGGATGTGGAGGATGTGAGGGCCGTTATCAATGACATGGAAGCCGCCGGGATTGTCACAGAATCCAGAAGTCCCTACGCCTCTCCTATAGTGGTGGTGAGAAAGAAAAATGGAACTGTGAGACTGTGTGTAGATTATCGGACGCTGAACAATCAGACGGTGCCGGATCAGTACAACCTCCATCGCATAGAAGAGATCCTCGATACCCTACACGGGAGCCAGTGGTTCAGTGTACTGGATCTACGGTCTGGGTACTATCAAGTCCCTATGAGCCCAGAGGATCAAGAAAAGACAGCCTTCGTCTGTCCTTTGGGGTTTTATCAGTTCACCCCCATGCCCCAAGGCATATGCGGAGCACCCGCCACCTTCCAGCGATTAATGGAGAAGACGTTGGGTGACCTCAACCCCGAGAATGCCTGGTATACCTAGATGACATCATAGTCTTCGGGAAAACCCTGGAAGAACATGAGAACCGTCTCTTAAAGGTACTGGATAGATTTTCCCAAGAAGGCCTCAAACTCTCTTTGGACAAATGTCGGTTCTGCCGGACCTCTGTAATGTATGTAGGACACATCGTGTCCGGAGCCGGAGTCGCCACTGATCCCGCTAAAATAGAAGCTGTTGTTAACTGGCCTCGCCCCGAGAATGTGGGGGAGCTGCGCTCATTCCTGGGTTTCTGCGGCTACTATCGGCGATTTGTGGAAGGGTACTCATGTAGGGCCAAAGCCCTCAATGGCCTGCTCCACATATACCCATCTGAAACGGGCCAGAAGAATCACTCTGCCAAACAGCCCTTCGGGGATAAATGGACCCCCGAGTGCGACCAAGCCTTCCACGACTTGAAGCAGAGCCTGACAGCTGCTCCGGTCTTGGCCTACGCCAATCCCGACCAATCCTACATCCTACACATGAACGCCAGCATGAGTGGCCTAGGAGCCGTGTTGCATCAAAAATATCCCGAAGGGTTGCGACCCGTAGCCTATATCAGCCGTAGTCTCACAGTCAGCGAGCAGAACTATCCGGTACACAAGCTCGAGTTCTTGGCCCTTAAGTGGGCCATAGTGGACAAACTTCGGGACAATAATCCTCTCACCTACATCATGACCTCAGCCAAACTTGATGCGACCGGACATCGCTGGTTGGCCGCGCTCTTCAATTACAACTTCACCTTGAAATACAAACCTGGGCCTTTGAACATTGGAGCTGACGCCCTGTCGAGGCGACCGGGGTTGAGCCTTACCACCGACGAAGATCAGTGGGAAGAGATTCCTGGGCCCGGAATAAGAGCACTCTGTGGCACGGCAGCCATCATAGATGAGCAAGTAGCCTTTTCGGAATTACGGGTGGCTGACTCCCTAGGGTGCACCCCTACCGCTATACCTGAAGCCTATCATGACCCGAGTGGGATGCATGTTACCCCTGATCAAATCATTGCTTTGGAGGACACGGTACGCTACCAAGAACAAGACCCAGTCGCAGGGACTATCCGTGATGCCATTCGACAAAAGTGACGGGGCCTGCTTCGCCAGACGCCAGGGGATGTCGAAGGTATACTTATGCGGGAGGCGGACAAATTCGAAATCCAAGATCGGTTGTTGTATCGAGTGGTGAAGTATCATGACCATCCGGGTCGCTGCCAACTAGTGTTACCAAAACGACTACAATACATAGTGTTGAAAGCTCTCCATGATGAACACGACATCTGGGGGTAGACAAGACTTTCGGACTAGTGAGAGATAGATTTTTTTGGCCAAAAATGAGAGAATCCGTGGAGCATCACTGTCGTAGGTGTGTGTGGTGTATCCAGTGCAAGACTCTACCCACTAGAGCTGCCCCGATGGGCCATCTAAAGAGTACATGACCTATGGATTTAGTCTGCATGGACTTCTTGTGCATCGAACCCGACACCCATGGTATAGGGAACGTGTTGGTCATCACTGATCATTATAAACGCTATGCCCAGGCCTTTCCGACCAAAGACCAAAAAGCTATTACGGTGGCTAAGGTGCTCTGGGAGAAGTATTTCATGCATTACGGGCTACCTCAACGTCTGCACTCCGACCAGGGACGGGACTTTGAGAGTAAACTAATAAAAGAATTGTTGAACCTCTTGCACATTAAAAAGTCCCGTACTACCCCTTACCACCCAGAAGGGGATGTTTTACCCGAACGTTTCAATCGCACTCTGCTGGACATGCTGGGCACGCTAACGGGTGTAGAGAAGACTAAGTGGAGTCGCCATGTGGAAACTCTAGTCCATGCTTATAATTGCACCCGACACGAATCTACCAGGTTCTCGACCTACCTTCTTATGTTTGGCCGTGAAGCCCGTCTGCCAGTGGATATCCAGTTAAGAGTCTCCACCAATGGGGTGCACAATTCCACCCATTTTGCGCTACGTACAAAGATTGCAAGAGAATCTACAGAAGGCCTATGGACAAGCCGAAAGATCCACTGAAAAACTGAATGCCGGGAACAAAAGGCGCTATGATCACAAAGTAAAACATAGGGCCTCATGCAGTAAGCGACGAATATGTGAAATCGGCAAGCTTACCGATTAGTCATGTTATTGGCGATTTTTCCTCTCCGTATGCAGTAAGTGCCGAATACATTCAAAATCAAGGCGAAAACAAATCCGCCCACTCTCACGATGATTAGCCGATCACACACAGGTGTATCAGCGTGCGTGGCGGGGTGCTGTTAGGTTGCCCAATCACAAATCTTGCTGAATCAGGCGAACCAAGCATGTATTGGATAGCGCGCCATATTTAAAGGCAACGTGTACTGCTAATCATTCTCTGTGTTGTTGGGAGTGAGAGAGAGAGAGACGCACAGAGCTTGGTGATTTAAGATTTGCATATTGACTGAGAGACTTGTTGTGTATTGGGAAAGCTTTGTCCTTTGTTGTTTTGTTTACATCTTTGTCTTGTTTTATATGTGGAAGTGTTTTGTGTGATTGGCTGTACATTTATTGTCTGTTTTTTGTGAGTGCTGTAAGTATGCCCGCAAAGCGTGGGAAGAGTGATGCTGGTGGGAGTGGGAGTGCTACTCGTGCGAGTACGCGTCGGAGTGAACGTACTGTTCAGGGGAGTGATGTTGCTGGTGCTGCGAGTGCTGTTGCTGGGAGTGGGAGTGCTGGTGCTGGGAGTGGGAGTGCTGTTGCTGGGAGTGGGAGTGCTGTTGCTGGGAGTGTGAGTGCTGTTGCTGGGAGTGGGAGTGCTGTTGCTGGGAGTGGGAGTGCTGGTGCTAGGAGTGGGAGTGCTGGTGCTAGGAGTGGGAGTGCTGGTGCTAGGAGTGGGAGTGCTGGTGCTGGGAGTGCTGCTGGTGGCGCAGTTGCTGATGGGGTGTCTGGTGGTGGCGTGCTTGCTGGTGGCCAGCTTTTGGAGTCTCTTCCATTGGAAGAAGGAGAGTCCAGTCAGCACCAACCAAGCTCTGACCCTAAACCTGCTCGGAAGAAATGTGTGGAGAAGCCACGTAATCCTCGCTTCAATGACCAGGAAAATACAGCTCTTGTCACTGGGATCCTGGAGCACTATGACAGTATCTATGGACATTTACTAGGTAAGTGTACCTTTACATTTATTATTCAAATACATGTGATCCTAGGTCATCTGAGTTTTGTTCATATGCAAATATGGGTTCAGAATATCTTTCTATGTTAATTAGTGTGGAAACACAGCTTTTTATCATTCGTTACAAGGACAACTAAACACAGGCGGTCAATTTGCCATAACTGCATACAATATGAATGCAAGCTTGCTTACATGTATAGGTTTAGTAGTGAATGCTCATGTGCTTCACATATTACACCTAAAACAGCATGTTTGCTATCTCTTGGAACAGCTAGCAGTGTAGGAAACTGGTGCTTCTATTATTATTAATTGACATCATATATTTTATATGTTTTTCAAGGGCGGACAAGTGCATCAAGCAGAAAAGAAATGTGGGACACAATAGTCATTGGTGTCAATGCGTGTGGGAATCATGTCAGGGACAAGCGGAATTGTCACAAGAGATTTGACGATATTAGGTCAAAATTAAAAAGGAAAATACAAGACCAACGCGTGCATACTACTGGCACTGGAGGTGGGCCGACACCACAAACGGTCCCGTCCCTATAGATTGCCAGAGGGCCGAAAAGACCTGGTAGTGTCAGGGTCGCCTAGACCTCCTGCCTAGCCATAGCTTCCTTGTCCACTGGGTGTGCTGCTGCCTTCTGTGGGCTCTGGGTTCCTCTGTCTGTCTGTCTTCTTGTTGCTCCTGTCTCGTCCTTATAGCTTGCTTCCTGTCTGTTGTTTTTGCCTTTGCTTGAAGTCAGATTCCTGATGCACATGCTTCTGATATCCTGATCTGTTTTCTGTACCTGTACCATAGAAGTCTGTTCACAGTAAAAGCCCTTGCTGGTAATCTGGCTTGTCCCTGTTTGTTCCTGTTCTCAGTCCCTGCCCCCAGACCTGTCCTTGCTCCCCTGTCCTGTTCCAGTCTCCTCGTTGCTGACATCTGCTTGTTACCTGACTTCGTTACCTGCCGCCTGCCTCGGACCTCTGCTTGTTACCTGACGTCGCTACCTGCCGCCTGCCTCGGACCTCTGCTTGTTTCCTGACTGCGCTGTCTGCCGCCTGCCTCGGACTCTCTGATTGTGACCCCTACTACGCTTCCTGCTGTTCCGGCCACCGAGATCCTACCCACCACAGGAGTCTCCCGTGACAGAAAGCAAAGGCCACTTCTGGATCTCGCTGGACCAGATTCTCTGCCTTCCTGCTTCAGCAGACCCCATCCGCTTGGAGGAAGATAAGTACTTTTATTTTTGTTTTTTGAAATCCCAGTTGGGATCCTGAAGGTTTTGTTGCTGCAAAGGTTTCTGCAGGGTTTTTTGTGCCACTTTCTCCCTGAGAAAAATTCCCTTTTACAAAAAAAAACAAAAAAAAACCCTACCTGCAGTACCTGTTTTTGCCATTTTCAGACTTTCATTACCTGGACAAGAATTGTCTCTGCATTGTGGGTGGGCCACTGCAGATTTTCAGACTCACATTTTTATTTAAGACGGTTACCTTGATTTACTGCTTTCCCTGGTTGGACCACTGCTGTTCACAGGGTCCCCATTTCAAAAGACAAAAGTGCTCCCATTATTTTGTTGCTGCATGCTTTGATTTTCTTGCATCTATAGTTTTTCATATGATTGGTTCTAAGGTTTCAGATTTACCTGCAAGTTCCCCTAAAGTTTGTTTCTCTGCAACATATGATATCCCTACACCTGATATCAAAGGTTTCAGATTTGACTGCAGGGTTCTCTGTCTGATATTCCTATGTCCGATGTCAAAAGTTTCAGATCTAACTACAAGTTTTCTCTGTATTAGTTTCCTGCTGTCTATGATATTTCTATGCCTGATATCTAAAGTTTCAGATTCAACTGCAGGTTTTCTTTGTCTATATGATATCCCTACGCCTGATGCCTAAAGATTTAGTTATAACTACAGGTTTCTCTGTGTATGTTTTTTCCTTGCATTTATAAATCTCTGTGACTGATGCTAAAGTCTCAAAGGGTCAGCTCTCCTATCTTGTGTCTCTCTATGTCTAATATTCCTGTTGTTCATTCTAATGCTTCTGTTTTAAAAACACATTTCCTCTTTACTGGTTTCTTGGGAAGTGTGGTTTAATTATGGCTCCCACTCAAACAGTCTTGAGCAGTAAATGTGAACACAGTACCACTGATTCTTCAGAACTTCTCAAAGCAAGGAAGAAGAAGAAAAAGAAGGGAGGCATTACTGTGGAAGTTGCAGAAGGAATTAAGAATGAAAATTTAACCTCAGAGTCTGCATTTGATGAAAGAAATATGCTGCAGCTTAAGGCAACTCACAGACGTATCCCAAGAATAGTGGAAGAGAAGAAAGATGCTTCTACTCAGACGCTTCAAGCTGCACAGAAAGCGATTGATTGTCTTTATGGACGTTTAGATAAGGAGCAAGAAGCCAACGCTGCACTACAGAGCTGTCTTTCCTCAGCAATTGCTAAGTGTGTTCTGCAGGAAAAAGAAAAGCACCAGTTGGAGAGTGACCTAGATGTCATGTCAGGTGAGCTGGAGAAGGCATATGCTGAGGTTGCTGAGAATCGGCGCCACGCTTCTAAAAGTAACGAATTCCTGGAAATCTCTATGAAGGAAATTGACAGGCTTAATACAGAGCTTAAAGTCTCCCATGAGGATATTTGCTACTTCAAAAAAGAGATGGAAGTCGATCGGGAGGAGAGATGCTACTTGACAACAGAGATACGTTCTATGAGAGAAATCTTCGAAGGGTTAAATATCAGTTTTGAAACTGTAACCCAAGAGTGCAAGAATCTCTATGTCCAAGTCAGTGAAGGAGATAAGAAACTCCATGAATTAGGAGAGGAGAAGAAACAGTTGGCCCAGGAAAAGTTAGACATGCAGACAGCACTGCAGAATGCAGAGAGAGTGCTGCAAGAAGAACGTGTCTCCCTGGAGCGGCGCACACAAGCAGAAAATATGCTGCAGAGTCAGCTGCGAGAACTGCGTACACATCTGCAGGACACCAAGGAGAAATGGGTGAATGCTGAAGAAAAGCAGCGAGTTCTGCAGGAAGAAAGTTTACAGACTGCCTACAAAATAAGGATGCTGCAAGATTATTTGAGTACCCAGTGTGTCCCCAAAGAGCAGCATGAGGAGCTGAAGGCCACACTGAGCATAACCAGAGCCTTGCTGGAGGAAGAGCTAAAGCTAGCAGCTGAACACACATCTCAGCAGCTCACAGCGCTGCAGGCGCAGATCGCTGAGCTCAAGATACAGCTTGCCAAAAAGGAGGAGAGAGAGAAGGTGTCCGTCTGCCAAGTGGCTGGCCTGACACAGCGCTATGAGGTCAAAATGGCCGATGCCTGCAAATTATTGGACCACACAGCCCGTGATAAGGTCCGGCTGCAGCTGGAGCTGGACAATGCCCGGGAGGAGTACCGGCAGCTGCAGATCAGAAATGAAGAAGATGAAACATATTTAAGCTTTACTCTGAGTCAGCTGGGAGATATGGAGTCGCGACTCAACTCCAAAGAAGCCGAACTGACAACTGCATTGAGTGGGAAAAGAAGTGCAGAAGGACAGCTTCAAGAGCTGAAAAATCAAATAGATGGTCTTAATGAGAATTTAGGTGATACAACGAAACGGCAGTCACAAAAAGAGACCACGGAAAGTGAATATGTCCCCTCTGCCGCATGTGAAGAGCCTGATGTATCTGTTCCCGATGCCCCTGCTGTGACGTTAGACGGATCCCTTGTGAAGTTCCTTGCTATGCCTAATATTCTTGATGCTGATGCCAACGCTCTTGTGATGAGGATAAATGCACCTCTCACAGATTTCCCATCAGCACTTGACGTACACATTAAGTTGGCCTTCCATCAAGATTTCCCTGAAGAGCCTGGAGGGTTGTCCGGAGTTGTTGCTGATCCCTATGTTCCTGCAAAACATGGAGTGTTGTCCGAAGGCCATCGTGAGTCGGCCTTTCATCAGGGACACCTTGCTAAACCTGGAGGGTTGTCAGGAGGATCTACTGGCTACTCTGCTCCTGCTGTGAAGACAAGCGCACGTTCTTCCGCTTATCTACGAAAATCTGATACGTCCTCTGCTGAGCCTGTGACCTACTCTGTAAAGTCAAGCTTACTGCTCACAGATTCTCTGGCATTTGGGTTGATGCATCCTGACATTCAACTGTTCCGAGAGAGAATTGAATTCCTCTGTCGGCTTTCTGATGGACTTTTTCAGTCTGTACCTGTGGAGTACTCTCTGCCCGCTGACAAACCACCAGAGGTGGGTCACCTTGAGTCCACTTTTCATCAAGGCCTCCGGGAAGAGCCTGGAAGATCGTCCGGAGAACGCTCTTGAAAGGGGGGAGTAATGTCAGGGTCGCCTAGACCTCCTGCCTAGCCATAGCTTCCTTGTCCACTGGGTGTGCTGCTGCCTTCTGTGGGCTCTGGGTTCCTCTGTCTGTCTGTCTTCTTGTTGCTCCTGTCTCTGTCCTTATAGCTTGCTTCCTGTCTGTTGTTTTTGCCTTTAATTGAAGTCAGATTCCTGATGCACATGCTTCTGATATCCTGATCTGTTTTCTGTACCTGTACCATAGAAGTCTGTTCACAGTAAAAGCCCTTGCTGGTAATCTGGCTTGTCCCTGTTTGTTCCTGTTCTCAGTCCCTGCCCCCAGACCTGTCCTTGCTCCCCTGTCCTGTTCCAGTCTCCTCGTTGCTGACATCTGCTTGTTACCTGACTTCGCTACCTGCCGCCTGCCTCGGACCTCTGCTTGTTACCTGACGTCGCTAACTGCCGCCTGCCTCGGACCTCTGCTTGTTTCCTGACTGCGCTTCCTGCTGTTCCGGCCACCGAGATCCTACCCGCCACAGGAGTCTCCCGTGACAGGTAGAGAGGGAGATAATAGACATGTTGGAATTGGGCGTGATCGAGGAGTCCCACAGCTAATGGTGTAGCCCTATCGTGTTGGTCCCTAAACCAGATGGGAAGGTGAGGTTTTGCGTGGATCTGCGAAAGGTAAATGCTGTATCCAGATTTGATGCATATCCAATGCCTAGGGTGGATGAATTGCTTGACTCGCTTGGGAAAGCAGAGTATATCTCTACCCTAGATCTCACGAAAGGATATTGGCAGATACCTTTAGCGGAAGAATCCAAATGCAAAACTGCCTTCGCCACCCCTCTCGGGTTATACCATTTCGTCACTATGCCATTTGGGTTACATGGGGCTCCAGCCACATTCCAAAGGTTAATGGACAAGGTACTACGACCCCATAGGGCATATGCCGCGGCCTACTTGGATGACATTGTCATCTATAGCAGACACTGGCAGTCTCATATAAAAAGGTTAAGGGCAGTCCTTAAGAGAAGCAGGGCTCACTGCAAATCCAAAAAAATGTGCCCTGGGTAAATCCACTACAAAGTACTTGGGCTATGCCGTTGGGGGAGGGATAGTAAGGCCACTAGCTAGCAAGGTGGCCGCCATAAAGGAAGTCCCCACCCCACAGACAAAGACACAGGTCTGCTCCCTTTTGGGGTTAGCAGGTTATTACCGGCGGTTTATCCCCAATTTTTCAGAAATTTCTGCACCCCTAACAGATCTGACAAAAAAGAGTGCCCCGACCCAAGTTAAATGGTCTTGGGAGTGCCAAGACGCCTTTGACATGCTAAAAAAGTGCCTGTCAGAGGGCCCCGCTCTTCGGAGCCCAGATTTTAAAGAGCCCTTCATCATCCAGACGGATGCCTCAGAGGTAGGACTGGGAGCAGTGCTGTCTCAGCAATTTGATGGTGTTGAACACCCCATACTGTTCATCAGCCGGAAGCTGTTCCCAAGGGAAGTGAGGTATTCCGTTATTGAGAAGGAGTGCCTCGCTGTAAAATGGGCAATTGAGGCCTTGAGACATTATGTCGCCGGAGTACACTTCACCCTGGTCACTGACCATGCGCCCTTGAAGTGGTTAAACACCATGAAGGACACAAATCCAAGGTTGACCAGGTGGTATATGGCCCTCCAACCCTTCTCTTTTGATATTCAGCATAGACCTGGAAAAGACCATGGAAATGCTGATTTTTTGTCAAGAGAAGGAGTGGAAGGTTGGGCTTCAGCCGTGTGGGACACTAGCCACACACAAACAGGGGAGGTATGTGACAGGGTGAAGTCAACCCCTATCAGTTATGCCTGGGAAACATATGTCTGAGTGCTTTATCCAGCACTCATAAGGGTTAACTCAGGTGGAAGCTAGCTAATCATGATGTAACTGACACCTGAGAGCCAGCAAGGTAGATAAGGATCTTGTTACCAGCAGTAACTGGCTGTCTCAGATGAGAGCACATGGATAGATGTGCTGCTAGCCAGAAGGATACAGCACACTACTTACTGCAGCCAAAGAAGGATTTCTTTCATTTGTTTGCATGACTGCTTAAAAAGACTCTTACGGTTTGGGTATGGTTTAGCCAGCCAGCCTGCTAGCTAGGACTGCTGTGTTAGTCAGTTTTCTCCCAACGTGGAGCAGGATTTATTTGCTTAAAGGGACAGTGTACCCGCATGTTATGTTGCTGTGTAGAAATAAAGCCACTGAACATTTTCATTTATCCTGAAACTACACGTGTGGACTGTTCCCTGACCTCGGCTACAGGCCATCCTGCCACATTCACCTTTTGACCCCCCTCTGTGGTCCCTTCCCAAGCCAAAACATTCCCCGTCTCCCATCTCACCGGGGGATGGTCGACTACTGCCCCGGTTTCAAGTACTCCCAACCTGGTAGACGCACCCCTATCACGAGTAACCTTCACCCCGAGTGCACTACAAGGGGTCACCAGCTGGGCCTAGAGCCCCCTTACACCTACCCCAGGCCTGCCAGTGACAGTCGCTTATCAAGTGGTGGCTCCACCCTGGGAGTGACCCTACCGCAATTAGTGGAGGACATAACTATGTTGTCACAGTCGCAAAATTAAAGAAAGCTGAAGGCCTTCTCGGGATAGTGCCAACACCCCAAGGAGAAGAAGGGTTCGAGACCAGGAGGGAACACACTCTCCAAGTGCTAGATGAGTGGTCGTGCTCAGAAGCTGTTAAGAGACAGAGGCTGGTCGAATGCCCAACTGGTATGGATGCACCGGGACACCGAAGGAGACGTTACCGCTCATGACTCAATCTTACACCAGCGACGATGAGCCTCTTGCTCAGTTCAAGGATCTTCGCCAAAAGGAGGGAGAAGAATTGTCCACATTCGTCCGCAGTGTTGGACACTGGGTCACAAGTGAGTTCTATAACTAACATCTCCTACACCGGCCCTTGCAGTCAGTGGAGAGCCTGAAATTGAGAGGACTTAGCAACGAAGATTATCCCGTCGACTGGGTAGTGAAAGTTCGTCAGGAGATATTTCAGCTGAACACGGGCAAATCGCACCCTATGGGGTTGGAGGTGCTGGTATGCCTCGAGAGCATCCCAGTTCCTCGATCATACTAGGAACTAACACCGACATAGTGAGGGCAGTAATCAGGGCCTACCTGCAGGAAGCCGGCAAACTGCTTCTGGATATTCTAACTATCCACCCCATCCTCCTGGAATGTTGTAAGATATCTGCACTAGACAGTCATGGAGATCTCTTCAACCTGCGAGCAGGATTAACAGAGATTCCACCATGGGGAGTGAAGCGCATGGCCGCCTTGTGCTGCTACCCCGACCGAGACGAGGCCGATCACCTCTTTTCTCTGGAGAGTATGCCCGAGGAAGACGACCAGTGAGGCTACAAGCTGGTGCCAGAAGTACAGGAATGGACTTCCAAGATTCCTGGATGAATTAAAGTGTTCGTCCAAAATATCTCTCCATACCCCATGGTCTTCGACCAAGGATGAAGATTGGGTCAATATACCCCATCACTCCCATGGAGACGATGCCTCAGGTGAATGCCGCTGCGGAGTCAGAACAGCACGCCGAGCTGACATTCAACTTCAGAGACTCAGCCCTGCCGGCTGAATGGAAAGACCGGCTAACGGCCAAATTGGAAGAACGCCGGGCCATATTCTCCACAAGTGAGATGGACGTGGGCTGCAGCCGCAGTGCCCAACACACCATCAGGCTGAGTGACACTACACCCTTCCGAGAACGTTCTCATCGCATTGCCCCTTGGGATGTGGACGATGTAAGGGACGTCTTACAAGAGATGGAAACAGCGGAGATTGTGACTGAATCCTGAAGTCCCTACGCCTCGCCAATCGTGGTGGTGAGAAATCAAAATGGATCGGTAAGATTCTGTGTCGACTACCAGACACTGAACAACCGTACCATATCTAATCAGTACACTCTTCCTCGCATCGAAGAGATTCTCAATGCGCTAACTGGGAGCCAGTGGTTCAGTGTTCTGGACTTGCGATCTGGGTACTACCAACTACCGATGAGTGAAGAAGACCAGGAGAAGACTGCCTTCGTCTGTCCCTTGGGCTTTTACCAATTTACGGGCATGCCCCAAGGCATCTGTGGGGCTCCAGCAACCTTTCAACGCCTAATGGAGAAAACCATTGGAGACATGAATCCTCGGGAATGCTTGGTCTACCTGGACGATATTATTGTCTTCAGTAAAACCTTGGAGGAACATGAAGAACGGCTGCTTAAAGTGCTGGACCATCTGGGCCAAGAGGGCCTGAAACTGTCTCTCCACAAGTGCCGGTTCTGTCACACTTCAGTGACCTACATGGGACACATTGTGTCTGCCGATGTAATTGCCACTGATCCGGCCAAAGTCGAAGCTGTGGTGAATTGGCCGTGACCTGGGAATGTCATGGAGCTACGCTCTTTCCTCGACTTCTGTGGCTACTATTGTTGCTATGTGGAGGGTTATTCCAGTAAGGCCAAGCCTCTAAATAATCTCCTCAAGATATACCCCAAAGACACCGGGTGAAAGGCCACCTCTGCTCAAAAGCCGTTTGATGATAAATGGACGACTGAATGCGAACAGGCCTTCCTGGGCCTGAAGAAAAGCTTAACAAAGGCACCTGTTCTTGCTTATGCCGATTCGGAACAGCCCTACATCCTCCATGTAGACGCAAGTCTTAATGGCTTAGGTGCAGTCTAACACCAGAAGCACCCAGAAGGTGCTCCGACCGGTAGCCTACATCAGCCACAGTTTGACTCCCAGCGAGCAGAATAATCCGGTACACAAGCTGGAGTTCCTCACCCTCAAGTGGGCCATCGTGGGCAAACTCCATGACTACTTGTACGGCGTATCTTTCGAATTGAGGATGGATAATAATCCCCTCACCTACATACTAACATCTGCCAAAGTAGATGCTACCAGCCACCGATGGCTGGCAACGCTATCAAACTACCAATACAAGCCAGGGCCTCTGAATATCAGAGCAGATGCCCTATCCCGAAGACCAGGGCAGAGCCCCACTCCAGACGATGACTGCTGGGAGGAGATACCGGGATGAGAGCCACGTGCAACACGGCTGCTGTCATAGAAGATAGAGTAGCCTTCTCAGAGTTAAGGGTCGCGGACTCATTAGGATGTCAATCCAAAGCCATCCCCGCCGCTTACTGTGACCAGAAGGGATGAATATCACCCACGATAAGATCATAACGTGGAAAAATATGGTCCAATATCAGATCCGGGACCCCATAGCTGGCATCATCCGTCAGGCCATCCAGAAAAACAAGCCTGCCATTCTGAAACGTGCTCCCAGCGACATGGTCGCCATTCTCATGCGAGAAGCGGATAAGTTCGAGATCGACAAGGAGTTACTCTATCGGGTGGTGCAATACCACAACCACCAGGATAGACGACAACTGGTTCTCCCCAGGAACTTACAATATATGGTTCTGAAAGCCTTGCACGATGAGCATGGACATCTTGGTGTGGAAAAGACTTTCAGACTCGTCAGAGACCGTTTCTTCTGGCCAAAAATGCGTGAGTCGGTGGAACAACAAAGTCGATGGTGCTCCCGGTGTATTTAACACAAGACGCTTCCTACACAAACTGCACCAATGGCCCACCTGAAGAGCTTGGGTCCCATGGACTTGGTGTGCATGGATTTCCTGTGCATCGAGCCTGATGCATGAGGTATCTGTAACGTGCTGGTCATCACAGACCATTACACGCGATATGCACAAGCTTTCCCGACCAAAGACCAGAAGGCCATCACAGTGGCGAAGATACTGTGGGAAAGGTACTTTGTGCATTATGGCCTGCTCAACGCCTTCATTCCGACCAAGGCCGGGATTTTGAAAGAAATCTGATCCGAGAGCAACTTAAAATCATGGACATCACCAAGTCTCGAACAACTCTGTACCATCCGGAGGGTGATGCTCTGCCGGAGAGATTCAACAGGACATTGCTGGATATGCTCGGCACGCTGAAAGGTCCTCAGAAGACAGAGTGGAATCGACATGTGTAAGCCCAAGTACATGCATACAACTGTACTCAACACAAGTCCACGGGATTCTCCTCATACTTCCTTATGTTTGGGTGAGAAGCCCGGTTGCCGGTGGATGTACTTCTGCGAGTGTCAACAGATGGGATAAATAATACAACGCCCTTAGATACGTGCAAAGGCTTCAGGAAAACCTGCAACAGGCTTACCAGCAAGACGAGAAGTCCGCTGCTCGACTCAACGCCAACAACTAGTGGCCCTATGACCACAAGGTCAGACATCGGGAAATCCCTCCTGGATATGCAGTGCTTCTCCGCAACCCATGGATTCCCGGGAAGCATAAACTCGCTGACCGTTGGCGTGACGGTGTGTTTGAAGTCGAGTCACAGATGCCAGCCTCCTGATCTACCGTATAAAAGACACGGATGGCCAGGTAAGGGTCTGGCACCATAACCACCATCTCCCTATTCCACAAGTGGGAGACAATGAACCAGAGATACTGGCTACACCCCTGGACGGTGAACCGGTGCAATGAAATGCTAGCCAAGAGACTGTAAATGAAATCATCCATGAGACCGTAGAGGATCCTATGGAGGGACCCTCTCAAAGGGGACCCCAAAGTTCCAGAGCACCTCCCAGCTGAGCCACAGGTAAAGGGCCCTGACAAACAACGCCTGCAAGGGTGGCTCCAACGAGACAACCTCTGGACCCCAGCAGCCCATGCTTCATTCCAAACAGAGACTATTCAGAGACATTTATACCCTCAATGGGAGAGGCAGAGCCTCAGGACTATACCTATTGCTCCCCAGAGGGAGTAGCTGAAGAACAGCTCCGGCGGAGCCAAAGAATTAGGTATGCTCCAAATCGGGTAACTTATGATACAATTGGGGCACCCCACTATGAGGCTGAGCAGTGGTCTTGCAATAAAATTAAATCCGTCATTGTGATATTCACAGAAACATATAACCTCATGTAAAGTTATGACGTGATAAGTTGTACATAATTTACTGCATTTTTATTATATAACATTGTGTGCTTAGTTATTGTTGTTACGCTGCTCCCAAACGGGGACGTTGTTTTTTTTCACGAGGGGGAGGCTGTAAGCAGGTCCCAGTATAGAAAGAGAGAACCCGGGCGCTACCTGTGTGGACAGTATAGAAAGAGAGAACCCGGGCGCTACCTGTGTGTACCTATGGAGCCTGAGGAAGCCCAAGAAAGGGCGAAACGCGTAGCTCAAAACCCCCTAGCGTTTTGAACCTTCACAGCCACCGTCTGGAGTGGGACAAGGGAAGCGCAGCACTGCATCCGGACGCGGAGGGAGTTTGCTGCAAAACCACGAGTCCTGCATTATATTCCCCATAGACTGGCTTTTTTATGTTTTAGTGCTACTTACTCTTTTAGTTTGTAGCACTTCTTTGTTTATCGCTTTTTGATTCGTTTTAATAAAGATCTTGGTTTTTACCCCTGGTTTAAGACCTTTCCTTACCTTTCTGGGGCAAGATTTTATCACCCTATTTTTCTTTGGACTACGATTTGGAGACTGCAGGAGGAGCAACAAAGATACCATTCCAAGTGTGTGCTCACACTTGGCCGTGTGAGTATTAGTATTCTGTTATAAATTATCCATTTAATTTCCATTACCTATTTGGTTTAAGTAGAGATCTTTTATCCCTATTGGAGAGGCTAAACCGTTCACTGGAGCTTAAAGAAACCTCCCCAAAGATTGCACTCACACTTGCCCATGTGAGTGTTTACAGTGTATTTTAGCCCTGTTTTCATTCCTTGGGACATTTTGAGATTGTTAATGTATTCTGATCATATGTTCATTCGTTGATCCCGAGGGTGATATTACATCAAAGAAGGAGAAGAAGTACGCAGACGGAGAGCGAAGAAAAAACTCCACAAGACAGAGAGAAGACCAAAAGATACCTTGATGCGACAGCATTTGCACAAGGCTGTGTAAGTGTTAAGAGTTAATACACACTTTAAAACCCCTATTGTCATTGCTTCAGGGATTAACACACCTGAACCATATTTTGTTCCATTTCACCCTTCTACCTGTGCTCCCTCATCTCTCTCTTGTTTCCCTGTAACCAGGTCCCCTCTGGTCCCCCGGTTCCTCTGCGCTCTCCCCCCTCTTCTTACCCTCTGCTGGCTGTGGGGATAGTTGCATGTGAGGGGAGGTTGCTAGGGAGGCGAGTGCAACACCGGAGACCCGCAGCTAGCGCAGTACAGGGTGCCGCCATGTTAGGACAGCTTGCGCAAGCATGAGACAAGCCCGGCGGCCATTAGGATTGCGCATGCGCAGGCAGGAGCAATGCTAGAAGGCTCCGTGATGGGAACTACATGTCCCATGAGCCTACAGGGTTGTGAGTCACATGTTCAAGGCAGCCAATAGGGCTAGGAGAATCTTGGCAGCAGGAGATTGTTACATTTAGTGTGCTGCAGGCCAGGCAGTCGGAGCTGGGATGCCATTAGGGTAGGGTGTATGTGTGCAGGTATCTGTGGCCCCAGCTAGGCCCTGACTCCCCTCAGCTTGTGGTTGCTGCAGGGACAGACCCATAGATGCATTCTGGCCTCAGGTGTTCTGGGACCGGACACCCATCTACTGCAGAGACTATCAACGGTGGTACAATCCCACCCACCATAGAGGCGGAGGCTGTGCGTGTTACTGTAACGGATCCGTGGATCCCTTCACAAGTACAGCATCAGCGCGCCCGGGTGTGGACACACTTGGCAAGTACCCAAATAAGTGCACCAACTCACCTTCACATTAGTGGGGCAGCGCTGTCTCACACACATGGGTGGGTGGTTGATTCTGGGAACACTGGGACAGTACGGTGCCGGAGCACCTCAGTACATTGGGGTAACCCTGCAGGGGTGTGGACACGGTGTTGGGAAGGCATGGTGAGGGGTTGTGGCCCTGCGAGGCCTAGTGTTACAGTAGTGGTGTCATTGTTTATGATTGTTTATATGTCTACAGTAGATTGCTATTGTTTTATTACATCAGTGTGTGTTGTACATATATGGTCCTGCACGGGGCTATCCCACATAGTTAGGATCCCGCGCAGGTGGAGGCGCTGTCACCCATCGAATCAGGTACACCGCAGGCTCCCAGCGGCAGAGGTTCCGGCCTCCTGTGAGTCACAGATAACGCACTACACACACCGTAGCTGCCATATCTCCCAGGGGGTGGGGGAAAGTGTGCTACACTACTAATGCTTGTAATGAGGTCTCAATTTTTGAGCTTGAATTTTGATTCCGATAAAATGTCCATTTGTATAGACCCAAAACATCAAATTTCACTCATGCGATTGTTTTGACTACTTAGGAATGTGAATATTGAAACAAGGTCTGATTTATCTATGAAGATCCTGTCATTGGGACTAATTTTGTTTTAGATAATAAAAGTTTCAAAATAACCTTTCAAGTGAAAACCACAGTGAAGTCTTGCTAATGAAAAGTACATGTTAAAGTGAATGCCAACATTTTGCAAGACTGGGTGCAATTGTACATCTGTTTACTGTAAGTAAGCAGTACGTTACAAGGCAACAATGTCAAATGCAGCATGTGGAATGAAGCAGGTATGAGTGTAATAATCACTATGTTCATTACATGCACTACTATCTATGCTAAATATCAGTATAGTAGAGAACAGTTATCTCCTTGCTAGCTAGTGCACAGATTCTGAGCAGATCAGCAAGATGTTGTTGCAGTTAACTGGTCAGCTATTAGCAAAAACCTTCAAATCCAACCAGTGTTTTTAATTATCTTTTTGTGTTTTAAATAACATTTAAAGAAAACAGTGGTGAATATTTGAATAGTACTTTGTTAAACAAAACTCAACAATGTATGAGGGAGTTGCAATTCTAAGTTAAGAATAGGTCAAGTCTGTGCAATGTGTCATTCAGAGTTCTAATAGCGGTGGTGTTGGTCCTGGAGAAAAGCAGATTCATTGTAGGTTGTGATAACTTTTAGCCGATCAACATAAGATGAAATTATATTGTGCAGAGCTTTGGAAACCTCAAAGATATATTTTTTCTTGGTGTGTACATGAAGAATAAACCTTTTGAGGTTTCCATAGCTCTGTACAGCAATGTGTTATAAACTGACTAAAAGCAGTTACGGCACAAAGGGAGATCAGAAATGTGCGCTTGTGTTTTTTTCCTGTGTTTATAAATTACATTTTGAATTGCAACTATTTTCATAGCACATGCCTCTACATAAAACTTTGTGAGAAATGAAATGTTTGTATGTAAATATTCCATGATACACGTGTAGTGGTAATTGCTATATGTTTCTTTCCTGCGTGACCATATGACAGCCCGACAGCTACTAATCCCAGTTGTAAATTGGTTATTGGTTAGAGAAAAGAGCACTAGAAAGTGTGCAGTCCCCACAAAAGAACAGATAGAGAAGCTGTGAGACTTTTAACCCATGTTTACAAATTAAATTGTACGCACCTTATGACTAATTCATTTAGATGGGCCATAAAGGCTTCTGATGTATTAGCATCTCCTAGTTAATATGGCCCTTTATGTTATACAGGAAGAGCAAATACTTAGGGGTATAGTCACTATAGTGCAACAGCCATTATGACTCATAAATGCTCTTCACTTGTTTGGCTGTTAATGAGCCTAATGGCTTTCATACTTAAATCCCTGAATGGTAGAGAACGTTGACTGTTTAGCCACTTTAACCATGTTTGGCTAGGAACCTGAGAATAAAAATGTTCTTTATGAAAAGTGAAGAAACTTCAAACAATATCAATGAATATTAAGTCTTGTAGTAGTTTTAATGATGAAATGTGATTTCATTGAAATACCAATGAACACCCAAGTCTATCACACCAAACAATCAGCATGAAAAGCCAGCGGGGCCCATGTTAGATGATTTTTATTTTACAATAGCTCCACACTATAACTCTTTATATATTTTCCCCCCCCACTGTTATGTTTCGTCAGTTATCCAACACAGATCACATCGAACACAAATGAGGTCTAAATTTTGAGTCACAGCGGACCACAGCTCCACATAAAGACACATCTTCAAAGTTGTGTTGACCTGCCAGGAAAAGGGACAAAGATAAACAGCACAGCAAACATGTACTTGCAATGCACTGCTTGCCTATTAAATATTAACGGCTTCATTTACAATTAAATAAACCGAGCAGCCACAGATAGAATTCCCACTGCTGCTTTTTGGCGTTGCTGTCATTGAAAGAAGCCGAAAAATCATGCGTCTGGAATGGACAAATGAAGCAATCTCAATCTCCTTTCTATTTTGACCTGAAGATGATCGCTCATCAGTCTGGAAACAGGATTGTAACACAACATTCTTTTCCGTGCTCTATTTTCCTTCCATGTCTTCCTTTGTAAACACATCTGAACATAAATAAATAAAGTCTTCCTGTCAATCATGTTCTTAAACTGAAGCTGAAGTAGAAAAAGACGGATGGGTGAGTGATGTACAGCACTGAGGAGATGGCATAGTGATCTTTTTTTTTTTGTTTCTTAAATATATTCATATATTCTTTTTTTCGGTGAGGTTGTTCCCTTTCCTCTTCCTAGAAGTCTGTATTTAGTGGGGTTTTTTGTGTCAGCCATCAGACACTGGGGGGGTGACCCAGCCATACTTCTCATGGGTCTTCACCAAACTCTTAAATGTTGCTTCTGCCTCCTTGCGGCTAAAGGCCTTTTTAGATTTGCCAGCTTTTCTGCAGATACGGCCCTGTGGGGAGAGAGTTGAAAGACTGTTCACTATCATGAACACAAAGTGATATCGTATCTACAGTCTACAGACCATGGAGGAAGGCTAATGATAATGGGTGGTATGGATATCACTACCTTATTTCCAAATGCAAAACCGAACCCCCCAAAATCTTATTTTAAAGAAACTCTGTCTACCTTTTCTTCCAATACTAAACTTTTATAAATAGAATAAAATAAGCATACACTCTTGTTTATCATTATTACTCAAACCTACATCTAAACATAGCACATACAGTACACTTCCCCCATTATCTTTTCTAAAGCTCTTCTAACAAAATTCCAAAACAAAAAATACCTTTCTATTATCAACCAAATAATTGGCATGTAGGACACTAATCTTAGCACACCCTTTATGGCATCATGTAAACTAAGTGCATGTACACACAGCTTCATTCATCTGAAAAATATGGATTATTTTTTTTCCCCCTCTATTACATAAATATATTTTATGTTATGCAGAAATGAATGCTTGGAGATGTTTTCCTTAGACACTGTTTATTAACAGCAGAGACTCATAGCACACTGTAAAGTAAATCCAAAGAATAAGAACAATGTGCAATACCTTAAGAATGGGCAATTGTAAATGGCATTTGCTTTTTATCTTAATAAATGCCTTACTCCCTATTGCTCTACATGTAATTATTAAGGTACACAGTTTAGTCACTGTCTGGACCAGCGATTTTCAACTGGGGTTCCTTGAGCACCCCTCAGGGGTTCCGCTATACTTTCTCTCCCTGCTCTTGCAAGTACCAGAAGTCACGTCAACTTCTGGCTGACAGGAGGGAGAGGAAGGATCAGGTAAGAGTGTGTGCGCCTTTAAAGTGAGAGGGGTGTGTGTCAGTCAGAGTGACTGTGTGTAAGAAAGTGAGAGGTGTGAGTGTGTGTGAGAGTAAGTGTGTGTGTGTGTGTGTGTGTGTGTGTGTATAGAAGAGAGAGGGGAAGAGGGAGCATAAGGGAGAGAGGGGGGGGGGGGGGGGCGAGGGGGGACGAGAAACAGGGGTGGGTGTGGGGCGAGGGTTGGGGTTCCCCAGAATTTAAAAAATTGAATTCTGGTGTTCCTTAACCAAAAAAAGGTTGAAAATCACTGGTCTGGATATTTGCACCTCTTTCCTGTGGGCATATCATTGTACAGCATGTTAAGGAACCATTAACGCAAACGGAAGATCTACTTCTGTTAGAATCACTTTGAAAGTAGATACTGAGCGTAAAAAGCAAGACATTCTCTGTACCTCTTAGGGTTCCTGGTGTGGCAAACCTCAGGGAACATCATGAGGTCGTGGCATCATTAGCATTATGGCTACACAGCCCTTCAAAGATTATTGCAATTACTATATCTATTGGTATTTTCATCATTATAAGGCATGTATTTGCATCAATTCATTCACTTTACTTATTAAAAAAGATTGGGTAATAAAATAGGGAACACATAAGAACAATATTTGTTGATTGAGCTCGTAAGAATAAATATATTTCTTAAATGGAAAAATAAATAAAAATACTTCTGTTTTTCCATATAAACTATATGCCAGATTTTATTGTTTATTCAGCCTATCTGAATGGCTCGACCTCACAATTCTCTGAGATTTGGGCTCCTTGGTTTCGCCATGCAGGTATATCCCCATACATAGATTAGAATACTTGGAACAGAGTGATATATGTGACAGTTAAATTGCTGTGTACAATGCTATATTTTTACAAATGCTATCCCTTCCCCCTCCCCTATCCCCCCTTTTATATGTTATATGTTTTGTTAATTTTTCTTTTGTATGAAAAAAAAAATGTTTAATAAAAATTTAAGTAAAAAAAAAAAAAATACTTCTGTTTCATGGCCCCATGCTGTGCTTGTTCCGCCTACCAGGATATATTTGTAACATTGTGTTTTTGTAGGGAAAATACAATGGACCAAATATAACTGGTAATATATTCATCATGCAAAGGGTATTCAACTTCATAATACCCTTCAGTCATGGCATATGTACTTTTTACAAGACAAAAGGGAAACAGTTTTCAACTATTATAATAAAACAACAACAGTAACTTTATTAAATATAGCGCTTTTCTTCCAATGGGACTCAAAGCGCCTCACAATTACAGTATAGCGCGCGGTACACAGCACATAGCGTAGGGTTGCCAGGTGGGTTCTCCGAAAATACTGGACTCAATGGTGAAAGGTGCGTCAGGGGACTATGTCTAGGGAGGAAAATACCAGACACATACATGTCCAGTATTACAGTACCTCTCATTTTTTACTGGACAGATTATCCAAATACAGGGCAGTCCAGTTCAATACCGGACACCTGGCAACCCTACACACAGGTATTTTACAGACACAGTCCCTGCGCAGATGAGCTTCCAATCTATGATTTTGGTGCCTGCTATTACTAAAAAATGTATCAGTGGATCCTTTCTTTATATGTACATGCTTACTGTTTGTGCACTTTGAGCTAAGAAAACATAGGGAATACATCATTAATAAAACACTGCGATATAAAGGTCTAGAAGAACAAATGCTATCTGATAACAGTGATATTAATTAATCCCTTAGTGAAAATTGTCTGCAATAATAAATGTGTTATTGATAGGCCCAGAAACATTCAATAAATCATAGCCCAAAAGAGCAGCAATAACATTACAATAAATTACCAACAACTAATCATATGATTTGGGGGTTTCGAATACTGCAAACTGAGTATCCAGGGGCGCTGTTAGAGCTTCTTGTAGAGGATGAAGAGGACTTTCATCGAGGGTATTGATTGGGTAGGGACTGGAATTGTAAATATTAAAACCCATCAGTCTATTTAATAGAAGTTTAAGAGATTCGTGTTTTAAAAAAAAACGCATGTAGATGTACAGTAGCTAGTATAAAAATACCAACTCTACACAAGCTGAGTTACAATGAAATCCTTTTAAAAAAATCCAGCTAGCGGCCATTTTTTAAAAGGCTCACAAGAATTTATTGCAATTCAATATTTCTCCAAAATGTTAAACTATTTGGGGATTTTACAAAGTAGTATGTGATGAAAAAGGTAAAGTAAAAGCAATTTGTAAATATATGTATATATATATATATATATATATATATATATATATATATAAAATATGGACACATGACACATAAAGCTTGGCCCCTGCAGACGCACTTACTAGTATTCCCTCCTACTGTCTCTGTACGTTCTCCCTACCTACCAATGAGATGGTAAGCTCCTCGGAGCAGGGACTCCTTCCTTAATGTTACTTTAACAGTATGTCTGAAGCACTTATTCCCATGATCTGTTATTTATATTATTTGTTATTTATATATATGTATTACTACTGTGAAGCGCTATGTACATTTATGGCGCTATATAAATAAAGACATACAATACAATACAATACAATATATATATATATTATATCTGGATTGGCAGTTTAGAACTGCAGTTTAAGGTGGCATGTAGAAAAAAGAAAAGAGCAGATAACATTGACGCTCTCTTAAAAATATAGATCCTGATCTTCTTTTTATTTTCAATCATCATCGGCAATCCTACAACAACCATGTACAGTACAGTATCACTTCATTCCATCAGTGGGGAAAATGGTATCCTCATTTGAGTTAACAGTCTGGTGGCTGGTATCTCTGGATTGCAACACCATCAAAATAGGAAAGGAAAATATCACATTAAAAAACACAAGGAACGTAAATGGCTAAATTCATTACAACGAAAAAAAGATGCAAAAAAAAAAAAGATACGTACCCTGGATTGAACCTTTAAACGAGCAAGTAATTTGGGCAGGAGTTTTAATTTCTCTCTTTTTTTCTTTTACAACATTTTTATTGGGCAATCACAAAAGTCATATACATAGTAAGTTACATTTTGTCCAATACAATACATTTTTGGAGAAATAAGACAGAAAAGAATGTCACCCACCTGGGTGATGCCCCTGGGTCTATATTTGACCCTACCAGAAAGGAAAGGGGCTGGAAAAAAAGAAAGAGAGAGTGGGTGGAATGGGGGGGGGGGGGGGGGGGGGGGGAGGGGGGGAGTGTCGACCTCCTTTCCTGACGTCCATCACCTAAAAGTAGGCTATACCTCTTAGCGAGGAATCAAAGAGCCTTCGGATCTTGTCTGACGTATCTCCAGCAGAGAACAGTATTTGCTGTTTCTTTTTACTTAATCAAACAGGGCTCCCATACTTTGTAAAAGGCCTCTGAGGAGTGTTTCATAAATGCAGTTAAATAACTTTTCCATCTGCATTGTTTAGTTTATTCTGTTTTTTAACTTCTGCTTGGAGGGGGGGGGGGGGGGACACTTTCCTCCAGGAGGCCGCAATTGCACATCTCGCCGCGGTAAGAATAAAGGAGATCAATTTCCTTACTGGACGAACAATTCGATCCCGTGGCTTAGCCAATAGGAAGGTCAGTGGATCAATAGGTATCATGAGATCTGTTATCTCTTTTATCAATGTTTGAACCATAACCAACCTGGTCAATATTGATTAACCTGGGGAGTATGGGGTTCAACCTATTCGCCAAAATTTTGCTGTACAATTTGAGGTCATTATTTAGGAGGGAAATTGGGCGGTAGCTCCCGCAAATCATCGGGTCTCTGCCTTCCTTATGAATAATCGCAAGATTTGCTAGGGACATTGAAGCCGGGATCTGACTCCCCTCTAGGAAAGAGTTAAACAAACTCAACAGGTGGGTAGACAGGATCGGCAGAAACCTTTTATAGTAAACATTCGTAAAGCCGTCCGGACCCGGTGTTTTCCAACTTTTTAGCGATTTCACCGCCTCTTCCAGTTCTTCCTTCGTTATTTTAGCATTTAGCAGTAGGTTTTCATCCTCGCTTAGTGAGGGAAGGTGGCAGCTGTCTAAATATTCAGAGATTAGTTCTGTTGCTGCGGGGCCTGAACTCTCATTCTGGGTTCTCAGATTAGATAGTTTGTTGTAAAATTTAGTAAATTCTTCTGAGATTTTTTTTTCATTGTACTGGACCTCACCAGTCCTATTTTTGATCGCTGTAATCTGGGATCTTGTTTGTATTCCTTTTAATTTGCTCGCAAGAAGTCTGTCGGCTTTATTTCCCTTATCATAATATTTCTGGTTTGTCCATCTAAGGGCCTTTTCTACATCTTCCATCTGAGCTTGTTTTAGCTCATTTCTAGCCTCGGATAAGGTTTTATAAAAAAATTGAGGGGGCGGAGGGGGTTGCTTTTAATTTCTCTCTTTGAGAGCATCAGCTATTCCACATTTTAGTAATGGCCAATGAATTGACAAAGGTGAGAATTCCCTTAATTTATAAATAAATAGACTAGATTATTGGTTGCAAAATCTGGTTTATCTGGGTTCCCCTGATGACACAGTTGAAAATCACGAGATAGTTTTCCTCTATGCTCTGATTATTACCTAAATGATGCTCATGCAAGCATCACTTTGTCTCCAATCTTTGTCTCAGATCCACAAAAGCATTAGCAGCACACCTCCGTTTCCATTCATATGCATGGGAGCTTAGCAGCCTTTTGTGGATCTGGGCTTTTGTGCTATTACTTAGATTCTTTAATCTTTAATCCACACTGTAACACTATGTATTTTCAAACCTTGAATTTCCAAGGCTATAGTATCGATTTAATCCTTGGGACATATTTATCTCTCAGCTGTAAAGCTAAAGGTAATACAGGCAGTCCTCGCTTATCCAATGGAATCCGTTCTTCAAAGTAGCGTTGGATAGTCAAAGTGTTGTAAAGACAGTCCCATGTTAATCAGCTATGGTAAGCATCAGATAAGGCATTCTGGCGTCGGAAAATGTGCCCATAGGATTGCATTGTGACGCGTCGGATATGCCATCCGTCGTAATGTGAAACAACAGATAACGAGGACCACCTGTAGTTGTTTTAGTCAATCTAGTGCTATTTTATGGGATCTCCCATTATCTCAAGGTTATCATTAATATGGACCACATAAAGAAGAACATTATATTTGGTGCCAGAGGTGGTCCAAATTAAGCAATATTTTAGGGCCCAGCTATTCAAAAGGAAGTCAAATGATTATTCTATTAAAATGTAGCCAATGTTTGCTCAGACGCCTTGGATAACTCGAAATTAAAGCCTTGATAGTAATCAGGTACAGTGAGTCTTCCAATTTAAAATGAGACAGATAACCTAACAGAGATAACGTGGGTGAACACCCCCCCCCCCTTCGCCTCCCCTCTTGATATGAACAGAAGTGGATGGGGCCTCTATCTCAGTAGTGTGGTGCTCTGATCAGAGCAGTCTATGTGAATATTCCCTAGACAATAAGCATGATGCACAGGGGCCCCTTGTTGTGCCAGCACGCGCACCATATCAGGTGCATCATAAAGGCAGTGAAAGGTTTCAATATATCCGTAATAATAAAACATAAATGACATAAGTGAGACAAGATGCTGCAGTATGTGGATGAGCACTTGGGATTTATTGCACCATAATATCCCTTCAAAAGCAAGATCAGTGTTTTAAAATAGAAATCTTGGTTTTATGGATGTGTTATGTAGGACATTGCAGGGGTTGAGGCCAGCTAATGATTAACACATAGAAATGGGTTAACACCTCTGTTTCTTTCTGTAAGATTTATTTCATTATCCTTTTGTTTTCTCACAAGGAAAATAAATGTGACAGCAAATTCTCTTCCTCTTCGATAAACTGGGGGATGGGATGAACATGCCCATACATACGAGGCGGGAGCAAAGAGCCCATACTTTCTAGGAAGCAAGGACACTGACTATATTGAAGGTCACACTCCAGTGTGAATACTGTACAATTTACTGCCCCACAGACCTCTCAACCCTTTCACTGCTACAGACATGGTTGCAGCATAAAAACAAGCTTGGGAGACTTTGTATAAAAGCTGCAGTTCTACCAATATCCTGCTTGTGTGTTTTTTGTTTTAAAATAAATCAGCTCTGTACTATGAGAAAATACTCGTAGCATTTTCTTTTTTTTTTAAAAACAACTTTGAAAGACAATTTTTAATGTGTACTAATGTAACGAGCATTTTTGTTTCTATAGCAACCCTTTAGAAAGGCACAACCCCTTCCTTTTCTGTAACAGGCTCTGGCACACCCCTTTGTGAGTCCTGCCCCCTCCACAGCCGTGCACGTGCACAAATGTATCTGTTACTGCCTGGTCACATGATCTTCCCCACCGAACTGTCAGAGCAGCAGCAGAAAAGGAGAGTAACGCATAATTAATTCATTAATTAAACCTTTTTCCATTGCACGTGTGTATTTAATGTTAAATATTAACAACTCATTTAAAATCAAATGTGTATATATCATACTGTAAACAATATGTATATTTATTTTTGTGTATATGTGAATGTGTACAATTCGATGTGTGTGTTATTAAAATTAATAATAGCATGTTCTTGTATAGTGCTGCTAGTTTTACATAACACTTTACAGAGACATTTTGCAGGCACAGGGCCCTGCGGAGCTTAGGTGTGTATGTATGGATGTGTGTGTGTGTGTGTGTGTGTGTGTGTATGTGTGTGTGTGTGTGTGTGTGTGTATGAGATATATATATCTATATGCACACGCACACATATATACATGCTCACACATATAAACATGCGCACACATATATACATGCGCAATCACACGCGCACACGCACACATATATACATGCGCATGCGCACACGCATTCCAGGAGGAGCATATATGGGAAACAAAAGAAAAAATAGTGCAAAATTTAAGTGCAGATGTATTGGTAAAGAGATAAATGATGAGATGCAATCTTGGCTCTGATGGTATGCCTACTCACAAGATATCAGTGGTAAAAATGCGATTAGCAGATAGGGCTGCTACCCCGTAGGTGTTGATGATATGTGGAACTCCCTCTAGGCTCGTCTCGTCAATATGGTGATGGTATATATGAGAGAGAAAAACAGCACTACATAGCGCGATCTGATGTATAAAATACTTTCTAAAAAATAGGTATATAAAATGTGCACTTACAGTGTGCTAAAATAAATCAAGCGTTTGTCACAATATATGTGTATATACTGGGTTCACCGCAGCTCTCACCGCCTCCCCTTGGTGCTCCGGAGCTCCTTCGCCTGCAGTTTGAAATCCCAGCGTCTCTCTGAGCGTCCTTCTGTGCGTGTGACGTCACGGCTCTGAGGATTGGGAAACTATGGGTCGCCCACTAGTCCAAAACACCACTCTATGCGTTTCGCCCAGCCCTTGAGAACTGCATACGGCTTCGTCAGGACTGGACACACATATATATACACACACACGTATGTGCGCACCCCAGCGGTCTGACACAGAAGTATTCTCTGACTTCCGGTGTCTGCCGCTGCTACAGCGTAACTCTATATATATATATATATATATATATATATAGAGATATATATATCTCTCTTGACAAATCACCCAAAAATCTACTTGCCCCAGTCCCGTCTTTTAAAAAAAGAAATGGAATAAATTCCTAGTAACATAACCGTTTATTTATTGTATTACATTTATACTTTACTACAATTTGTCCTTGTTACATCGTTCCTTACGTGCGTGTGTGTGTAAGTGAAAATATTGGATGACCTCACTAATCTAGTAAAAAAAGCCAGATATAAATGAGTGAGGGAGGGAGTGGGTGAGGGAGAGGGTGGATGAGTGAGGGAGAGGGTGGTTGACGGTGAGGGGTGGGTGGGTGAGGGAGAGTGTGGGTGATGTGAGGGAGGGGGTGGGTGATGGTGAAGGGGTGGTGACAGTGAAGGAGAGGGTGGGTGGGTGACATGAAGGAGAGGGTGGGTGGTGACGATGAAGGAGAGGGTGGGTGGGTGATGGTGAAGGAGAGGGTGGGTGACGGTGAAGGAGAGGGTGGGTGACGGTGAAGGAGAGGGTGGGTGGTTGACGGTGAAGAGAGGGTGGGTGGGTGATGGTGAAGGAGAGGGTGGGTGGGTGACGGTGAAGGAGAGGGTGGGTGGGTGACGGTGAAGGAGAGGGTGGGTGAAGGAGAGGGTGGGTGACTGGGTACTTGTGGTGACACACACACACACACTCTTTCTCTCCCATACACACTGACGGTGAAGGAGAGGGTGGGTGGGTGGTTGACGGTGAAGGAGAGGGTGGATGGGTGACGGAGAGGGTGGGTGGGTGACAGTGGTTGCTTGACGGTGAGGGTGGGTGACTGGGTACTTGTGGTGACACACACACACTCTCTCTCTTTCTCTCCCATACACACACTCTCTCTCTCTCATACACACACACACTCACAAAGTGGAGTAGGCAGTGATGGGGGGGGGGAGAGAAGAGCGGCCGGCTCCCCGCCTACACCGCCCGCCCCAGGGGCCGACCGCACACCACCCCGCTCCCACCACTGCTCTGTTCCCCCCTCCCTGGCAGGCAGCCACAGGAACCAGGGCAGAGGGGGGGGGAGAACCCCCGGCGGCCGCAAAACCCCCCTCCATCTCCCGCCCTGGGCAGGCAGCCACGGGGATCGGGGCAGAAGGGGGAAACCGAGGCCGCAGCCATCAGCCGCTCCCCCCCCCCCGGCGGCCGCACCTCCCCCCTCCATCTCCCGCCCCTAGCAGGAAGCCACGGGGATCGGGGCAGAAGGGGGACACCGAAGCTGCAGCCATCATCCGCCCCCTTCCACCTCCCCGGCGGCCGCACACCCCCTCCATCTCCCGCCCCGGGCAGGCAGCCACGGGGATCGGGGCAGAAGGCGGACACAGAGGCCGCAGCCATCACTGACACACACACACACACTGACTGACACACACACACTGACTGACACACACACACACACTGACTGACGACACACACACACACTGACTGACGACACACACGCTGACTGACACACACACACACTGACTGACACACACACACACACACTGACTGACACACTGACCGACACACACACACTGACTGACACACACACTGACACACACACACACACACAAGGAATTCAGTTACTATAAATATAGAAGTGCAAATAGCTAAAACCCGCTTTCTAAGTCAAACTTCTTTGCGTTTTAGCAGCACTGAAATTGTGTTTTGATTAATTAAAAACATCACCATTACATTTACAATTTCTGTGACAAAACAGTAACAAAAGACAAAGAAGTTTCACTTAAAATACGCGTGATCAGCACACACACAACTTTTTTTTTGTGTTGGTGTGGGACACAAAACAATTACAATACAAGTATGGCCCCAAGGTCACCTGTACAAGGTCACGACGTTAACTCCCGTTGACGTTGCAGCTTTAATTTGACTGTCAGAGTTAGGCTGACGGCGGAAGCTATGTACACTTGTCCAGTGGAGAAATTAAGTTATATCCCGGAGTTCAGGGTACTGAAGGACCGTCTTGTTCAGGTGATTTAAATTAAAAAAATTAAAAAATACACATATCCAAAAAAACAAGCAGCACAGATTGCTACTTAAAGCAGCTTGGTACAACAATGCTAGGCATTATTGAATCTCAGGAATCGGTACTGGGACCCCTACTTTTTTATTTGTTGATGAATGACCTTGAGGTCGGCATAGAGAGCAAAGTCTCCATCTTTGCTGATGACACTAAATTGTGTAAGGTACAGTAGTAGAATCAGAGCAGGATGTAATTTCTCTCCAGATGGACTTGGAGAGACTGGAAACTTGGGCAGGTAATTGGCAGATGAGGCTTAATACAGATATATGTAAGGTTATGCATTTGGGAAACAAGAATAAATAGGCAATTTACAAATTAAATGGGGATAAATTAGAAGAATTATTGATGGAGAAAGATTTTGGAGTGCTTGTAGACAGTAGGCTTAGCAATAGTGCCCAGAGTCATGCATTAGCTGCAAAGGCAAACAAGATCTTATCCTGCATTAAACAAGCAATAGAAGGAATGGAAGTAAACATAATTATTACCCTTTATAAAGCATTAATAAGACCACACCTTGAATATGGAATAGAATTTTGGGCACCACTCCTAAGAAAATACATTATGGGACTAGAAAAAGTGCAGAGAAGAGCCACCAAATTAATAAAGGAGATGGATAATCTGATTTATGAGGACAGGCTAGCTAAATTGGCTTTGTTTACAGTAGAAAAGAGGCATTTAAGAGGGGATATGATAACTATATATAGGCCCAAAGCATATATGTAAAGCGAAAATGTACTTAAAGTGAAGCACCACCTTTTTTCCACTTATCGATGCTTCAGGTAGGGAGCCGGTATTGCTGTTCAGAACGTGCTGACAGGCGCATGCGCGAGATCCCGTTTGCCTATTGGGCGAGGGGAATCAGCGCGTCCCTACTACGGCGGTCTGTACGGCAGAATAAGTGTCCGTACTCATGAAGCGATCGTACGGACACAGGGGTATGGTGCTATTGAAAACATGTCCTTACTCGCGAGGGTACTTAAAGTGAGTGTCCTTAAACCGGGGTATGCCTGTACAAATTTATTCGGGGACAATACAAGGAGCTTTCATAAGAACTATTCATCCCAGGGACAGTACAAAGGACTCGGGGTCTTCCCTTAAGGTTAGAGAAAAGGAGATTTCACCAACAACAAAGGAAAGGGTTATTTACAGTTAGGGCAGTTAAAATGTGGAATTCATTACCCATGGAGACTGTGATGGCAGATACAATAGATATGTTCAAAAAGAGGTTGGACATCTTTTTAGAAATGGAAGGTATACAAGGATATACCAAATAAGTAAACATGGGAAGGATATTGATCCAGGGAGTAATCTAATTGCCATTATTTGGAGTCAGGAAGAATTTAATTTTCCCCTTATGAGATATAATAAGATAATATTTCACTGGGGGTTTTTGTTTGCCGTCCTCTGGATAAATATACTGTAATTACGGATACAGGATAAAGTATCTGATGTCTAAATTTAGCATAGGTTGTACTTGATGTACATATGTCTTTTTTCAACTTCATCTACTATGTAACTATGAATCATTTTTCCATGTGTTTGTCTCAACCAGTTCATGTCGGCAATACTATTTCAAACCTGTGGGTTTTGAATGACACCATCTGGGAGGAAACTCTTACAAAGTAAGGCAGTCATTGATACATACAGTACTATGAACAAATATGTCACAGTGTTTCCTCACTTAACAAGGAAATCCAAGGGAACCAATTTTTTTAGCGATTTAAAAAAACGAAAAAATAAAAAAAAGGTGTATGTGTGCTGATCACGCGTATTTTAAGTTAAATTTCTTTGTCTTTTGTCACTGTTTTGTCACAGAAATTGTAATGGTGATGTTTTTAATTAATCAAAACACAATTTCAGTGCCAAAACGCAAAGAAGTTTGTCTTAGAAAGCGTGTTTTAGCTATTTGCACTTCTATATTTATAGTAACTGAATTTCTTGTGTGTCTTATTGTCAGTCAGTGTGTGTGTGTGTGTTGTCAGTCAGTGTGTGTGTGTGTGTTTGTCAGTCAGTGTGTGTGTGTGTCTGTGTGTCAGTTTGTGTGTTATTCTTAGGGTCCTGCCCCCCTCTCTCCCAGCTCTTCTTCCCCCAGCAGTCCCCCCTAGCCTCCCCAACCACCCCCCGGTGGTGGTACGGAGACACGGGGGTCTGCCTGAGTCCCCCTCCCAGAGCAGCTCCCACTCTCTCCCCCGGCGGAGCTGTCCTGCTGCTGGTGCCAGCCCTCCGGCGGAGGTACAGGGACACGGACGCGGCTCACTGGGGGAAGGGGGGGGGGGGTGCTCGGCGGCTCACGGGGGGAGGGGTGCTCGGCGGCTCACGGGGGGAGGGGTGCTCGGCGGCTCACAGTGGGGAAGAGGGTTTGCTCGGTGGTTCATGGGGGGATTACTCGGCGGCTCACGGCGGGATTACTTGGCGGCTCATGGGGGGGAGAGGGTGTGTTCAGCGGCTCACTAGGTGGGCGGTGCTGGGCTGGGGTGTTTGTTGTGTGTGTTTTCCTCCTGCTGCTGGAAGCTGGCAAATTTCAGTGGCAGTGAATGTTGCTGATGGCCTCTTCTGCCAGCTGTGACATCACATCCGTCTCCACTGACTTCCGTTCCCATCAACTCCATTCACTGCCACTGAATTTTGCTCATGTGGTAGGTGCCGCTAAAGAAGTTTCACTTCAAATATATATGTAACGGTATTTCTGGCCCGGCCTGACCCACCCAATCTCACATTGGCCCCTGTGGTCTAACCAGTCCCCATTACAGTGTGGTAGTGTCTGGTGGTGCACCTGTTGGCAACAGGACTCCTGAGTCTCCCGCATGATGGTGTATGGGGAGGACCCGTCCAGACAGGCAGCTGAGGTAGTGTGCTGAGTCTCACCTAGTTCCAGTGCAGCGCCTCCACCTCATCAGGGTCCCTGCGTCCGCATGGGGATGATCCTGGTGAGGAACTCCTCGGTGGTGCAACTCCCTGTGTAATCACTTGACTCTCACACACAGGGGTTTCTCTGATCAGCTCCATCTTTATTGTCACGGTGGGCATAGCTGCCCTCCACAATGGGGTATCTTTAGCCAGTCATCGTGCCCGTGCTTCCCTTTGACAGGTATGCCTCCTTGATCAGGGATTCACTGCTCTGCGCCAGGTCCCTGGACACAGATTCCTATATCAGCTACTATAACATAATCGTCCACTAGTCTCTGAACTCTGCAAACACCTTGCAGGAACTTGAACTCCTTCCTCAACTGTACTCGCCTTGAACAGTCACCGTGCTGTGCCTTATGTAACTTCTGAGGCTGACACACCTCTGACATCACTAACCATGGAGTCAGAGCATGTGACCAGTCCCATCCATACACAGGGCACCCCACCAGGGTGTGAGGGAAAACCTCCATGATTACTGCTGGCATGCCCACACTTACCAGGCCTTGCTGCCAGCAGGAGAGATGACTGTAGGCATTTTACATGACCGCTACATATATATATATATATATATATATATATATATATATATATATATATATATATATATATAGTATAAGCAGGGGGTCTCCAGATCTGAACCCCATTAAATTCAGCCCCCAGGACCCCCTGCTTCCAAAGATACTTACCTGCGAATTTTCACAAGATTTCACGTCATGGGGGCTAATAGGAAGCTGTGATGTCATCAGTGCAGCTTCCAATTGGCCCATGTGACACGGGAGCTTCAAACTTGAAAGTTACCGCAGCTACTGGCACATATCTTCAGAAGCAGGAGGTCACCGGAGCTGATATTAACGGGTTCAGCTCCAGACACCCCCTGCTTCATTATATTATATATATATATATATATATATATATATATGTATATATATATATATATATATATATATATATCCCAACTCAAAAGCAAAGAATACTGCAGCAATTTCACCGTTACAGCAATTATAGCTACAGTTGCCCTTTTCAAGAGAGTACACGCACAATATATTTTACCATATGTCTCCAAAAGAGAGAACTGCTGTAATGAAATGCTTGATCACAAGGAAAAAGATAAAGGTCATTTGTGTACAAAACAAACAAAAAACAAAGTCCAAATAGTCTAGCTCTATTCCACAGACATACTTTAGAAAAGTACAGGGAATTAAAGCACTCTTCAACAACATTTAAAAAGAAATTCAATGTCTAATTAGAACACACATAAGTATTTAATCAATATACAACATTTCCTAAAAGACAAGCCAGACACACTCTGCAAAAACCCAAAGCACAAGCAATATACCAGGAGTGCTATAGTATAAGGAGTAAAGAAAGAGAATCACAGGGGGCCTCCCGGCTGCAAAACTGGGGCAGATCTGGAGCAAAACCACTGCATGAGATTTATCAAATCAAAAAGTCCCTTTGTATGATATTTGAGTACTGTATATTCTTTGATACGTGCAATTTGTTTGTTCCAGTTTTGACCGAGTTTTGCAGCCAGTAGACTTTAGTAAATAGAGAACATACTGTGAAGCATTAAAAAGCTATGTAACCCTCTATGCCTGACTCCCTAAGGAGGTTAGTTACATCAGTGTAGTTGTGTATTGAACATCAGCAGAGTTAGTTACTTACATAAAGTTTCTTTGTATCAGGGTGCTAGCTGTGATGATCTCCTGCTCGTCTAGCAACAAAAAGGGACAGGAGACAGGTGGGCAGAGGCAGGTGAGTCCTGTGGATCAATGTGGGAACAGGAGAGAGCTAACACTGCAGGGAGGGGACCCCAGGACAGGAGAGCTAAGCCAACCCTGAACTAGCCCGCGGTGTTTCGCTTGCTTAGCATTATCCATCTGATCCTGGTATTTCTGGCCCCTTTCTGAGATCCTGTTCTGTTCTATAGAGTTTATTACTTACACTCCTTTCCAGACAGGTTACTGCTACTTTCTCAGGGGCTGTACACTCTGAATATGGAGATCTGTGTGTAGAGCTGATCCTTTGACATCCTAGAGCCCTATCTATGCAGCTCTCTGTGGCACGTCTGCATTCCCTCTGTGGGACCTACATATATCTGTTGTCCATGTTATAGGGATCCTGTTAAGGTACTGTCCCTAAATAAAAAACAAACAGAGAGGCCGAATCTCTTCTTGACTTTACTTTCCCCCAATCTCTACTCCCAGAGGCTCCTTCTAGAACCTAACCTTCCAGAATATTCCCACCGACTCTTATGCCCCCTGTCACATAGTTCAAAGTGTCATCACAGGGCAGAGCCTATTGTCCACTGTTGTCCACTGCTTACTATTAACTCCTTAGAATAAATTAGTATTCAAGATCAGGAGAGGTGGAGGGGGGGGCGGGGGGTTACAGCTACATCTACTGAAATTTGTACCTTTTGTACATCCTAAATTATACATAATTGTGTGTAGGAATGGTCTAAGATGACCAACAGAGAAGAATTCCCATAAGGTTGCACTCAACTAAATTATAACTCTGAGTAAATAGAACTAATTTACAAACCATATGGGTAACCAGAAGGTTTAAAACACAAAACAAAAAATTATTTAATATTACATAAATATACACTTCTAATTGAAATCTATTAAGCTAATATATAAAAGTTATCTTAAAATCTCTAAAGAAAGCAGCAACGGAGCAAGTCAGCAAACCCCAGTGTGGGTGTATAGGTATAGAACAAATGTGGTAATCAATATACTGTAACGGCGGTCCTATATGTTGGTATAAGTGCATATATACAGAACTAATTAATATAAGTCTGTATATAGTAAAATAAACAGTGTGCTAATAGGCTTAGGTATGCCTAGCTGATTACACTTCATGCACTAGAACTGGCTAATATATGCCCAAGACCGTCTCCGATGCGTCACTATAAAGGTTGCATCTATAAGCCCTTAAAGTGTTTACTCCTCAAAGATAGGACATAGTATTCCATGAGTATGCAACGTGTCTATAGTGCGCTAAATATCACCCGTTTTCGAGATGTAACCCGTCAGTTACTGGGGATGCCTTGCGCTCCGTCTTCAAGCTCCAAGACAGAAACTGGCTGACGTCATCGGTCTGCGCGTCGCCTGACACCCGACGATCGTTTCACGCCTCTTGGCGCTTAGAAGCTTATATTAATTAGTTCTGTATATATGCACTTATACCAACATATAGGACCGCCGTGACAGTATATTGATTTCCACATTTGTTCTATACTGTACCTATACACCCACACTGGGGTTTGCTGACTTGCTCCGTCGCTGCTTTCTTTAGAGATTTTAAGATAACTTTTATATATTAGCTTAATAGATTTCAATTAGAAGTGTATATTTATGTAATATTAAATAATTTTTTGTTTTGTGTTTTAAACCTTCTGGTTACCCATATGGTTTGTAAATTAGTTCTATTTACTCAGAGTTATAATTTAGTTGAGTGCAACCTTATGGGAATTCTTCTCTGTTGGTCATCTTAGACCATTCCTACACACTATGTAACTATTTCCCATGCACCACTTTTTACTTATGTGATTTGAATATTAAGGTTGAGCAGTGGTCAAATATTACTTATACATAATTGTACCAGATCTTTCTTGTCCAATTTTCTCTCTTGTTTATGTAACAATGTTATTTGTTAATTTTATATGAAGAGTTATACTGCATTTCTCATATTTAGGGGGTCATTCTATATAGTCTGATGAGGCCATTTGGGTAATTTTCAACTGCAAATTCCCAATTGCCTTAATGACTCTTAGTTTCTTCCACCTGTACACTATTGAAAGCAGTTGAAGTCATCTAAAGAAGTTAAAAGGTTAATAAAAAGTGAGGGACATCGGCGTGGATGCATGTGTGCTAGGGGAGCTCCGTGCACTCCACCGCCGAAATTGATTAAAAAAATCCCTGATTGGCGTTTTTATTCGGCCCAGGGACCACAGCATCGCCCGGGGGAGCTGGCGGGGATGCCCCCCTAAGAAGGATCTGATGCCGGGGACCCCAGATCTGTCCCGATAAAGACGCGGACAGCCAGCGGCAGCAGAAACAAGAAAGTAAACAAAGATGGCGCCAAGCTGAGCGCACGGTAGCGCGCGGCATCGAGCTCCGACAAGGGAGCAGAGAGGCAAGCTGCAGAGACAGAGTGGGACACCTAAAGAAGTGCAACACTGAGAGACTCAGATGACAGAGTCATCACAGGAGAGGAGCCAGAGGTGAGAGCTGTGACTGAGTGAGAGAATAGCGGGCGCGCGTGTGACATCACGGTGGTGGGGCTTCGTGCACTCCGCCGATATAATTGATTATAACACCCGACCGCGGCTCCGATCACCCGAGCGAGACACCGAGCCGACCGGTGGAACTGGCAGGGATAACTTCAAAGAAGCCGCCGAAGCCGGGGACACCCGACCTCTCCCGTTATAGCCACGGATAGTCGGCAGTAGTGGAGAGAAGATGGATCAAAGATGGTGCAGCAAAGCTGAGCACACGGATCATGCGGCATATCAACATCCAGGGAAGGTGGGAGGCAGGCTGCAAGAGCTGAAGAGGACCTTTCTGACAGAAAAGCCACCCTAAGAAACTCAGCGGAGAGGGCTGCAACAGGAGAAGAGGCAGTGGGGAGACCCAGTCCAGTCAGTGAGCAGAGTATGGCAGAGGGAGACACAGTAATTACCAAGCAAGACCTCCAGAACATGCTGAAAGAAATGTAAGCAGGCCTTCAGTCAGTGTTGGATAGAGCAGTAAGGAATTTAAAGCAGAAGTCTCTTTATTGGCTAAAAGAACTACAGAGCTTAAAAATAAAATGGAAATTTCTTTATAAAACCAGGTAAATACTGACGACGAGGACCTGCGTCTGAATGAAGAGATAAGAGCCATGACGGAAGGCATTGACAATCTAGAGAACAGGGAGCGAAGGCAAAATCTACGAATCTGTCATGTCCCTGAGTCGGTCTCCGCAGAAGCCCTCCAGCCATACCTTAAGTGACTGTTCACGTCAGTTGACCCCCAGTTGCAAGATGGCGATCTCCTGATGGATAAAGCTCATAGGGCCCTAGGACCGAGATTCGAAGAGACGTGGTCCTAAGACTCCACCAATATGCAACCAAGGAAAGGATTATAAAAGGCTGCAGAAACAGCGGCTCAATTGAATTTGAAAACAGCTCCATCCATATTTTCCAGGATCTGTCCAGGATGAAAATTGAGAGGAGGAGACAACTGCATCCAGTGACGGCGATGCTCCAGGAAAAGGGTATATGATACCGGTGGGGTTTCCCGTTACATTTGGTGGTAAACCACATAGGTAGACAGGTCTCCCTCCGCTATCCTGAGTAATCGGCATCTTTCCTAGCGGCACTGGATCTGACACCCAGCGAAGGTTCGAGTCAGTACCGAAGACCCCGAGAAGATACCACGGATGACGATCCTTCAGCTGGGGGTGCATTTGCCCGAGATAAAAGATTCAAGCCTGACTGTGGCTTTTAGAATCTCTCGGTGAGTTTGAGGCCATCTCCTTGACCGGCAGTTCGGCAACCAATGGCAACTCAGGGAAGGATACCCGGATGTGCAGCTAGCTACATTTGTTTCCTTTTTCCGCTTCCCTCCCAGTCCCCCTCTATATTTTTTCCAATCTATTACAGGGACTGTCTAATCCACAGTTTGGAGAGGGCTGCCTGCTTCTCAGGTACCGGTTTGTTAAATCGGTGAATACATGGATCGAGAGTCCCGGCGATGGGTGAGGGTGGCCTTGGCCCAAAGATTTAGAAGAGCTGTTTTTTCTTGCTTGGTTAAAGATCTAAAGGATACTAAGCCTTAACGAGAAACCAAGAGCAATTTACTACTCGAAAATTTTAATGCCAAAAGACATTGAATTTGTCCCTGACGAAGCTCCGCAGCTGGAGGGAAACGTGCGTTGGGCACGCAATGTTGTTATCAGTCTCCACCATGGAGCTGTTTTAATACAGTGTTTTTCAGTCAATGGATCTACTTTATAGATTATATATGCCATCTGGCTATTGTTAAAGTGTTTTTCAGACAGTGAGGGTAGTGCATCTGCTCTCCACTTAGCAAGATTATGGGTTCACATTGTGCCTCTTGCTGCACTCGTGCTGCTAATACACTATATGTGCACTTAATGTTGTGCAAGGAGTGCTAAAGGCGCTTTGCCCTATTGTGAATCACATAGCTAATTGTGGCTGCATCAAATCAATATGTCTATTTACTGCTCATGTCATGTGTGTACTCAGCGCTTGTGCAGTTACAATGATGAATAATAAAAAACCTTTGATAAAGAGTCTAATAGGTAGTCCTGGAGCTGCCTTTAAAAGATTATTCTGGTATCTTCTACCCAGAGATGGATTGAAGGCTGGAAAGAAAATCTTTTCTGGCGCTGAGGTGAGGTTGAGATGAGTGGGTTTATGATTTCTTCTGATGAACAATGACCTCAGGAAAAGAGAGAAGAAAAAGACAAGACATGCAGGGGAGCCTGCAATAGTGTATTACCCAAGGGATGACCGGATGTTTACAAAGAAGGAGCAATTTATTATTAAAATAACGTGGTTAAAAACCATGGATAACAATAATGACATACTTGATAAATAATTGATGGACTGCTGCCTAGGCACTGTCACACACACTATAATTTGGAACAAGGTCCAGCAGTTTCGTTCTTTGCTCCCCTGATCTAAATTGAAAACCTACTCACACAGGTAAGTAGTATATAAGCAGTGTATAAGCACTTGGTACTGTGGTCTTAGCCTCTGATGTCGCCGTCCGCCTGGTGATATGATCGTGCATCTGCCTGCCGGGGTCTGTTTCTGTGTTCCTGTGAGCGCTGCTTCCTGGAATCACACCCGATCCCCTCGGCGGGATGACGTCACCTGTATTGGTCCTCGGCTACGGTGTCTCAGCGGTACCACCGACCTTCCACCGCGTTTCGAAGTACGATATAGCGTCTCTCTTCGTCAGAGGGGATCGGGTGTATTCCAGAAGCAGCGCTCACAGGAAACAAAACAACCCCCGGCAACGATGCGATCATATCACCAGGCGGACGGCGACATCAGAGGCTAAGACCACCAGTACCAAGTGCTTATACACTGCTTATATACTACTTACCTGTGGTGAGTAGGTTTTCAATTTTAGATCAGGCGGAGCAAAGAACGAAACTGCTGGACATTGTTTCCAATTATTGTGTGTGTGGACAGTGCCTAGGCAGCAGTCCTCAATTATTTTTTCATGTATGTTCATTAATTGTTATCCATGGTTTTACCACGTTATTTAATAATAAATTGCCCTTCTTTGTAAACATCCGGTCATCCCTTGTGGTAATACACTATTGCAGGTCCCCTGCATGTCTTGTCTTTTTCTTTCTCCTTTTCCTGAGGTCATTGTTCATCAGAAGAAATCATAAACCCACTCATCTCAACCTCACCTCAGCGCCATAAAAGATTTCTTTCCAACTATCTGGTGGCGAATCAATAACTTAATGGCGTCACTCCACCAATTTATTTCCACTGTTAACACTGTCAATTTACCATCTGTGCTATACTGTATGTTGATCCTGAGGGTTTTTTACCCTGGCTGATTGCACCATTAGTCCCTATTACCCTACTCTTATTATTTAGTAGAAGTATTTATATTCACTTATGTGAGGAGACTTTGGCGCATTTGTTATCTGATTTAATTTCTTTTAAACAATGTTATACACACTCGGTAATATATGTTTTAAGTAATTAAATAAAGGTTATATCTTAATTAGTGGTGTGCATTTAAGTGAATTTTCTTCGGAGTACAATCACTTTATACTCTTTATTTTTGCTGATTCACTTTTCAGTTCACAGTTTGCACCCACTTTATAACTATCGATTTGGATTTGTTAATCATTCACTTATCATTTCAATTAGTATGGTTCAGTTGATCACTCCCTAATCTCTCCCTTTTTGTAAAAGACATTGAACATTTAAAGATAAAATGTGAATCCGGGGTTTCCATTTTTCTTTTTTATATATATTTATAGCCAGGAAATCTACCCCTATAAGTATATATTAACACGAAAAGTTTTATATGTTTATTTGTCTCACTGGTCTTAGGAATTGATGTGTTTTTCTTAGGTACTTTTATATTCTAATTAAGTTGTGATGAGGGCGTGGTCAGGGGAGGTAGAACAGTTAGAGGTGGAGTGTGCAGGATCGGAGGAAGCTCTGCATGCCTGACGTCAGGTCGCCCCGAGTAGGGCCATATGCCCGCCAGGCCACGTAGGGTCGGGCTGCAAACCTGGGATGAATTGCTGGTTTCATTCATCTTATTCTATAGTTTATTTTTTGCTGTTTTCATTTTTCCCCAAGCTCCCGGAGGGGGAAAGTCCCCTTTTCTGTATTTTACCATTTTTTGTTCCCTATGTAGCCATGCATAATAATGGACTGCAGACATCTTCCCTGTTGGCAGTAAGCCCTGGTAAGTACAGGCCTGCCAGCAGTAGTTATGGAGGTTTTCCCTCACACCCTGGTGAGGTGCCCTATGTATGGATGGGAGTGGCTGCATGCTCTGAGTCCCTGGATAGTGACATCAGAGATGTGCCTGCCCCCTGAGGTATATAGGGCACAACACTGTTAGTTTAGTGGGTTGTTGCTAAAGAGTTTGGCTCCTGTGAAAGGGATTGCAGGATAACTTTGTGACCCTAGTGCTGTAACTAGTGGCACGAATATTCCAATCAAGCCTGTCTAGGCCACACTGTGTCCAGGGACCTGGCGCAGGGGTGATCTCCCTACGGGGTGAGGGGATCCCACTCCAATTAGGAGGGCAGTATCCGGCAAAGGGACAGCACGGAGAAATGTGCGGCTAGAGCTGAAAGCTGCATGGGGCAGTCTGCTACATCCAGATCATCAATAAAGATGCCCTTATTAAAGATACCCCCACTGTGTGAGTGTGAGATTACTCTACAGTGGCAGTCACCACCGAGAAGGAGTTCCTCACCAGGACCACCTCCCTGCGGAAGCATAGATCCTGATGAGGTGGAGGCGCTGCATATGATGTAAGTAGGACTCGCACCCACTACCTCAGCTACCTGTCCTGATGACATCCCCTAATACCATCGAGCGGGAGACTCAGGAGTCCTGTTACTTGCAGGTGCACCAACATACACGATCACGTAATGGGGGCTGGTTAGACCACACGGGCCAATGTGAGATTGGGTGGGTCAGTCAGGAGGGAAGACCCGTTACATTTGGAGGCGCTGCTGAGATAGACCTGTTAACAGGACAGGCTTTTGCTAGGGACACGCTAGGAAACAGGGAGAGTGTCTGCTGCCACTTTGTGCTGTGTGGGACGGAGCCAAGGGTAGTTGGGGAGCTGCTGGAGCTGCAGGCCGCACAGACACCTTGGGATCCTGTTAGGGGTTAGTAGGTCTGGAGAAGGGGGCTATTGCTGTTCTAGTCGCCTTGAGGTAGCGCTTGTGGGGGACGCCTGAAGGGGTAAACTGGTAACTTAGGGCAGGAATTCTGGAAGGGTCCGCGCTAGGCTAGCCAACAGTAGGTCGACGCCCAAGTACTGCATGGAAGAGCCAGAGTACTCTACTCTCCATTCCAGACCACTTACGAAGAGAGGAGCACAGACTGGAGGATAGAGAAACAGTAGACACTGAGAGAGTGAGCCTAGCCTGAGGTAGTGCAAACATGAGTCAGATCTACGTTAGGTACACAAGGTGGTGCACAAGGCATTTTTATTGTACTGATGTGGTAGCTGCCCCGCAGAGCAGGGCTGCATGTACAAGAATCCTATATCCAGAGATCGAGAGAGAACCGCAAGAATGGAGGATCTGCAAAGCGCAGAAGGTCCAGGATGGTGGATAGAGGAAGAGCTCGCACCTGTTCTGTGCGAGTATGAGGAACAAGCTACAGAAGAGACTTTTGTGAGCCTGTTATGGAATGGCGTGAGAGCTGTGGCTGCGCCGTGTTTGTCCTGCTTATGCTCTTGGGATAGTACCCCCGAGAACAGTGAGGACGACAGTGTTACTAGATGGGAGGAACGAAATGGACTTGCTTATCATTCGATACACAAACAACCAAACGCTACCTCAAATGTGATGCAAAAAGACAATACGAACCAAGATGGCGGTTCCCGCGTTCCCGGGACACCGCGTGGGCCAGCTGCAGAAAGTTTTGCAACTTTGCAGTCTGCTAATTGTTGGCCAGGATTGGCGCCAACAAGAAGACCCCACCCTGTTGGGGAGTTTGGCGCAAAAGCTGGAGCCGCGCCCTCATGAACTATGACTCACTCCGCTCCTGTGCTGGGTCAGCCTACAAGTCTACAAGACTCCCCCTAGTTTCAACCAGGGGGAGTGGTTTGCAGTTCCACCGGATGCCGATGGAGAAAGTAGGAGGAGGGGTTGCCAAACCAGCCCCTGCACTCCAGTTGCGAAGAGCCATTGACCATTACAGACCTCTGAAACGAGTACCTCCACTGATGAACATGGCTGGGGTCTCTGAGAAAGTGGAACATAGTCCCTTGATTACGACACATCCCTACTCAGCTCCAGGAGGCTTCCTGATCCTCCGAGTAGAGGGTGTAGAGACAGTGGTGTGTCTCTGCTTGCCGTGCAGACTGCCGGGCAGAGCCGTGGGCAGTGAGTCTCAATGCCCTCACTGTTGACTGCAATATCTGTGGCCCATGCCGACTTTTGTGCCGGTGCAAGCCGTAAAAGCTAAAGAAGATGTCCCTATACTGGAGGCGGAGATTCCGGGGGCACTATGGCGAGAATCCGTGAGTCCCGAAGAACCGGGTCCGGTTTTCAAAAAAGAGAAAACCAGTCACAGGCGAGGTGACAAGAGAGGGGCGCATCGGCGATCACCTAACGAGATGCCCCGCCCGAATGCGAAACTTGAGTTCTCGGACGAGGAGTGTGCCAGGCTGTCGAGTGCGATGGTTCTAAAGACGGACTATCATACTATTGGTACATCGTGGCGAGACGCTATTCCTCGTGGTATGGAGACACGGAGTCGAGTGTCACCCGTACCACGCCAACCTGAGCAGTGGAGTCCCACGGCCGTGGTGAATAGTGGTTCGGAAGGAGGTCGATCCACCCGGACCCTGCGCAGTGCTAAGCCCAAGCAGTGCTTGTCGCAGGCTGCGGGGGTGGTCGTGATTAAAGAGGAGCAGAACCAGGCCCAGATGGGATCGCGCCGGAGCAGGGCGTTGCCGGAGATCCTGGTGGAAAAAGAGGTCTCGATTGGGGACCCAACCCAAGATGGCGGAGAGGCACCTGTGTACACGGAGATGATTTCCGGTGACCAGAGCGGGGTCGAGTGGGAAATGATCGCTCCTCTGCGGTCGAGCAGCGGAAGCCGATCACCTACGTCGAGGAGAAATGGGAGATCGAGTCGGAGGGTGAAGAGCCCCAGCACTGGTGAGGAAGAGAGACTTTGTGGTGGAGTGGAGGCAGGTATTGCCGAGGAGCAGGTCATAACCCTGCCGATACCTACTGTCAGGCCCCGTCCCCAACCCCCGTCCACCCCCAAAGTTAGCCCCAAGGCCCTAGATAAAGTCCCTGCCCCAGTCGTTTTCATGTTTGGGTCCACTTTTAGTCTAGGGATGCCCGGGGCCCTTCTGAGGAACGGACTGGAAGCCTGGACTGGGGAACAACGTCCGATGATGGATTGGTGGGTGGTGGGAGAATTTCCCGACAAGTGTCGGTGTCTAGCGATGGTCCCAGTGCAATGAGTGTTACCATTGGGAATAAATCACAGCGCCAGGGAATTACAGCACCATCAGGGATATCTTCTGGGGGCCCGAGGAGGAGGACTCCCTAGAGTCAGGTCAGGACGAGCTTAGGGAGACCAGATGGTGGGCGCCTCTGTATGAGGGATATGTAGCATGGCTTGACCGCACCCGATTTATTTTGGAAAAAGATGGGGTGGTGGATCATTGGTGGGCTACAGGCGAATTCGATGATGATGCCTACCTTAGAGAATTGCGAATGAGGTGGGGTAAGATTAAGCAAGGGTTAATCACCCCCAAGGGTTCAGAGGGGTTAGAGGATCCCGTGGAAGCAGACGAGCCCCTGTCATGGGTGTTGCTGGGGAGAGCAGTCTGTGCTAGGCTGACCAGGTCCTGCCGAGCTGAGCGAGCCATAGCCGCTAAATATAAGAGGTCTCATGGGCTTGAGTACCCTTATGTCCCCGAACCGCTGATGAGGGAGATTGAGGATAATCGGGAAAGGTGGCTTCGAGCTGACATTGAGTACTATATTATTCAGAAAGGGGGTACCATTACGGGAGTTCAGGCCGAACAGCGAGTTTTTCAGCTAATGAGGGTTTGGACAATTGGGCGCAGTATCTACATGCATAAAGTAGTGTACCGCAACGAGCGAGGTATGCCCCGAGAGTACAGCGTTACTGTGACTGATGCAGCGGGAAGGGATGTGAAGAAGCCAGACCCTAGACACTATTATTAGGTTGCCTAACTAGACAGCATCTGTGTTCAATCTAGCGCTCCCTGCTGGTCAGTGAGTGCAATATATTATGACATTATTATGTCAATCAATGATGTTTGAAATGTAATTTGTGTGTTCTTTTGCAGTGTTTCCTGGCGCAAGGTACATCAAATTTAGGTCCCAGCCGGGCCGGTGGGGATTCACCAGGGGGAGTATGTAGCCATGCATAATAATGGACTGCAGACATCTTCCCTGTTGGCAGTAAGCCCTGGTAAGTACAGGCCTGCCAGCAGTAGTTATGGAGGTTTTCCCTCACACCCTGGTGAGGTGCCCTATGTATGGATGGGAGTGGCTGCATGCTCTGAGTCCCTGGATAGTGACATCAGAGATGTGCCTGCCCCCTGAGGTATATAGGGCACAACACTGTTAGTTTAGTGGGTTGTTGCTAAAGAGTTTGGCTTCTGTGAAAGGGATTGCAGGATAACTTTGTGACCCTAGTGCTGTAACTAGTGGCACGAATATTCCAATCAAGCCTGTCTAGGCCACACTGTGTCCAGGGACCTGGCGCAGGGGTGATCTCCCTATGGGGAGAGGGGATCCCACTCCAATTAGGAGGGCAGTACCCGGCAAAGGGACAGCACGGAGAAATGTGCGGCTACAGCTGAAAGCTGCATGGGGCAGTCTGCTACATCCAGATCATCAATAAAGATGCCCTTGTTAAAGATACCCCCACTGTGTGAGTGTGAGATTACTCTACAGTGGCAGTCACCACCGAGAAGGAGTTCCTCACCAGGACCATCTCCCTGCGGAAGCATAGATCCTGATGAGGTGGAGGCGCTGCACATGATGTAAGTAGGACTCGCACCCACTACCTCAGCTACCTGTCCTGATGACATCCCCTAATACCATCGAGCGGGAGACTCAGGAGTCCTGTTACTTGCAGGTGCACCACCATACACGATCACGTAATGGGGGCTGGTTAGACCACACGGGCCAATGTGAGATTGGGTGGGTCAGTCAGGAGGGAAGACCCGTTACACCTACAACCACTAAAGTTTTTTGTTCTCAACTTTCACATGAGAGAGAGACACGATATTGGAAATGACTAGTCAAACAAAATTGAAGTTAGTATCCCTGAATGTTAAAGGCCTTAATAGCAATAGTAAACGTAGACTGGCTCTAAAAGAATTTAGAAATCTGAAAGCGGATATTGTTTTTCTACAAGAGACACATTTCGATTCCCAAGACACCCCAAATACTTTTAGCAAGACATACCCTATCGCATTTTACTCATCTTTTACTCCCAAGATTAATTCACTATGATCAGTTTGGATTTGTGAGCGAGCACCAGGTGCCAGACAATACAAGAAAAATTATTAATGTTATTGATCAAATTACACAAATCCAAAATGAAAGCTACGCTGCTGAATCTAGATGCGGAGAAAGCATTTGTAGGATAAGGTGGGACTTTCTACATAAGACATTAGAAGCATTTGGAGTCTTTCTACAGGGAGTCCATGCTCTCTATCAGTCGCCAACAGTCACCCTGAAGATCCCAGGAGTGGAATCTAATAAAAATTAAAAATGGGACTAGTCAGGGGTGCCCCCTTTCCCCCCTTCTTTTCACTCTGACAATCGAGCCTCTAGCGGCCACCATCAGAGCCTTCCCAAATATACAAGGGATCAAAATAAAAGATGACTGCTATAAAATATTGTTGTTTGCAGATGATATCATTATTACTATATCAAACCCATTAACATTTCTTCCAAACTTGCAGTCCACCCTTCAGGGGTTTGGGGAGCTCTCCGGGTATAAAGTAAATATGGGAAAATCAGAAGCTCTAAATTTGACGCTAATGGAAATGGAGGTCGAGGTGCTTAAACGACACTTTGACTATAAATAAGACCCATTTGAAATATTTGGGAATTCATTTTACCAGAGATTATAATTTATTATATAAATATAATTACCCTGACCTATTCTCCAAAATTAAAAAAGATTTACAAGCCTGGAATTCTCATTGTATGTCCTGGATAGGGTGTATAACAGCAGTTAAGATGAATATTCTCCCTAGACTTTTGTACTATTTTCAGACATTACCGATATCTGTCCCGCATTCAAATATAAAAGAAATTCAGAATCGAATTATGCCGTTTATCTGGAAACATAAACAACCGAGGATAGCTAGGTCAATTATGTTGAACGCCAAGGAAGGTTGTATGGTCGTTCCAAATATTCCAAAATATTATATAGCCTCTCATATGAAACAAATGGTTTACTGGCACTCTCCTAGAGGAGTGTATGCCTGGGTGGACCTGGAGAGCTCGCTAAAGAACCTGATTGGACTGTCTTCTTTGTTGTGGTCTAGTTCTGGCTCGGGGACCCGGAGCCATTGGATTTACTTTGAAAATGTGGCAGAAGGCAAAAAAGAAATATAAGGTTGTGTTGACCCTTACTAGGCTCATGCCCCTTTTTGGTAATCCAGGGTTTACAGGGTCAGGGATTTGAAACTTGGAGTCATAGAGGAATTCTGGAGATAGGAGATTGTAAAGGATAAACTAATGTCCTTTGAAGAACTGATGAGAAAGTATGTCTGCCCCAAATTGAGCTATTTAGGTATATGCAGGTCCGCCATTTTGTGTGTCGGGGCCTCCATGATGAGGAATTTCCTACATACAGTATACATGATTTGAAGATTTATGTAAAACAAAAAAATACCAAAGAGGTTTGATATCATCTTTGTACCAGGGGCTAACTTTAAAAAAATATACCCCAAACCATAAATATATGGACCAGTGAGCTCTGGATTTCCAGACTGAAATAACAAGGGAGGACTGGGACAATGCGGGTAAAACCTCTATATCTAAGGTAACAAAAGAGAATATATATAAAAATTGTTACGTTGGTACTACACCCCCCTAAAAGACTAAAGTAGATGTTCCCGGGAAGATCAGACAGATGCTGGATGGGTTGTAGATAATTAGGAGATTTGGCAGATATATGGTGGTTTTGCCCAGTAATGCAAGCATATTGGAGGACAGTTTTGAAACTAATAAAAGATGTGACTGATATCAAAATTCCGCAAGACCCAACGCTGATTATCCTGGCTAAACCTATGGAAGACGTGAATCATTATCCACAAGGATTGATTCTATATATTCTAACAGCAGCCAGATGCGCTGTAGCAGCGGAGTGGAAAAAGACACTCCCGCCCTCCAGGAGAGAGATTATTGGAAGGGTCAATGATGTTCAATTAATGGAGAAACTTATCTAATTTCTGAACTACACCACTAGGAAGTATAATAGGGTCTGGAGCCCTGGGATGCTGGATCGGGGTGTGATCCCAGAGAAAGAGAGGATATGGGAGGGCTGAACGTAAAATATGGTGTTTACCAAATGTTGTATGACATTTAATGTGACTGTTGTTGTTTGTAAGAAATTTAATACAAAATGGTTGTTCCCCCTTCTTTTTATTTCTGCACCCTTCCCCTTTTCATTTTTGTGTGAAAAAATACTAAAAATATAAGTAAAAAAAAAAAGTGGTATCTGTATTTAAGGGAATGTGAGTTTATTCTACATATTTACTTTGCATTTATCATCAATGCAGCTGCAGAACTTAACTAATACTGTGTTTTCAAAGAAATCACCAAAACAATTATTGTAATAATCATTACTACATCTATTAATACCATGCACTAAAAATGATCCTGTTTAGAAGGTCAATGGTAATATGCATCTTGTACACATTGGAAATCATAGGAGGTTGCAAATTTAGGAAATAGATAGAAAAAAACAAATCACATTTAGATCAGATTTTTTAAATAGTTTCCACCAGCCTGCCAGTAAAAAAGGTCAATGTGAATCTCACGTTTCCAATAATTCTTATACGTTACAATATCCCATTATGAACTGTGAGTATTTATAGTGGTCTTACTGGGAAAGATAGTCTCTGGAAAAATATATATTCCTAAAAAATAATACTCAATTCAACCGAAATCCGAAATGCACATCAGAGCTATTTTGAAGAGGCTATTTTGAAGAGGCATAGTTCAGCTAAGCATTTGAGATGTTTAGAGATGCCCCGTGGTCCCGCTTACCCGTTAGGGAGGGGAGTGTTGCGGCAGCTGGTGGTGGGCGAACCGGTCGCCGGAGGCTCGGCGGCTCCCTTCGCAGGGCGCCGCCATATTGGAAATGTCGCGCATGTGCACGAGACTTGCACATGTGCAGTGATAGGAAGAGGGGCAGTCATTGCAGCAGAGGGCTCTTAAGAGAACTACAGCCCCCAGGATGCATAGGGGCAAGGAGCACCTGTCACACGAGAGCCAATGGGACACTGAGATTTCCTGCAGCAGGGAATAGATACATTTGGCGCGCCAGGGACAACGCCAGTCGGAAGAGGTACCTCTGAGGAGTAGGTAGTGTCCAGGGAGCAGTGCTCCCCTGGACTAGGCCAGATCTTCCCCCTTAGGCCCGACTCACTGTAGCTTGTTGCTGCTATAAGGAAAGCCAGGGACCTCTCCCCAGTAGCTGCATATAGTAAGGTACATCACCGGTGAGATGCCACATGGTGACTGTGGCCTATGGTCTGGGGCCAGACCAACTACGCGGTAAAGATGGTAAGGTGATATTACCCACACCGGAATTCACCCCACGCGGAGGCGGACGCCATCGCGGACAACAACGTTAGATCAGATGGACCCTCTTTGTTATTCTGCAATACCCAGGAGCTGGAGCCCCGGGTAGGTGCTTAACTAAGTGCACCAACACTCCACGGGATAGCGCTATCTCCAACACTTTGGGTGGGCCTTCACATTGGGAAAGGGACATCAGGGAATTGGTGCCTGGTACCCAATGTACTCTGGGGACACTCACTATTGGTATCAGGTTGAGGGCTATATTACTGTGTGGTACAGGGTACCAATATTATTGTGTTCAGTAAAGGTTGTTAGCATATATTTGTGTGCGTGAATTATTATTATTGTTCCTGTAAGGGTTCATCCCGTCATGTCGGGATCCCTTGCAGGTGGAGGCACTGTCACCATAAGAATCAGGCACAGCCCAGGCTCCCAGCAGCGGAGGTTCAGGCCTTCTGTGAGCCACAAGTAACGCACCACACACACCGTAGTCGCCATATCTTCCATAGGGTGGGGGAAAGTGCGCTACATATGTGAAGAGGTTAATAACCACCAAATCTAAAATAGTTGTTGTGGAAACGGGGCTTCATTCATTCTATAGACTGCCTAATGCAAGCTGGATTTTGAAACAGCACATTGAAAGCAGAGATGCCAACAGAAATTGTTGGGCCCAGGACATATATAACAAGCAGCCCCTCCCCCTCACCTGTTGAACTGGGGGGTGCTAGAGGGGAGGAGAAGGTGTAGGCATTGGGGACATGCAGGAGTATAAGGAGGTATGGGCATGGGGGGAGGTGGGAGCAGGTATAAGAAGGGTTGTCTTATTACCTTCTGTGGGGAGGGGGTCAAGTATAAGGCGTTAATAGGGCTGGGGGGGAGGGGGTATAAGAGGGTAATGGACCTACAGGAGTTATAAGGTGGTAATGGGTCTGGAGTGGGTATAAGGGGATAATGGTTCTGGGGGTGTGGGGTAAGCAGGTAATGGGTTTGAGGGAGGGTATAATTGGACTGGAGGATGTTGCAACAGTGTAATGGGCCTGGAGGGTATAAGGGGGTAAGAGGCCTGGAGGGAGGGGTGTAAGGAGGTAATGGTCCTGAGGGGTGGGAGTAAAAGGTGGTAATGGTCCTAGGTGTGATTGTGGAGTCATTCGGGAAGAAGGTGCACAAAGAGGTTCGCTTTCAGAGACAACACTGGGGGTCTGGAAGAGATGGAGGTGCTGTACCATGAGTGAGTATGACTCAGCTATACCTGGAGAGCCAGTCCTGATGATATCCCCCATACCATTGCGGGAGACTCAGGAGTCCTGTAAGCCAGAAGGTGCACCACACTACACAACATGTAACATGGGTCAGTTTCCACAGAAGGGGGTCAATATGAGATTGGGCCAGAGAAACTCTGTTACATTTGGAGGCGCTGCTGAGAGAATCAGGACAGGTTTTCAGCTAGGCAAACTGATATAGAGATATGTATGCTTCCAGGAAAGTGCTGCGGAAGGAAGGGAGTCTAGGGGTAGTCAGGAGAAGGATGTCTACTCACAAAGCACACCCGAGATGCCCCTATATGGTGTGATATAGATCTGGAGACAGGGCTATTGCTGTGTAGTCACCTTGAGGCGGGTAGTCATTTGATGCCTAAGGGGGTAGCCTGGTTAACTCGGGTCAGGAACTTCTGGTAGGGTCAGAACTATGTGTAGCCAAGAATAGGTGATGTGTTTACGATAGGGCAGATCCTAAGTACTTCTAGCCAGTAACCAGACTATACACCGCAGAGCACTTACACTGGACTGATAGCGGGTGTAGCATTCACAAGAGAGAGTTAACCTAGCCTGAGGTATTGCACTACAACTGAGGCATATACACTGGATACATGAGATGTGCACACTGGCATACTTTATTTCACCGACATGGCGGCTGCCCAGCATGGGGGCACCATGCGTGAAGTAAAAAGAGAGGTAAAGATGGCGGCTATGTTTGATGTGGCACCGCGCGGTGCAGAGAGCACCAGAAATGAGAAGCGCACGTGCTGTGTGGACAGCGGAGGTACCGTGTGCAGAGACGGCTATTATGATTAGGCTGTGGGGTGGCGTGAAAGCCATAGCCGCGCCCTTCTTGTCCTGCCTGGATCCTCGGGGATCACCAGAGGAAGCAGCCAGTGAGGACATTGTGATTATGAGTGACATTTCAAATGAAGTTAATAATTACAAATATACTGTGACAAGCGCTAAACCTAATACTAATACTACAGTGCTGTGCACTTGAATGACTAAGCTGCCTGGTAATCTACTGAGACATCTCATATATCTCAACCATAATATATAAACACAAAAATAGATAACATAACCTGGCGCATGAATGTGTGAAAAAAGATGTGTGAAAAAAGTATAGTCCCAAATGGTGCCGAGTAATGAATGATAGTTCTATAGTTACAACCTGGAGTGGCCGGTGGGCAACGAACTCAGTTCACAGTTCATGGGGCAAACAGATGGTTCTTCTCATATGATGGACTTGATCCTGCACTGTTAAAGATATCAAGCAGAGAGCAAAACATTGCGCAGTATATTTAGACAAACAATGATTAACCAAATGTTGAGGTTTATCTAAAATGCCTACTTACTAAGAGTGGGCTAGATCACGTGCAGGGGAGAGAATCTGTTCTTTAAACCCTCTTGGCCCCGAGCCTCTTGGTGTAGCACGAACCCTCGTGGTGTCCCTGCCCTCCGTGGTGTTGAAGGGATGTTTCTGCAGCCCCTGTCTTTAGGAATCCTGTACCTCTCTTTCTCCGTTGGGGAACAAGAAGAAGGACGGGGATTGGCAGCAGCAATAAAACTTTTAATGGCTACCCCAAAAACACAATTAAAATACTCACAAAGGAGGTGAGTTTAAAACAATACAGAAGTGCTCGCCCAGCCACACACACAGCCGCTCAGTCATGACTGATAGTTCGTTCCGGTTACCGCGTACCTCGCGTGTATCCGGCGCTCTTGATGACGTCACTGTCTTCAGTAAGACTCGCGGCCGGGATGACTGGGACACTGCTTCTTAGGCTCCTAGCCCTCCTACGCGTTTCGTGACGGGGAACGTCACTTTCGTCAGGGGATTCCCCTGACGAAGTGACGTTCCCCGTCACGAAACCGTAGGAGGAGCCTAAGAAGCAGTGTCCCAGTCATCCCGCCGCGAGTTCTACTGAAGACAGTGACGTCACTCAAGAGCGCCGGATACACGCGAGGTACACGCGTACCGGAACAACTATCGTGACTGAGGCGGCTGTGTGTGTGTGCTGGCCGGCACTTCTGTATTGTTTTTAAACTCACCTCTTTTGTGAGTATTTAATTGTGTTTTTGGCAGGTGCCATTAAAGTTTTATTGTGCGCGCCAATCCCCTGTCCTTCTTCTTGTTCCCCAAACGGAGAAGAGGTACAGGATTCCTAAGACAGGGCTGCAGAACATCCCTTCAACACCCACGAGGCCAGGGACACCACGAGGGGTTCGTGCTACCCAAGAGGCTTCCGGGGCCAAGAGGGTTTAAAGACAGATTCTCCTCCCTGCACGTGATTAGCCACTTCTAGTAAGTAGGCATTTTAGATAACCTCAACATTTGGTATAATCATTGTTTGTCTAAATATACTGCCGCAATGTTTGCTCTCTGCTTATATCTTTAACATGCAGATCAAGTCCATCTATGAGAAGAACCATCTGTTTTGCCCATGAACTGTGAACTGATTCGTTGCCCACCGCCACTCCAGGTTGTAACTATAGAACTATCACTTCATTACTCGGCACCATTTGGGACTATATTTTTTTCACACATTTTCACGTCACACAGTTTTTCACACATTCATGCGCCAGGTTATGTTATCTATTTTTGTGTTTATATTTCAAATGAAGTACCTGATTGCCAGTCGGTGGTAACGACGCAAGTCAAATCCGTAGTGAGTATGGGTTGCAGTGGGAACCAAAATGGCGGCTCCCGCCAACTAGAGGGACCGCGTGGGCTGTGTGCAAAGCAGGAGTTTGCAGGAACTTGGCCGAGACTGGCACGAAAGTCAGAACCCCACCCTGAACAGGGAAGTGGTGCGAAAGCCGTGACCGCGCCCCCCTGTACTGTGATAGGCTCAAAGTCGATTCTGAGTCCTGACTTGCAGCTGAGTGACCCTCCTCTAAATTCCACCAGAGGGATGGGTCACTGCATGAACCAATGGGAAAGAGATGTCCTGAGTGAAGGAGGAGCCGGATGTGAGCTTCCTCTCGTTCAGTTGCGCAAAGCTGGCGAGCAAGAGAGACTGTCGTGTCGAGTGTCTCCTTTACCCAGTGCAACTAGTGAGCAAATCATGGCGGACTTTGATATCCACCTCTACTAACTTCCAGGAGGCTTCCTGGTAGTAAAAGCAGAGGGGAGAGAGGTCCTCAGGTGTCTGTGTATGCAGTGCAGATTACCAGGAGGTGAAGCCAGCACAACGGCGAGATGTCCACAATGTGGTATCCACTACTTGTGGCCCGTGGAGCCGTTTGTACAGGGCTATGCAGTGGCGGAAGGAGCTACAGTCATGCTGATGGCCGTAGAACTGCCCAAGGTTAAGGAGGAGAAGGTGGCTGATCCCAGAGAAAGGTGATCGCTACTAATGATTGCGCCTGGGAAGGACGGCGTGGAGGCCTGCACACTCAGCGAGAACCTGGAACCTCGCTGTCGGTCCCCTGCGGAGGTACCCTTACCTTCATCACCATCATCCTCGTCGGACGACGAGAATGGGAGCGGTGCATCGGTGGTGATGCGCCTACCGGCGGACCACTACAGTGGTGCTGCAGAAGAAGAGCGGCTTACCTGTGACCTGGGCCCGCTGCACATCGACATCCCTCGGCAGCAAGCACTGGTGCGGCCGGAACCGCGGAAGAGTCCCACGGCCGTGGCGACACCCAGTGCATAGGAGGGACATCCGGAGATGGGACCAGAGGAAGCCAGCGGAGTGGTGAGGAACCTCCTTACTCCCCACAGGCTCCGATGGAGGCGGCCGTGGAAAAAGCCACAACCAAGGCCCAAGCCGAGCAGCAGAACGTCGTGGGATGTCCAGCGCCGGAAGCTGAGGAGAAAGAATTTCCGATGCTGGACCTAGTCCAAGATGGCGCGACCTCGCGAGAGGATGACGTCATTTCCGGTCTTCACAGCGGAGCCGACCGGAAGCCTCAAACAGCGGCACTCATCAGCACTAGTCTGTCCAGGGCGCAGATGGACAGATACAGAAGAGGGTGGGTGAGTCTGCAACACCCAGAGCTACTACGGGTCGTGTCATCGCCAACCTTTTAGTTTATTTGCCCAAGGACACGGACACTTCCCCATTCCCATTGCCCAGTGCCAAGGCCCCTGCCCCTATCCCTGCCACTGTCATGTCTCCCGTGGGGTCACGTTCAAGCCAGGGTGGGTCAGTGGATTCACGGGAAAATTCAGAGGAACGGCCTGTGTCAACCATGGACTGGGGGGACTGTATCACCTCGGATGAGGGATCAGGGAGGGAATTGGTGCCCTATATTAAACCCCCTAAAATGAATCCCACAGTGTACACCCACATAGTACGAGGGAGGTCCAAGCACTCTGGGGCCTCCACCCATACATTGCACTATCGTCTGCACTTAGATTTGCTTGTGTTGTTTTTCTCCTACATGCTTCCCCTGGACTGCGCAAATACAACTCTACTTTTGGGACTGGTGAAGACAGGCCCTACCAGAGGGTTTTTGAGCAGGGAGTGACAACTTTATATAATCACACTTATATATTTTATATGCACATTAATTCTTCACATTATTTTATTGTACTCACTTTTTTATCACTTTAAGAATAGTGAGCACTTTTTGTGTAAAGGCGCCTTTGAGATCACTTTCACGTATCAACATCTAGAGCACACCAGTATAAAATGTGTGTATGGGTTTTATATACAGTTATACAGGTCCGGAAATAATTGGACACTGATACAAGTTTTGTTATTTCGGCTGTGTACAAAATAAATTCAAGTTAAATAATGAATATGGGCTTAAAGTGCAGTCTATCAGCTTTAATTTGAGGGTATTCACATCCTAATTGGAGGAAGGGTTTATGAATTACATCTCTTTAATATGTAGCCCCCTCTTTTTCAAAGGACCAAAAGTAATTGGACAATTGACTCAAAAGCGATTTCATGGACAGGTGTGGGCTATTCCTTCGTTATTTCATCATCAATTAAGCAGGTAAGGGGTCTGGAGTTGATTCCAGGTGTGGCATTCGCATTTGGAAGCTGTTGCTGTGAACTCACAACATGCGGTCAAAGGAGCTCTCAATGCAAGTGAAACAGGGCATCCTTAGGCTGCAAAAAAAAGAAAATCCCTCAGAGAGATAGCAGGAACATTAGGAGTGGCCAAATCAACAGTTTGGTACATTCTGAGGGGAAAAAAAGAACGCACTGGTGAGCTCTGCAACACAAAAAGGCCTGGACGTCCACGGAAGACAACAGTGGTGGATGATTGTAGGATCCTTTCCATGGTAAAGAAAAACTCCTCCACAACATCCAGCCAAGTGAAGAACACTCTCCAGGAGGTAGGCATATCATTATCCAAGTCTACCATAAAGAGAAGACTTCACGAGAGCAAATACAGAGGGTTCACCACAAGGTGCAAACCATTTATAAGCTTCAAGAATAGAAAGGCCAGATTAGACTTTGCCAAACAATATCTAAAAAAGCCAGCCCAGTTCTGGAACAGCATTCTTTGGACAGATGAAACTAAGATCAACCTGTACCAGAATGATGGGAAGAAAAAAGTATGGAGAAGGCTTGGAACGGCTCATGATCCGTAGCATACCACATCATCTGCAAACACGGTGGAGGCAGTGTGATGCATGGGCATGCATGGCTTACAACGGCACTGGGTCACTAGTGTTTATTGATGATGTGACAGAAGCAGCCGGATGAATTCTGAAGTGTATAGGGATATATTGTCTGCTCAGATTCAGCCAAATTCAGCAAAATTGATTGGACAGCGCTTCACTTTACAAATGGACAATTACCTAAAACATACTGCGAAAACAACCCAGGAATTTTTTAAGGCAAAGAAGTGGAATATTCTGCAATGGCCAAGTCAATCACCTGATCTCAACCCGATCGAGCATGCATTTCACTTGCTGAAGACAAAACTTAAGGCAGAAAGACCCACGAACAAACAACAACAGAAGACAGCTGCAGTAAAGGCCTGGAAAAGCATCACAAAGGAGGAAACCCAGCGTTTGGTGATGTCCATGCGTTCCAGACTTCAAGCAGTCATTCGTGGAACAAAGTGATTAAAGTGCGCATCAATCAAGTGTATAAAGTGATGAGAATAAAAAATATATAATAATACGTGACCTCGTGGACACTGAGTTTGGAGCGTCTGCAGCCGTGGAAACAGGGGGAAACATCTGCTGACATTGTACACGGATTAAAAGACCCAGAGGCGTCGAGCTGTTTCAACACCTGACGATATCCTGCCTGGAGATCTGGTTGGCGCATGGGTAACATTAACCCCTGACATGCTGGGTTTTTTCCTCCTTGATGTACGCATAATACTTACCTGTACTGTGTAATTTATTAATATTTATTTTAATGCACTATGAGCGTTGTGCGCTGTGTTTTTTGTGTTTTCCTTCAAGCAGTCATTGCCTGCAAAGGATTCTCAACAAAGTATTAAAAATTAACATTTTATTTATGATTGTGTTAATTTGTCCAATTACATTTGAGCCCCTGAAATAAGGGGACTGTGTATGAAAATGGTTGCAATTCCTAAATGTTTCATACGATATTTTTGTTCAACCCCTTGAATTAAAGCTGAAAGTCTGCACTTCTATTGCATCTCGGTTGTTTCATTTCAAATCCATTGTGGTTGTGTACAGAGCAAAAATTATGAAAATTGTGTCAGTATCCAATTATTTCCGGACCCACTACTAGAAGTGCTAGAAAGCCTTCCCAGTGATACTCCAGGTGGTGCGGTTTCAAAATCAACATTCAGCATTCAAAATCCTTCCTGGCATACCTATGTACAAACATAATTTTGTCAGTACAAGTGTCAATAATTCACTAGTAACAGCTTAGTGACAGATGATGCTTGTCAACAGTAGGGGTGGAGACTAGCGAAAGTACCAGCTGTCTTCAACAAGGTGAAAAATGTTCCATGGTCAACACAAAGCCTCACTTTCTACATAAGAGGACTTGTTGCAGAGGGATGAAAACATGAGATATCATCTTCTACTAGACAAAGACGGAGCAATCTACACAGACAAGGTTTATGACCAAACTAATTAAGCCTTCTTCTATAGAAAATGGTACAGTACATCACTGGGATTTGTAAAAAAAACAATTCATATATTAGACCCGCCTTTCAAGACATAAACAGTAGATGACAACATAAAAATGCAAGGGACGTCACCTAATTTAAAAATAATAGAATTGTACTATAGTAAATCAAATATGCTGAAGTACAAATGTGGTTAACAAAAGAAGCTATAATTCGACTATACTTATTTATTATTGGCAAGTCAACATATATTTAATTTAAATAATATTTAAAAAAAAATGAATTTCTGCACTACACTAAACTATAAAAAATCATCATATAAATGTTTTTATTTTACTTTATTATATTTTCATATTTAAGAAAAAAGTATGTATATCTCACATGTTCCAGGCGTGAAGTTCTGATGTACGTTTGGAGGTTTTGAATAGGAAAACGCTGTTAAGAATAAAAGCCTATAGTCAGGGCCCTTAATAGGTGGAGCCAGACAGAACTACTGACCCAGTGAGTCAAGGGGCCAGGGCACCTTGTCGGTGACCCTAACATGTACCAGATCTGCAAACGCGCCTGTCAAGGCCAGCTGGAAGCCGGTGAAAGGGAGGCATTCTCTAACAAGCCCTTCTGCAGGCCCCCTCTGACAGGCACCTCTTTGGGTCCCCACAGGCATGTGGCTAGCAGGCACCTCCATCCTCCATGGCTGCAAGCAGGCACACTCTGCCCCCCTCCCTCCGTTTTTGTTCAACATGTCCCCCAAGTGCATACCTTTATCCCAGGTCTATATCGCCTTCTTCTACCCCCCGCACCCAAACAGGCACATAACTACCCCAGTCCCCCAGACACATAACTACTCCACCACCCACCCAGGGACATAACCTTGGTCTCAGATGCTCAAATCGAGAGAATGTGCCAAGAGCAGAACTGAGCTACATATTTTACATCATTCAATGCGAGTTAACGCACATAATAATACGTTATCTCCTGAAACATTGTTTTCAATAGCCCAACTATTAAATAACACACCAGCGTTAACGTGTCTTTCAGCCGCAGTGTGTGCCCACCCCTGCTTTGCACCCCAGTGCTACCGACCCAGCCCTTAGAGCACAATTGATTGTCTCCATTATGACTGCACATATAAATGTTTACAGAGCTGTAAAGGGTCCCCCACTCCAGAGCGTGTGGCTGGACCTTACACATGTGAGATCCTCCTCACCTCTGAAGCAAGGGATCTGTGCTGGCAAAGTGGACAGGGAAGTGTCTGCCATGGGTGGGGTCTGTGTTGTCACGTGCAGAACGTGTGGCATGGGAAGCACAACCTTTGACATTATAGGCATGATTTGAACATCGAGAGTGAAATTATGATGCATGAACCTGGGTAAAGGTTAGGCCTGTACCTCAGGCTCTCCTAGCACCGCGTAAGGTTTACCTCATGTTGCGAGAGACCCAAGCAAATTGCATGAGACTTCACAGGGCTCATGCATAGTACTGTTGTCCTAAGCATGTCTCTTATAACATTACAAAACTGGCAGTTTTAATTTATGAATGTGTCCAATTGTGTCTATATTAAGAAGATTTTGTGCCATTGGTCCTACATAAGGAAAAAGCAGAGTACCTGAAACATATTATATAGCCAGCACCTCTGACCAAAAGGAAATGTTCCTCTCAATTCACTGCTCATAAGGACTCACTCTTTCCAATGTATTTTGTTTGTAATGTACAGTAAAGAAAAACTACATTTACTTGAACATGGGCTGGGTTGTCATTTTAACCCATTTGTTCTATTGTATGAGGTGTTGGGTTGTGATACATGTAGAAGAGTAAACAGACAGAAGGAACCTGTGAGGTTATTAAAGTTTTCTAGACTATCATTACATAACAGATTTAGGGACAAGCTCATACTGCTTGTTTCAGTGGTGCTACACCGGTACGCCTACATCTCACTACCACATTCTAGCCCCCGTCCTAATGTTAAGTCCATTGCATAGACAGTGTAGCTTTCATAACGCTTTTATGGTTGAGTTGGCTTGATCTGTGGCAGGATTTAGACTTTATTCACTGTTATCTACAGTTCTCTCTTGCATATTCAAGAGCATCGGTTCTGGGTGTGTACTCTCCTTTCTACACACACACACATATATATGGACCAGTAAGCTACTGTATGAACTCTTGATAATTAGGACCAACATGACAAAGAGATTGAGAATACCTTCAATAGACTCAAACCTTCCATTAAATACCAGCAATACACACAGCTGCACCAATGTGCATACACCTTCCAGCACAAACAGAAAGAGTCCTACCCAGTCACAAACTCCCACAAAATCACATTAGAGTCACACAAAAAAAACATTTAAACATGCTCACAGATACTCTACACAAATTGGGTCCAAAACCCTTCCTTAGACCTTTTACCCATCACAATAACTAAAAGTAGCTTTACGAAATCTTTCTACCCAAATCTACACATTAATGCCAGTATTTTTAGTTAATAGGCAGTGAAGCATCTTACAGTACCAGAAGATGACTTATGACATAACACCACTTATTAAATATGACCCTAAATGACTACAATTAGAGATCTTGATAGTGGCTCAGCTACGGAAGCAATGTTTTTATGTTATTATTTTTTACAAAAACAATTTTTCGATACATTATTTGTAAATTGTGCATTTCATGGTAGAAATTACCACATATCTGATGTGCCCCATTAGCTAGTTAGAGTTTCTGGAAATTAAGAGAGTTTTTACTGAAATTGACGCAATGTGGAAAAAAGTCTAATTTCCAAACAAGATAGTTGTAGTCAGTGTTTTTTTGCAAATGTATCCATTCTTGAGACTTTTGCGTGGGTCGCTTAAGTCCAATATTTACCAAATCTACAAATGTGCATGAATGTTTTCCATGTAGGTGCTTAAAATCAATGATGGCATAAAGATGAAGTGCTTTGTAGACAGTGATATGATGGCTTACCCTTTCCAAATCGATAAATTCAAGGGACTTGTGGGCGGACAGTCTTAAGTACTATTTTATTTTATCAAGAGAAGAACTACAGTGTTCAGCGTCCTATGCTGCTTAGTAAGGGGATGGGGAGAATCTTTCATGGGCCCAAGCCTATCTATGGACCAGTGGTTTGGAATTGACAACGGAAGTAAATATTACATTTGTTTTACATATTACAAAAATAAATATACTTTATTTATAAAGATGATAGATTATGGTACTTTAACATTATGCCCCATGATAAGTATGAGAGATTAATTTCCTTTCATATTAATAAATATTTGTTCACGAAAAAAAGTTATTTAGTTGTTTTTACTCTGTATTAAACTTCAAGAGTTTAAAGCTGAGTCCTAAGAGTGACATTAAGGGAGGTCATAATGAAATAAATAATGTGCCTGCCATAAAAGGGGAAAGTGAAACGTGATTCTGGGAAGGAACAGATCAACAGATGGTAGGTAGATATGTTACGCATGGAATATCTTGGCATAAAGGGCAGGTTGATCCCAAGAGAAAATGTTGTGTCACTACAAAGATGTTGCAGGATCTCATTAAAAGAAACTACTGTAATACAAGTGCCTTCGGCAAACGGAAGTGTCTGGCAGTGTGAAATTACAGTATCTCAGGCTTGTAATTCCAATATCAGCTACTTAACCTCTAAATATACATTCAATGTGTGCTCATACAATGCGCTTTTATCTCATTCTATCTCCTCAGCTATTGTTTATTTGAAGTAAATTGGATCATTTGGCTCAGCTACTTCCTGTCTGACTTCACTGTGTGTGCCACACTGGTATAGCTTCTACTTGCTTTTCAGTTTTAAAACCCTCTTTTCCTTTGTGTTTGAAGAATGAAGAGTTTTCTTCACCAAATTGTCCATACTATTTTTGTAATGAATTAAATAATTGGTGAAACATTGGAGCGAAGGCGATTTGATGATTCCCAGGCTGAAAAAAATGTGTATTCGCTGATTAAGAAGAAAATAAATGAGTTGGCACTGACATGGGAATCTAACTTTGATTTTGTAATTATAGAATTATTGTCTTGGTCCCTTTATCCAGATTAATGTTTTGATTCCTTACTGTTGATTGGCAGTAAATCACTTTATTAAGTTTTCATGTGTTATGGCTTATTACAGCCTTTTTGTATGTCCCCACTTTGGATACCATGTTTGCTGCACACCCATGATGTTACATCTGTTTTACGTGAGTGCTTCAATCTACCATTACCTTAGTTCCCGATTTCTTCACCAAAAGTTTGTTTCAAGGTGCTCATTAAGTCATTTATTTACAGTTACCAGTTAGACAAAGTTTAATTATTTTGTGAATTTTTTACCAGCTGTGAATGTTCAAAATGAACCAGGTTCCTAAACTTGAGCTATGGTCACCAATACATTTTAATTGTGTGTATGTAATCCAACCACCAGAAAGGCTAAGGCTGCGTCCATAGGACTGCAGCCGTGTGGAGGAGCGCGGAAGCTGAGGGAAAGCCTTGGTCCGCGCACCGTCCGGGGGCGTGTCGGGGGGGGGGGGGGGGCTGTGACGTCACGAAGCTGGTTCTCCCTCATTGGGCGAACCACTCACGTGACCGGCCCTGCGCTCCCGTGAGCACTTGAAACTACATTTTTTCTAAGACCCACGCTTCCGCACGCTTGCGGCTGCAAGGGCTCACTGGTAAGCGTAAATGCGCGCCTCAGCACGGGTCAGCGCCTAAGCGCTGACCATGCCCGAGGCCTAATACTTGTACTTATCAAGCACCCTTTAGGTGAAGACTTTTCACATCAATCCTGGGTCTACGCACACCAGCTGATAACATGAATTCTTGTTCTAGCAATTATATTCTATGGAAAATGTCCTACTTTTGACTCTCATAAAATATCTGGAAAGTGTTGCAATCCCTGGCTGCCTACTGAATGCTATACCAAACAAAAAGGTCATATTAGGAGACAGATATTTGATGAGTTTAAAGCACTCATTGTTCTTTCATGTGCTCCCTGTACATGCGTTGTAAAACTAATCATAGGCCTATTTCTTTATGCAAGTTATTTTGCTTCAATTAGTTAGCCCTCTTTGACTATCTTAATGAATATTAAAGCAGCAGTCCAAGCTGCCGTTTATTTTTTCCCTTTTAATATGTGCATCAGTACAATCCACACAATGATAAGTAATTAGCTAAGTTGCTGATCGATCCGTTCTCCTGTGCTCGATCGGCGAAGATTCGGCTCAGGGGTTCACTAAATAGCTGCAGAGGAGTATTGACTCCGTATCTGTAATTTTGTAACGGTTGCTATAGAAACAAACAAAAAAAAGGCTTGTTACATTAGAATACATTACAAATGTCATTTAAAGTTGTTTTAAAAAATATATGCTGCAAGTATTTTCTCATAGCACAGAACTGATTTATTAAAAAAACACGCATGCAGGATATTTCTTGGTCTGCAGCTTTAAAGGACAAATATATTCCCCTTAGACTTCTGTAATACATAGACGCTAAAACAGTGGGTAACTACATTTAACAAAGTTTTTCATGAGAGACATTCTGTAGTTCTATAATTCTCTTACGCTTCTTCTTTTTCTAGGTCATGATATTATCAGTGAATCAAATGGATAGTTCCTCATACAATAATCTGCCTGTTTGACCTAATCCGTAGTGTAACTAAACAAATAGGGACAGTTATCCTTCAGTATCAACAAAACACAAATCAATGTTGGTGGTAGTCACAAATTCAGAGAATTGTCATTAAACGATGAAGGTCCTAGATCAAATTGGGAAGGCTAAGTAACAAAATGAACAGAGTGACACCTAAGGAAATGTACGCTTAAAACATACATTACAAGCTAGGCGATAAAAAAAAAACGTACTCTTTCATAAATGGAATCACATTTGATGAAGGGAAAAATCAACAGACACACGTAAATGTGAGAAAAGCTAAATATCTCTTTAAACTCCACTTGCAAATAAATAGCAAAAAACAAATTGATATGTATAGACTAGTATTTATCATGTACGGCACACCTGTGAGTACATGACCTGCATACGGGACAAGGATTCATACACAGCTCTCTAGCAGGCCCACTTTTCGCCTTTGCAAAGGTCCCTCAAATAAACAATATCTCCCCTCAATCCGTCCCAATATACCATCTGTCATGAACAGCACACAAGTGAGCGCGTAACTTAGATATGCAACCAGGGTTGATACACACAGCTACTCTAGCCAACTCACCTTTCTCCTGCGAAAGGTACTTTCAATGAGTTAATATTAACCCCTTACTTGAAAAGAGAACCCTAAAAATACCCTTTTGCGAGCAACAAGCAATCATCCAAGATCCCAAACGGTCAATTCTTAAGGTTGCGTAGGATATGTTCAAATTTAGATATGTTTATTAATCAATCTAGAGAGTTGGCAGAGATTTGAACAAAGGGGTTACGGTCATGACTGCATACAGACTGCCTTTGAACATGCGTGTATGACTTCAAGAGATGAGTTATTAAAAGTTAAAACAAACAAGTCAAAGAAATTTGGATATAAAGCAAATGGATCTGTTAATAAGACGTTGGGGTGTGACCCAGGTGAAGAGAACATACTTTTTATTACACAATTTAGTCGTCAATAGGATGATATTAAGTTGATTATTTCAAGACATTGGCATGTCCTCCAACTGGACCCCACCCTTAGACCCTATGTCCAGAATCGACCTAGATTCGCATTTAGAAGGGCTAACACCCTTTCAACTCATTTATCCCCAAGTTTGTACAAAGCTCCAGTCAATCAAACCAGAGGATTTACATCCCCTAGAGGTTTTCATAAATGTGGGTTTTGCAGTGTATGCAAATATGCAAGACCCATGAAATCAATTGTTTCCCAGGTTACCAAAGATGTATATAGAATAAAAACTTTGATCACATGTAATACTGATCATGTTGTATATTCTCTTAGATGTGGCTGCGGAAAAATGTATGTAGGTAGAACTATCGGACCACTAAAAAACTGCATCATGGAACACATCAGATCAATCAAAAAAGGAGACATGAGATTTCCTGTCTCCCGACATTTTGTAGAACGCAAAAAAGGAAATTTAGATTCCTTTTCGTTTAATGCTCTAGAACACATTCCCTTGCCTATTAGGAAAGACAATAGGCTAAGTATCCTCAACAAAAGAGAGATGTTTTGGATCTTTTCATTGAATGCATTGAGTCCGATAGGAATTAACACGGTCTGGGAATTAAAGCACTTTCTTTCTTAGATATGAATTTATTCGTGTATTATTGATGTAACCTTTGGCGGGAAATAATATCTATCTAACATTTGTGTAATATGTTTCCCTATCCTCCCCTTCCCCCCCCCTTTCTCTCCCCCTACCCCCTCTTCCTCTCCCCCCCCCCCTTCCCGGGGGAGACATGTCACTAGTGTCTGCCCTATGATGATTATTTTCATTATCTATTAGATAGATGTTTGTCATCCCTGACAATTTATAAGTGAATGTTTCAGATATTTAAGTACAATTTCCAAGTGAATGATTTAGATATCTATGTACAAAAAACAAAAAAGATATTACCTTATACTAATTAATATCTTTTCTAACATCATATTTGGTTTCAAAAGAAAATAAAATTGCTAGCACCAATAGTATAATGGTATATAACTGTACATAGAATATCTAATATACAGGATTAGTTATGTTTTATAATAATGTTTTTGCACAAGAGTCATATGTTCTTTTTCTTTTATTAATTGTTTACATCCATGTGGGTCTGATATAACTTAATGGTTAGTGTTATTATGTATATCATAATATGATTTTTAATATTAACTTTAGGAATTTAATACATATATTTTTCATTAATTTTCTGTTTGTTAATCAGTTTACCTAGCCGAATAGCCAAACCAAGAAAACAATATACCTCATTGCATTAAGTTGGCAAATCATGCTTTAATATCCTATTGTGGGTGTATGCACCTTCCACTATATTGTGCATACTCTGTCTCCCCTCTTTGGTTGGCTTAAACGGCGTAAGGGGTATCACCACTAGTAGTGTTTACCTCAAGTGTTATCCTCACAGCTTGACAAACAGCAAGTACGAGGTTACCCTCTGACCATTTATTATAGGTAGTTACATAGATTGTATATATCCTCACATTTTTTGCCTAGGATTATTAACATATATATCTTACCAATTCTACAATTATAGCGCGTCTATAATCACACGCTCTGATACATATACACTGGGATAAGATTGTAACTAGATAGTGGTCCCACTACGGCCCCTTCCTATATCTATAGGCAGCTATATAAATATAGCACAAGATCCTGAATATCAATCAAGGATCTCCATATGTACCATCAACTTAACTACTCATAGTTATGTTATAAATGATACAGTCACGTGCTGTTTGATATACATTTGATTTTAAACCCCCTTTTTTTATTCATTGGTTATTAATAAAGTATTTTAACTAAATCATTATACATTTAGCAGTGATAGAGTGCTTGCATACTAGGTTTCTTTTTCTTTAGTATACATTCATGTTCCTACCTAGTTAGCAACTCACCATGGTTCATTAGCACAGCTGTGCGGGTGTTCTTTGTATGTGTAGCCAGCCCACCTGAATGTATGTATGTTGTTTGGGTTTTTTTCTTATTTTTGCAACAAGTTTTAAATGTTCTTGTCTTTGTTTATGTCCGTGTATCTTAGCCGTGGAGGAGGTTTTGCAGGTTGAACTGCCACTCAGACTGCAGGTTCCATCATTGGCTCTCCACCTTCGAGTGGAGGACCAATTGCAGTGCTGTAGGGGCGGGACTTCTGGCGGCTTGCTCCATAAGACTTCGGTACTTTGAAGAGGGTTTTACTCTTTGAAAAAGTGCAGTACCTGCACGAAACGCGTCAGAGGCTTCTTCTTTTTTTTTACTATGTTTTTACTATTTTTTAATTTTTATTTTTTTTTTTCTCTTGTTTTTTACTATGACTGTCTACGTTCAATAAAAAGCTGTTTTTGACAACGTAACCAGTTTCAGCTGCACTTCCTTTATCCGGAACGCATCACACAGCGTTTGACACGCAGTGCACCGCCACCATCCCTCCCACGCCAGGAGGAAGCTTTGCATGGTTCTTTTTGGGCTGAGAGCACGCAGGATCCAGGAATCCATCAATGGAGGTTGTGAGTACATTCATGGGATTGATTCACCAGGTCTAGCTCTAGGGGTTATGGTTTATTAGATTTGATTTATCTGCCAATATTATACCCCACTCTGTGAGCCATAATGACTTATGTGTGAATATATTATATACCTGGACCAGCCAAATATCTGTGTTATAGAAAAAGACTTGATACTATGTGATGCACATCTTTAATATCTCTTAGAGCAGGCCTGCACAACTTGTTAAGTGAGAAGGGCCGAACTGCTCCAATGAAAAAAGATTTGGGCCGCATGGGTAAAATAAGCATCATCATCATCATCATCATCATCATCATCATCATCATCATCATCATCATCATCATCATCATATATCTCTCCCAGCACCCCTCATCATATATCCCCCCAGAACCCCTCATTATCAACCTTTGCAAGACTCCCAATCTATCTCTCATACCCCCATCTCTCCCCCTCACCCACACAAATAATACTCCCCCTCCACATCAAACACACAATCCTCCCCTGCACACCACACATATACCACGCCCCCTGCACATCCCTCTCCGCCCCTGCACCTAACATCCCTCTCCCCCTGCACCTCACATCCCTCTCCCCCTGCACCACACATCCCTCTCCCCCCCTGCACCTCACACCGACAGTCCCTCGTCCCCCCCTCAACCTCACAGGTCCTCTAGTCGGCGACCCCGGGCATCGCCCATCACAGGTCCCCCAACACCCCTGTGCACCTCCAACATCCCTCCCCCCCTGCACCTCAGCATCACCGTGCTCCTCTCCCGCAGCAAGCCTCATCTTCCCCTCTCCCCCCTGCAACCCCATCACTCTCCCCCCTTGCATCAGATCCGTCTCCTCCCCCTGCACCTCCATCACTCTCGGCCCCACCCCTGCACCCTCACTATCCCGGTGGTTGCCACCTATCAGGGTTTCACCGGAGGACTTCGGGTTTGGCATCCCCTTCTCGATCCGGGCTGCCGTGTTTTGTTCCTGAAATTGCTCCGGTGGGCGGGTTGTCTGCATACTAGGCAGCAT
>CM071568.1:156633349-156680998 GCA_036426205.1 Ascaphus truei | reverse complement strand
TCTGTGGATGAGGAGTCTAAACATTGCATGCCCATTTCTCCCTCCCCAGGAATCCCCTTGCGCTCCGCTCAGTGGGAGCACTGTATGCTACGGTACTTAGGTGATAATGGTTGAAATATATAGACCCCCCCCCTCAATCGCGCTTCTCCCCCCCCTCTCCTCTTCTCCCCCCCTCTCTCTTCTCCTCTCTCCCTTCTCCCCTCTCTCTCTCTTCTCCCCTCTCTGCTCTTTACATAAGCTGCTTCAGTTCCTCCACCTTTTGATAGCAATGAGGTAACCTTGTCTTTGTTAAATTAACTCAAGTAAAGTTAACTGAGGTAAACATTGTAATAAATTAATATGTCATGACGACTCTGTTTGCAACAATTGTCATCAGCGTTAGTTTATAATAATAGAAATGATGTAGGTATAATTCCATAACCATAACATTAACGCAGCAATAGTGCCAGCAATAGCAGTCTCCCGCCATCTCCCCCTGCAACTACTCTCAATATGGCTGCGCGGCGTCAAATGGCGCTGCGTTGCCATGCCAACGGGAACGTCACGTGACGTAACAGCATCACGTGATGCTCGTTGCCATGTCAATGAGACGCCACATGATGTCACGACGTCATGCGGTGCCACGTTGTCATGGCGACTTGACGCCGCGTGACGTTACATAGCATCCCGTTGTCATGGCAACACAGTGTCATTTTAAAAAAAAAATCTCCGGGTTGACCGTCAGTCGAAGGTGGCAACCCTGCATATCACCCTCCCCTGCACCTCAAATCACCTTCCCCTGCACCTCAAATCATCCTCCCCTGCACTTCAAATCACATCATCTCAAAACGTATTTCACTTAGAGAATTAAGACCATGTATATGCTGGCATATTAGAGAACGCACTACAGCTGGGGGAACAATAAACAAAATGAACATTTTAGATATTTAATACATTGTAGGTTGTGGTTAGATTTTTTTTTTTAAATATATGAAATTGTGGGTTGGAGACGTTGGAGGTGAATAAGAGGTACTCTGTGTCTCAGGGTAAATCTGTTGTTTCTGGTGCACCAGTGTATCTGTATCAATGTCTAATATTTACATTTGAAAAAGTAAGAAAAACAAACATGACAAACTCTGTATCCCCTATATGATGTGTATGTGTTGGTAGCTACGAAAAACTAATAACAATATATATTGGTATCATTTTTGGGGAGCCTAATACATAGCCCTCAGGAAATGTGGTCTTAAAAATTAAGCACCTTTAGTTTTCTTTAATTCCTTTTAGGAATAATTCCTAAATCAACCATTCTTATGAGAAAATAGTTTTAAACACTACCTCAAAACATAAATGAAAGAGAACTGTAAAAAGTAATGTTCATTATAGTGTCACTTCATCAACCAATAAAACTGCTATTCTAAATGCTCTAATCTAATATCTGCCTCTGTTCGGAGTTTTCATTTGCATTGTCCTGTTTCAATACGATATTCTTGATTAAATCATCACACCAGTTTGTATTGTAGACACAAATGGCACTAATGAATATGCCCTAATTGACTCGTTCTCTAAAAATAGCTACTTAGTTCCCCTTTCTGTTTTGGAGAAAAACAGCTGGAATCCTATTTTTCTAAATGCTAACCAAAGTACTTGCGTTTTTGGTTTCGAAGCAGACTATGGAGACAATACATCAAGGCAATTTGAAGTACAATTGGAGCAAAGAGAGACATTTGCATCTTGCGTCAATGTATTAATGCACTTTGCTCCCATTATGTCTGCTGATATAATAATACCTGCCAGGTTATTCTTTATCAACAACAGTGTGATAATGATCTAATCTGGATTTGTATTTCAATTATCTGGTCTGTTAGCATTTTTGGTATAGTAGAATGAAATCTGAAGTAAGGCTTGTCCTATAGTAGGTGCAAACGCGCGTGCACGTGACGGACGCTTTTTGTGTGTATGATGTGAGCGAAGGTAATGTGTGTGTGTGTGTGTGTGTGTGTGTGTGTGTGTGTGTGTGTGTGTGTGTGTGTATAGATTGTGTGAGTTAATAATGTATTAAATAATATTTTTAAAATAAAAAAACATGTTGCACAATAAAAATAATTTTTATTTATTCAACTTTGACACATACACATATAGCCAGGTCCCCCCTCTCACCTTGCGACCCCCATCACCTCCGTGGCCAGGATCGATGGCGGGTGCTGCCGGAGGTAAGCAGCAGACCCGACGGCTATTCCGGAGGGTGGGGGCTGAGCAGGGAGCGCTCTGGTGCGCTGGGGATTTCGGCAGCTCCCGTGCAGGGCGCCGCCATGTTGCGCAAGTTTGCGCATGCGCGGTAAAACCCTGGCGGCCCGACAGAGTCGCGCATGCGCAGGGCTAGCTAGCCAGTTATGGCAGGCCTTAGGAAGTCGCGCGAGCATGAGAATAGGCAGGGAAAGGTTTAGGCGGCCCCAAAATGTTCGCGCATGCGCCGGAGAGGCATGCACGCTGCCCCAATGTGTTTCTAGCCTCCCCGGGACTACAACTTCCATGGGGCACAGCGAAGCAGGCACCAGGTGCCTTATAGGAGCCAATAGGGGTGCAGGATTGCGCTGGGACAGAAAGGATACATTTCGCGGGCTTGCAGCACGTTAGTTAGTTGGAGCTGGGGAGCTGTGAGGGAAGGAAGGGTGCCGGGAGCGAGTGCAGCTCCTGCACCCAGACAGGTACCCACATCTCAGGTAGGCCCCAACTCCCCACCAGTTAGTGGGTAATTATAAGGGACGGCCCAAGATAGGGACGCTGCCCTTAGTGTCAGTGTGCTGTCTTATCAGGGTCACGGCTGTCAGTGCCGTGAGGTCTGACAGGCAGGCACAGTGTTGTGCAGCACGTTGGCTGCAAGCATCCAGTGGGTCACAGCTTGTTGCTGCAGGCGCTGGGACCAGTTAGTTAATAGTGAGGCAGAGGGGACTCGGGTAGTACGGGAGGAGGTAGTGCGGGTGCAGGGGGTCAGGGACCCCTGCATAAGATAGGCTACCCCGTAGGCCCTAGGAGTTTTCCCCAAAGCCATTACAGGTTGCTGTGCTGTAGGGACGGCCTATAGTATAGCGCGTGTCACGTAGTGCCAGTGATAGACAGGGACACAGCGGACGCTGCGCTTACTGGAAGGAGACTTGGGCTCAAGTCTACGCCCAGAGAGAAAGACTATCTTCAGGGTGGGACCGCCCCTGGCGGACCCCAAGCAAGGATTCACCGGACCGGATCAGACGGGATCCCAGAACGACAGATCCTTTGCGAAGCCAGTTGGAGATCCGAGCACGGGAGTGCTCGGGCAGGTACTATTAAATCCACCAGTGCACCAACGGGCCCTTAGTTTAATAGTGACTGCGCAGCCACCCATATTCTCTCTCTGCAAGAGTGCGGGACATTGGGTGGGGATCTTATGGACACGGGGTGGGATCATCCGGTGTTGGGGAAATGTCCTGCGCGACGCAGCAGTTAGTGTCGCCTCTAGAGAGGGACACCCGTTGTTCTGATGTAAGAGTATTCTTTGTTCATTCAGTAAACCTGTTATACATAATACTGGTGTATGTGGTTTTCTGGGTGGGTTCCTATGTTAGGGTTATTCTACATTCCCATAGAATCCTACATAGGTGGAGGCGCTGAAACCGAGAACGTTCCAGAGGATTCACCCCAGGCTCTCACTGGCGGAGGCTCAACCCTCCTGTGAGCCTACAGGTATACGCACCACACCTGGTAACACCGTATGTTCTCCGCACCCACACTGTATATGCGATTGGGTGGGGTGGAATACCCGTTACACACACCTACATACATACACACACATTTCAGCGGCGGTAGCGGCGCAAAATCTTTCTTTTCCCTCTCTTCCCCCCTGTCGGCCGGCTCCACGCTCCACCATTATAGAAAGGCTGACTAACCACAGCCAATTATAAGTGCCGCGTGCGCACGGCGGAGTGTGTGCGGCCACTACATAACAGACCTAAGAGTGGGTCAGACCATTATCATGCTATCCACCTGGGGTTAGTGAGTAGGATTGTCATAATTTGGGAGTGTCAATAGTAGGAGCTAGGTAAGAGTTACCTAACACACCCATTAAAATGTGCTGCATCAAATGTTCCATCTCCTTGTGTTATTTTCCTCCTCTTTCTGTGTTCCAAGTAACAGTGATAATTTTGTGGGAGACTTGTCTGCATCCACTACTAACTCTAATTTGTTTTTATAATTATTGCTCAGTTTGCCTAACAGCTACCTCCATTTTATACTTCTCTTTTTCCTCTTAAAATCAGGTGGAAACGGCTGTTCACCTACTGTGTAAATATTCACATATGTAAGTGATGTCATCAAGGAAATTAAGCTGTCAAAAAATAGTGCAAAGATATATGTAAACAAAATTATAGATCCTGATTACATTTTAAAAATATGGGGGGGTGGGTTTAAGAATCTTAATCAGGGGGGGGGGGGTACTCCGGAGCTGATCCATGGTCCCCAAAAGTCTGGGAACCCCACCTGTTCCTGGGATATCACTACATTTGCCTGTGAGTGAAGCATATTTACTCCCGGAAAGAAAGTGGCTTCCTGGTCATGCTCGGTCTGGGGCAGCCAGGGCCGGCTTGATGATGGTTCCCATTGGTTCCCCTGCACCGAGCCCCACGCTTACAGAGGCCCTGCGCTCTTCCCCAACACAATTAAACAGATTGTTAGGGGAGAGCGCGGGGCCTCTGTAAGTATCTCTTACCTGGTCCGACGGCACCGCCTCCTACAGTGTCCCTTCATCATGACGTCGCATTAACATGACAAAGTGATGCCGCATGGTGCCGCGTTGCCATGACAATGTGATGCTGCATGGCGTGGTGACATCACGTGACGCTATGTCATCATGATGCCGCAATGTCTGAGGACGAGATACTACATCGGACCAGTTAAGAGGCCCCCACGAAAGCCCCTGCACCGAGCCCTACACAACTACAAGCCGATTCTGGGGGCAGCCAATAGAAAGCTGCCAAACCATTATTAGGAGATGACACAAAAACGGCATAAATCATGGGAATTTGGTGGGGTCCTCTGGAGGTCTGGGGACCATGGATTAGCTCCCCTGGTTCAGATAATAATAATTACAAAATACCCAACTTGGAGTATTTAAATCTGAACCGTAACACAACCAAACACAAGCTTTACAAATCTACAAAATAGCCTTTATGTTTTGTTTCATTGCTGCTGCAGATTACCTGGTGATGTAAAAGTGCCTCAATTTAGCCACAAATCAACCAAAACAAAGATAAAGGCAGCTAGGTAACACTAGCTCACAATGAGATGAAGAGGTGAGTCATGGTTGTGTGTATCTGCACAAATTGTTAATAGAAAAATAACATTGAGTCATGCCAAGTGCAGTAAGAATGACTTGAATCACTCTTTTAATGTAGCGAGTTACAGGCCTCAATATGATCAGGACAACAGAGTGTGATGATTAATATAACTTCAAAAGACAAAAAACATATAACGGATTTCAAGTCCTTTTTTTTTTAATTGCATGAACTAAACTGTGACACTATGCGATATGACCTGTTACTGAAACTAGCGATGAAGCCAGTGAAATATTCAGTTAGATCAATACTCTTTGATTGCTGCTTGCAGACAGCAAGCAACTTGTCAGAGCAGGCACAGCCAACTCTAATAATTATATACATTAATGTTGTATTATTTAAAAGAGACAAACTATATTACTGTCTGATATTAGACTCCAATAGATCTATTAATGTCTCATAACCCAATCCGGAATTATTCAGTTTCTACTAGCAACCTCTAGCATGGTTTGCACATTTAATCCTCAAATATTTCATTGTAAAATATATAAATCTCTGTTGTTGAATCGTGTATCAATACAGGTTTTCAAATGATGCCCTCTATAATATAAGTGGAGCTTTGATGCAGCACATGTTGGATGTATGAAGAGACCATAGTTATTCAATGCTTTTTCTGTTCTTGCGTTTATATTTCTTTCTAATTAGTAACAATTGATGTCAAGGGCATCAGCAATCTTATTTATTTACTTATCTAGAGTATGGTTTTATTTTTCTACATCATCAAATAATGTAATGTGTTCAGTGGTGACGTGCAGATCCCTATATACTGTGTAGACTGTACGGGGGGAAAAAAACAATTAAGCACATAAGTATTATACATTTTCATTTGTGTAAAAATAATTGCAAAAAAAAGATAATCCAAAAAAAGTCTGAAAAAAATTCTAATCAAATAGGAATTATTTTTAAACACAATGACGCTGTTATAGTTTTATCATATTTGTTAAATGTGTGTAGAACAGTGATTCTATTGGTGAGCACCATGTTATTATTTCTGTATCTTGCATCTTTTTAGTTGCGTCAAGATACCATCTCAGTTGACTTTACATTTATAACAGTATTGATTCTGGAAGGTGACTTATGGTCCTGACAGCTTGCTGATTATACCATGAACCCTTTCTATTAAAGCTACAAACCTCCAATAATGACCAATCCTTACAAAATAAACAACACTAGGCCTACGTGTTAAAGATGCATTTGACGAAATATCAAGGAAACATTTATAATTTTCACTCTGTTCGGATGTTTTGGACTCCCAGTAATATGCCTTTGAATTTACCTACTGCAGTAAATAGAAGTGGAATTTAATTTCACTGGGTGCTAGACCCATATGAAACATTGAGACAATCAATTATTTATCAGCAACGGTTGTCAAGTGACATACATAGAAAGAAACAGAATCTAAGGGAGAATAAAGAATACTGAATACTGTTTTCCACTGCGGTGTGTGTGTGTGTGTTTTTTGCACTGAAAATACACACCGTGCAACCTGTAATGGCACAAGCTATTTCTGTAATGGTACAGGCTCCATATATACTGGGTATATATCCGGTATACTGAGACTCTTTCACGAGAGGGAATCTGTGCCATAGGACTGTGGTTGTCGGAGGAACTTGAAACCTGTTACACCACTGATGAGGACGACATCTGAAGTACCCCCAGCGGAGGAGCAGAGACGCGGCGGCGACTCGAGGTACTCTGGAACAATGAGTAAACTCATACAATGCTGTTTTTTATCATACTTTTGTGAGTTTGAATCGTCTTTTCAAATGGTTATAAATTTTAAAACGGTATCATGAAGATGCGGGCGCGGGGGGCCGAGAGGAGAGAGAGAGAGAAGAGAGGAGAGAGAGAGTAGAGAAGAGTGAGATATTATATATATATATATAGTATTTATATATAACTAGAATATATATATATATATACTATTCACACATTTGATTTTTTTTTTGCACTGAAAATACACACCGTGCAACCTGTAATGTCACAAGCTATTTCTGTAATAGTACAGGCCCTTATAGCTACATAAAGAACATCATCTAAAGCAGGACAGTATTTTGCACAGTCCTCACGCAAACTGCTTCCAAATTCACAACAGTAGTGATGCGCAAAAACATTACCACATAGTCTCTGTGAATTTTGGGCATTTGCAGCTGGCGAAAAAGTCACAACGATATGACATTTCACTAACAAACGCCAATCACAAATGTCTTGTCAGGAAACCACAATTGACCCTAACTTTTGCAAAAAAAAAGTGTTGATTTGTCAAATGTTGCGCATCTATATATGAATTTTAAAAAAAGACAGAAATATATATTTCTTTTTTAATTGCCCTGCAAGTCAACAAACAGCCTTAACAAATGACAAAAGTGACGAGGTAAAAAAAACAAAAAACTTTCACAAAGGAAACCAGGGCATCTATACAATAGTCACCCAGAGGAGAATCCTTTTTCCCATTATATGGGATGGGACATGGTCAATGGATCCTAAGGTGGGCAGAGGAGGACTGCAATTATTATTTTTGTAGAGCTCCCCAAAAATTATTTTTATTCCTATATTTGAAGAAGCTTTACCTGGTTTACCAGTGTATTTCATACTCGATACTACTTTATCATGTAGAGTGTTAATTGGCAAGGGGGCGGTGAAGTGATAATGCAACACGGTTCCTTCCATCTTATTCCCTGACATTATTATTATTATAGGTGTAGGATATTATTTGTACACAAGTTATTCGTAGACTCCTAAACCTAATTGCAGGAACATTTGTCAGAGGTTAACAATAATAATAATAGCATGTTCTTGTACAGCGCTGCTAGTTTTACGTAGTGCTTTACAGAGACGTTTTGCAGGCAGAGGTCCCTGCCCCGTGAATTTACAATCTATGTTTTTGGTGCCTGAGGCACAGGGAGATAAAGTGACTTGCACAAGGAACCGACACTGGGAATTAAACCAGGCTCACTGCTTCAAACTCTCAGTGCCAGTCAGTGTCTTTACTCACTGAGCCACTCCCTCTCCCTATGAGCTAAAAACTACTCTCAAGTGGAAGCATTGCTTTATCGTAACCATTTTGCCAATAACAACTATGAAATGTATCACCGTTGGAGCTCAGATGTTAAACATGACCTCAGAGTGAATGGGAGATTGGTATATAGTATGTGACAGTGATTGTAACAGAGCACCAGGATCGGAGCCAAAATGTAATAGATAATTGCTGGATATGGCAGAACTCCAGGCAATGCCAGCAGTCAGATGGGAGGATTTAAATAAATAAACACCTGAGGAGCTGATTTGCATACCATGAATATTAACTTGGTATTTTATGCGAAGAAAATCCTCTTGAATTCCAATGTATTTAACCTTTGCCTTTCATTGCTCATTACAGAAATGCAATGTTACCTTGCCACATATGCTTTATGAAGTACCCAAACTTATGTGCTCGGTGAATGAACATGTGGGCTTTTGTGTGGGTACTCCCACACGGTAAGGTACAGATGTTGGCAACGTTTTATTGCCACCTGTGGCCCCCTGCAGCGGGACATTTACAATGTGGCAGCGGGGGAAGTAGCCAGTGTTTTTAATCGGCCTCATACAGGAAGGGGGCAGGGCTTTTGCGCTATATCACCCACGGGATCGCACCACGGGTTGCAATAACATTGGCTACATCTGTATATATCTATGCAAGTAATATCTATCTATCTATCTATCTATCTATCTATCTATATAGCAACTGTAAATATTCCTGTATATTCATTTGCATGTCTTAGACAGGTCTGCAACCCTGTCTTTCACCATTATCACTCAGCACACAGCACTTCCACTGCAGCAAGGGATTCTGGGAAATGACATGCAAATGAGCACACAGGAATATTTACAGTTGCATTTTTGCTTTTTTTTACCTACCATAACCTGAATAAATATATCTATATCTATATCTATATCTATATCTATATCTATATATATATATATATATATATATATATACACACATACATTCTGCTTTCAACTATAGGGCAAACATGTTGAATGCTTTGTAAGTGTCAGGGTTCTGCTCGCCACAAACCAGGGTCGGACCGCGAGGCTGAGGTGGGGTTGTAAAAGCACCGACCTGAGACCGCGCAGGCTGATCCGGATTGCGCAGTTCGTTGTCAAACGTAGCAGGATCAGGAAAGGAGAAGACAGCGTCGTCGTTGTACAAGCCAGGGTCAGGACAGGAGATATCAGGATAAACATTGTTCAGGCAAGAGTTCGGCAACAGGTAGTCAGGAGAGCCCCGCTTCAGCTTAGGAGCGCGGGGTTGGCCTCTGCGCGAGCGACGACCATGGCCCATGGTACTGGTCACAGGAGATGGTAGGCAGACCAGAATAGCACACCGCTTTGCTGCACGGGTGCACCAGTGCTACAGCGCAAGAGTCCTGAGCGGCTGGGGAATCCTCTGTAACAGCGCAGGAACCAGGACACGGCCTCTCTAGATTAGGGAAAGAGTAGGCCCCAGGAACCAGGAAGCTGAAGATCCACAGGGAAACCTCCGCTACAGTGCAGGAATCAGGAGACTGAAGGGCGCGGGGGATACCTTTGCCTCAGTGCAGGAAAGCAGGAAGCTGAAGACATAGGGGATACCTTTGCTTCAGCACAGGAGAACAGGTGGGAGCTTGAAGGAAGCTGAAGGACGCAGGGCGGAACCTCCGTATTAGCATAGGAGAACAAGCGGCTTGAGGGGAGCTGAAGGACGCAGGGCGGAACCTGGTATCAGCATAGGAGAACAAGCGGCTTGAAGGAAGCTGAAGGACGCAGGGCGGAACCTGGTATCAGCATAGGAGAACAAGCGAGGGCTTGTGGCAAAACAGTAGACATCCAGTTAGAACTATGCTCGGCAGGGAGCATTATGGGAAGACAGTACTTAAAGGCCAGCGGGCCAATCCCCGGCGGGGGTGTGAAGGTACTGCTCCTAATGAGTGAATGCAAGTATAGGTTGCAGTGAAAGGCTGCACAGCTGCAGTAGATACCAGAGGGAGTGTGTATTGCTTTGGTGAGTGAATCCAGGCTGCAGCAAACCTCAGGAGAGCTGTTCCAGAACTGCACCGGTCTGCAAGGTAAGGCAACCAGTAAACCGTGGAGCGGATTCCTTACAATAAGGTAGAAGGTTGCAGTGTGTGTTATTTGGAAGATCATTACACATAATCCATTCATGCAGGTCAAGTTGTGTATGTTTACTCATAATGATGTCATCCACGATAGCTGAGCCAATACATGTTTCCAAACACACACATAGAGATATATCTATATATATCTATATATCTATATCTATATCTATATCTATATCTATATATATATATATATATATATATATATATATATATATATATATATAAAGCAACTGTAAATATTACTGTATGCTCATTTGCATGTCTTAGACAGGTCTGCAACCCTGTCTTTCCCCATTATCACCCAGCATACAGCGCTTCCACTGCAGCAAGAGATTCTGGGAAATGACATGCAAATGAGCACTCAGTGCCACCTTTTGCCACCATATATATTAATTTTTACTTTTTGTAGGACAACTAGATATTAATATATATAGATAGATATATAGATATAGAGAGAGTGACATATATACAGATATATATGTAGGTATGCTTATATTGGGAAGAAAGTATAAATTGCAGCGGAAATATAGATAAGAACTGTAACCTACGATACGCCTAGTACAGTAACATTTGTCACCTGGTGGAAATGGAGCAGAATAAATTCCGATATCTCTGTCCCCAGGCAAACCCTCCACGACGACAGGAAGAAATGTTTCCCGCATCTGCTCCTCCAATGGTGTTAAGATTAGAGCTTGTGCTGGCGGCCCACCTCCAGTGCCAGAAGCATGCATCCGTTGTGCTTGGATTTTTTTCTTTAAGTTTGCCCTGATATCATCGAATCTCTTCCGACAATTCGGCCGGTCCCTGACATGATTCCCACACGCAGACACAGCCAAGGTTATTTGATCCCACATTTCTTTTTTTGATGCTGAACTTGTCCGCCCTTGAAATATATACAAAATATATGACGTTAATTATTATTATAAAAACGAGCAGTTTCCTAAACTGCTACCTGTTCCAAGAGATACCAAACATGCTGGTTTAGGTGTAATATGTGTACCACATGAGCATTTATGTGTAAACATACAAATGTAAGGAAGCTTGCATGAATATTGTATGAACTTTGCCAACATTTTTACACTGATTGTTATGGTCGTTCTAAAGCATGAAGGAATATGTGTGTAACAATTAAGTTTAATTGATAGATATTATAGAATAATATTTTGATATTAAGACATCTCACATGACCTAGGATAACATGTCTTTGAAGAATCAATGCAAAGATAGACTTACCTAGTAAATGCCCATACAGACAGTCATAGTGCTCCAGAATCCCTGTGACAAGAACTCTGTTTTCCTCTTCATTGAACCGAGGATTACGTGGCCGCTCAAGACGTTTCTTCCGAATACCTGCAGGCCCAGAGCTTAGCTGCTGCTTACTTGACTCTCCTTCTTCCAATGGAAGAGACTCCAAAAGCGGGCCACCAGCAAGCACCCCACCACCAGACGCACCAGCAGCAGACACCCCACCAGCACCAGCAACAGAGCCACCAGCAGCACCTCGCACTCCCAGCAACACCACTCGCACTCGCAGCCACAGCACTCCCCTGAATCCTACGTTCACTCAGACGCATACTCACACGACTACCAGTACCACTCACACCAGCATCACTCTTCCCACGCCTTGCGGCCATACCTCTAGCACTCACAAAGAACAGAAAAGAAATTTAAAGACAATCGCACTGAACACTTACAAAGTGAAAACAAGACAAAGATGTAAACAAAACAACACAGGACAAACCTCTCACAATACACCACAACTGTCTCAGTCAATATGAAATATGTAAATCGCCCAGCTCTGTCTGTCTCTCTCTCTCTCTCTCTCTCTCTCTCTCTCTCTCTCTCTCTCTCTCTCTCTCTCTCTCTCTCTCTCCCAACAACACAGAGAATGAATAAAAATACACACTGCCTTTAAATGGGCCGCTCAATCCAAAGCATGCTTGCTTCGGCAGATTCAGCAAGAAGTTTCATTGGGGAACCTAACACCACCTCGCCATGCACGCCGATACACCTGTGTGTGATCGGCAAATCATCGGCAGAGTGGGAGCAAATGTTTTCGGCTTGATTCGGAAGGGATTCGGCACTTATTGCATACGGAGAGGGAAAATCGGCAGAATCATGCCGATAAGGTACCCTTGGCGATTGCACTTTTTCGGCTCTTACTGCATAGAGCCCTATGTCACTATATATATATATATGAAATAAAAAACGAATAGATGATACCGATCTGTGGCTAACTAAATGCTTTTATTTGTGCGAGCTTTCGAGATACACTGATCTCTTCTGCCGGCGGTGTTACAATGTACATTGTAACATCGCCATAAGAAGAGATCATTGTATCTCAAAAGCTCGCACAAATAAAAGTATTTTATTAGCCAGAGAAAGGTATCGTCTATTCGTTTTTGATACACACAAAAAGAACAAAGCAAGTCCTCTATAAAGAACTCAAATTGACAAGAAAAAATTAGATAAACAGATGGACTTTATTAAAGCTGCAGTCGTTGCTGACGATTTTTTTTTTTAAGTGTTTTTTTCAACTTCAATAGTTGCATCAATACAATTCTAACATACCTAGTGAGTAGCAAAGCTGCCAATCAATCCGTTCACCTGTGATTGATCGGCGAAGATTGGGGAAGTTCAGTCGGCAGGGCGATGTAATGCTCTCTGTTTCTGCAGACTCATGAATATTCATGAGCCTCCCAGTGACGCGTGCTCGTTCCCGATCTGGTGCTGTGTGGTGTCCCCCCATCTGCCCCGTTCCCCGTGACTGCATGTCCAGGACGAGAGATGGAGGGGGGTGTGCGGGCCGCCGGAGGGGGGGGGGAGCAGGTGAACAGTGTTACCTCCCTCTGCCCCGTTCCCCGTGGCTGCCTGCCCGGGGTCGGAGATGGAGGGGGGGGGGTGTGGCCGCCGGGAGGGGGGGAGCGGGTGAACAGTGTTACCCCTTTCTGCCCCGTTCCCTGTGACTGCCTGCCCGGGGCGGGAGGTGGTTGGGGGTGTGTGCGGCCACCGGGGGGGGGAGCAGGTGAAGAGTGCGGGCATGGTGTGTCTCCCGGGGCAGGAGGTGGTGGGGGGGGAGCAGTGGTGGGAGCGGGGTGGTGCGCGGTTGGCCCCTGGGGCGGGCGGTGGGTGCGGTGGGAGCCGGGGAGCAAGCCGCTCTTCTCTCTTTCTCCCCACCCCCCCCCCCCTCTGAGGTTAGAACAATAAAGCTCCTTATTTAACATATTTACACCCATTTTTCTTGGTATTTTAAGTTTGTGGCTGATTAAGAAGTTTTTTCATCCATTCATGATTTTTCTTTTCAGCGTGAGAAATTCTTTACTTTCTCACCTTTATGTCCCTGGGGAAAAGATGGCAGATCTTACACTTGTGGCTAATTTTACTTTAGCTAATAGAACTGCAGATAAGGTGATATTGTTAGACATAAAACACGAAGGGAGCACAGAGCTACATTCAATATGACAAAAACACACAATGAAATACATATATATATATATATATATATCTTGAAAAAAAGGGTAATTTAGTTTAACCCTTTGGCAAAAGCGTCTTAAGCCTGCGAGCCACTTCAAGGCTTGACCAGATATCGCAGGTCCTAACACTAACTGATTAAAATTCTTATTACCCTGTATAATTACATGAAGAATGATCTGCATTGGATCTGTCACAACCAGCTGCATGAAAAGACCTGTATATTTGAAAAGTGGGGAGGGGCGAGCGTGATCTGGTCATGCCTTGAAGTGGCTCGCAAGCTTATAATGCTTTGGCCAAAAGGGTTAAACTGAATGAATCTTTTTCAAGAGATATATATAGGTATTTCACTGTGTATTTTTGTCATATTGGATGTAGCTCTGGGCTCACTTAGTGTTTTGTTTTTTTGTAGTATACAGTGCCACGCTCAGTAGCATTCCTTTTGACACACACACACAAACACATATATATATTTATTGTGGTAATTTTGGGGGTTTATATAAGCTTACTGGGTAGCTGTGTGTTTATGGACATAAAACAACTAATTTTATAGTTAAAGTCAAATTCAAAACCTGAATATTTAAATGGGTATAATATACTAACAGAGAGATATATTATCCCCAAACTATGATTGTAAAAGCAAACCTTATTAGAAATATTTTTTTTACAATCATAATGACAATAAATGCAAAAAAATTGTTTTCTAGACACCATTTTCTAGTCCAGTGTAAATTCTTAACAAAAAAAACTGTAATCCTCTGATCTGTTGTTTGTTAAAATGCATATCCCTTTCTACAAAGAGGAAGATGTTTAATTAAATTATACAAAATAATTGTGCTTAAACACAAACGTGATTCCAAACAGTAAAATTACAATGCTACATGTAGTGAATGCAATATGTATTTTTTCCTGCTACATTTCTCCCGTATTTACAGACACGTATTATTTATCTTTCATCTATTCTGTTACTAGGTATAATCGCTGCCTCTATAGGGGGGCTTCTTATTCCTCCTATGAGTTAATTGGTAACAACCTCTCTTCTTACAGCCTGTGGTCCTGTTGCACATTCCACTGATTTCTCAGTTTAGGGTTAGTGTTTTCTGTTTTGTGGTGGTGACTGTCCTTAATTTAAACATCGGAAAAGAGGAGAGGGCATATCAGATTTCACTGATACAGTAGGTAGTGTTAGTGGGATGTGTGTGTGTTCTGGATGCTGGCAGGTGACATATCAGGACTGTGAATGAATCTCCAGATGGAAATGGGATCGGGTGACCAATAGATAGCTCTACTAAAGAGTAAGAGAAGATTTGTGTGTATGAAGTAGATATATACCCATAAAAGTAGCCGAGCTGTGATGACAGTGATTTTACATACATGTGATACAAAGTATAAAAATAAGCTTATGTTTACTGTATATATGATATGTCACTATCACAATTGCAGCTGGATCTTAATTATAAATACTAGGTATTAATGCACAGGTAAGATGGATCTTAGGTATATATATATATATATATATATATATTATATAATATTATATATATAATATTATATATATATATATATATATACACACACACACATTTATATTAACTCTATCTTTAAATATTCAACGAATGATCTCTGTCTCTAGTGCTTTTTGACTATACACAGATTAATACTGTACGTTACATATACACACTAGAGCAGTGGTTCCCAATTCCAGTCCTCAAGAATCCCCAACAGGTAGGGTTTTAAGGATACCCCTGCTGATTGAGGTACCTGTGCATAAGCAGGGATATCCTGAAAACTGACCTGTTGGAGGTGTTTGAGGACTGAAGTTGGAAACCACTGCACTAGACCTAATCAATGATGACTTGGAGAGGCCAGGACCATTAACATTGCTTTTGGGAGTTGGGTTACGATACAGCTCATCCTGATAAGTCTTATGGTTTCTGAAGACATTTACCTCTAGTACTAGCCGGTCTCAGAAATTATACAGTACATTACAAAAACCTGTCTGGCAACAAGGTATATAAGAATCTGGTGGGTGTCTTAAGTGTGAGTCAACACACCATTCAGTGATGATGCTAGACACCTCCAGCAGTTCAAGAGATTCATGATTACCTATTGTTAAATAAACCTTGTCTGTCTCTATTCTATTTATTGTTACATTATATAAAATATTTAAGCAAATTAAAATAATATTGTAGAGGTGCTCGTTGGGGTCCTAAATGACTGGGATCCTACAATGTACTGGTATCACATTGGTGACTGTTAGGGGTGACAAAAGCGGTGGCAGCTGGATGAAGCACATTTTATTTATCATCACGTGAGCACATTCGCACGGTGTGCTCATTTGCATGTCATTTCCCAGAATCCCTTGCTGCAGTGGAATCACTGTATGCTAGGTGATAATGGTGAAAGGCAGGGTTGCAGACATGCGACATGCAACAAGGCAGGGTTGCAGAAATGTGGATGTGCTCACAAGTGATATTCTTTATTGGCTATATGCTAACGGTGGAGGGTTTTTGTTGCTTTTTTCACCAACCATATCATATAGGTAAATACTGGGACTTAATCAAAATCTTTATCTATGTAATAATAAAAATAGATAACCTATATTAGGCTGTCAGGGCCCCCTAAGTAAAGGTTCAGCATGATTACACCTAGCACCGCCACCAACTGGCCATGAATGACAAAGCTTGCAGATACCTGCCCCATGCTTACCTGCCCCTTAACCAGGCTGGCTGCAAACTGCCTCATGACTGCCTCCACCGTGTAGGCACTGGACCATCCCCTGGGGGTGAGGAGCTCCATGCAGATAGCCCCACCGTCCAGCACATAGCCATTCTCCAGCCTGGGGCTCAGCACCCTCATGAAGGGAGGCGAGAAGGGGAAGTTGTCTGGGAAGGTGAGGTTGAGAAGGATGTACTCTGTGTTAGTCTCCTTCATGTCCTGCCAGAGGGTGGAGTCCTTGTCCACCTGGTGCAGTTTCACATTCCAGTCGAAGAGGCTGTCATCCACCAGCTCCACCGAGATGAAGTGGTCGCTCAGTTTGCGGATGTCTTGCAGCTCCTTCATCAGCCTCCTGCTCCTCACCTGGGTGCAGTGCTGCCTGTTGGGTGGCACTAGTGGCGGCAGGGCAGCACCTCCGCTTTGCTTGCTCCCTACTCCACCTCCTCCTAATCCACCTCCACCACCACCACCACCACCACCACCTCCAATACCTTGCTGTTTGGACTCCTTGGTGATGGTTGGTGTGCTGGTCTCCTTGGCACTGTTTTTCTCCTTGCCACCAGCAATTCCATACTTTTCCTTGTGACACAGCTCTGCTTTTTTGCCCTTTATCTCAGCCTGGCCAAGGATCCCCTCAGTGGTTGTTGTGTTATTGCTGCAGCAGCCGCTGGTGCCCCCTCCACTGCTCCCACCACCACCACCACCACCACCTCCTGCCGAGCCCCCTTGCTGCTTGTTGCTGCTGTTCTTTCCCTTGCTGCTCTTCAGTGACCCTTGCTGGCTGCGGTGGTGATGGTGGTGGTGCTTGGGGTCTTCTGTGTCCCTGTCGTGAAGACGAATCAGTCCTATTTTCCGCAGGAGAGTGGCCATTTTATTTCCAGGGTCTTTTATATTTATAACCTGCTTTCACTAACAAGATAGCAGTGTACGGTGAGGGTTGAGCTCAGAGCACAAGACTTCGGCAATGGACAGATTATGTTCTATTCAAGCCACAAGCTTGCAGTGTGCTCTTTAAACTTGGATCAAGGCTGGCGTTGCAGTGCTAGTGACATAATCAAAGTTGATCCATAACCCCCCCCCCCGTATCGTGTATACAGGCAAATAAAATTGTGGTATATGCCGTTCCTCCTCAGTAAAAACAAACAGCGTAGTGACTACGCTCCAGCTATTTCATAAACCCTGGAGAAAGTGGATCAGTCTGTTGTGACAGGGGGGTTGCATTGCATGGCTGCCTCTCTGTGCCGTAATTCCCATCCAGTGTTTGAAGGACGCAGCCTACCCAATCTTCTACTGCACAAATGTGGATTTATTTTCCTTTTTGTGATCATCAGTAGAGCATAATTTTCTGTGAACGTGGAACCCTCCCGCCCCCCTTCCAAGCTGACACAATCTTCAGCCTGGGTGTCTGTGCTGGGCGGTCTTGTCCTTCAAATGGGCGAATGCAGCAGAGATGTTGCTCTTTCTCCTTCTTGTCTGCAATGCCCCTGATCTCTTTTTTTCTTTCTCTCTCTCTCTCTCTCTGTTTTCACCTCCTCCTGGTGCAGTGAAATAGTACTGATCGCCTGCCAGCCCTATCCCTTCTGTCTCCTATCTGCAGACCTCACAAAAGAGGGGGGGGGGGGGGGAGGCTGCTCCAGAGGGGGGAGAGGAGGAGGAGGGAAGGAGCACTGCAGCTCACATGGATGTAAGCAGCAGGGGAGGCAGGCACACGACTGGCTACGTGAGAATTAAAAAGGTCCTAGGATTAATCCAGTGGCAACTCCCCTTATTCGGTAACGTCAGCCCTTCCCCGTCTCTCTCCCTCCCTCTGACTCTCTGGTTACCTGTGCTGCATCCTAAATCGCTGGGTCTGCAGCTATTCTGCATCATCTGAAGGGGGGCTGTGTTGAAAGCATCAAATCTGTAAAGAGACAAAGATGCATAGCACAGGCTCAATCGCCTTTATTCCCCAGCAGTGAGAGGGTTAACACGTTCAGCCATTGCGTTTTAGTAATGGGTTGCAGATCCAGCACTTGTGTCCATTTGGGTTTTAACCAAGTTCCTTTCCCAGCAGTCAAAGGGTTTAACATCCTCAGTGTTGCAAGTAATGTTTTTGCAGATCCAACTCAGCACTAAAACGTCTCGGACGTAGTCCAGCTTTCATTGCACATAGTCCTCCATGTATTCCCCGGTGAGGTAAAACTATTGAGATGGGAGATGTAGAGGATTAAGTGGACACTATCTTCACAGAGATGGGCAACTCCAATCCTAAGAGTCACCAACAGGTCGGGTTTTCAGGATATCCCTGCTTCAGCACAGGTGGCTCAATCAGTGGCTCAGTCAAAGACTGCACCCACCACCTTTGCTGGAGCAGGGATATCCTGACAGCCTGACCTGTTGGCAGCCCTTGTGGACTGCAGTTGCCCACCCCTGCTCTATTGAATATAGCTGAGTTTAATACAAGTCCCTTCTCAGCAGTTATAGGGTTTAGCCCACCCCTGCTATGGGTACAGACACCCTCCTTTCTCGTGGCATTTAAGCTGTTAAAGTAGAGTGCACAAGAGAGACTATCCATCTACTATACATATAAGGGGATATTATCTGGGGTTTTTTTCATGTGGAACTGACAATGTACAAAGTGATGAATAGATGAGAATGATGCAGACACAATGAACCGTGCTGTGATGATCTTGCAATGTAATGTTGGTCCCTCACTAGAAAATGAGATTAAGTGATATATACAATGCTGATAGCACCCTATATTAATTCACATAATGGCCTTAACAGTGGTGCTATTGTAGAAAAGGGTAATCTTCTCACATCCACCAATGTGCAGATAACAGACATAAAACATAGAGGTAAACAAATATAAAAAATGGCGCGCCCACACAGAAATACACATGGTCACTTAGTATTGCTATAATATCGTGTGACTATAACATCTAGTTGGTTAGATAATGACTTCTCGAAGGTCACACTGCGCAAGTCTTCAGACTAGAATCTCGTTTAAGTAACAGCCCATTGCCTTAGCAACTGAACCAATTCATATATATGCTAGTAATGTGTGAATGAGGTTATTCTGAGGGTCTCAGCTTAGTTAACCCCCACAATGCTGCAGGTGCATGAAGATCATAAGATAGTCATGTGTACAACGCGCTCAATGCACTACTAGGACTGATATGAGTCAGAGCCTGTGTTCTATGTTTTGACATTTATTATTTTGTTTATGTTCCCTAATATTATTATTTTTGCTACTACGCCCTTTTTTGAAGTGTAAACATAGGCTGCAGATCAGTAAAATGGTGTAAAAGACAATAAAATGCAAAGGTTCTGTTGTACACTTGTGAGTGTGAGATTATAAAAAAAGTCTGTCATCATTTAAATAAAGGCCAAGCATGTGTATGTGACAATGTATCACTTCAGGCAATACAAGGTGCAAAACAAACAATGCTTTGTACATTAAGCTCATATTTACTAATGAGAGATCGATTTCTATGCACAATATTGTGTGACAGCTACTATTTATACTTCTAGGCCCTTGTTGAAGCTCTTTCCCAGGACTGGAGAATATTTGACTGTCAATCATTTGAATGGAGCTGAACTCTTCCCCAGCTCTGGTAAGACGCTTCAAATCATAATTAATTGGTTCCTTAATCTTAGAAAGCAAGAAAAAATGAAAAGGAGCAGTCCCACTAAATAAGCACCAAATACTTCATGGTAGCTATTTTTTGTAAGCAATCGGGCCTGCATACACAATATTGTGTAATAGCTACCATGATAAAATGATTGCCTCCTTTAAATAGTCCAAAATGTGTTTTCACTGTAAGCATAAACTATTACACTTTATACTAATTACAAATTAATTTCCTTTTTAGTGAAATACCAATAGACGCTTTTTTTTCTTCTCTGCACAGATTTCTCCCATTCGGGAATGAATGCAGCTAATAAGAAGGTTGTTCATATTCAATTGTGTTATATGTACGTTTCCTCTGGAGAACAACAAACGTCAGGTTAAGCACTGTGCTGAGTGGTGAACCAAATTTTACAATGACAGCTATTTTAAATAAAAAAAAACCTGCAAAATAGTTTTTGAAAAAGATATCAGGTGCGTTAAATGAATATGACCATATAATGTGTCATATAAATGCACTTGCTGTGTGATAACTACGCACTAAGTAGTAAGACAATAAGTAAATTGGTGTAATAATAAAAAGTGCAACTATAACAATATGTTATATCTGTGTTATGATGACACAAAAAAGAAATGTCCATATATCAAAAAATATAGAAAATCCAAAGGATATCAAATTCTTAAACACACTGGGTCTTATAGGGTTAATATCATGAATATGCGTCCCTTGATGTGGCTGCTCAGAGCAGAGAGAGGCGACTCATGTGGAGGCACCTTCTGGATGTTTCAAAATTGTTTTTGTACCACTATTTCTCTATGGCTATTATTCAGTGTTTGAAGACGTCGGGAAGAGATTAGCTTCAATGACATGAATGGTACTAAACTCACCTCCAGCATTGGGAAGACAACTTCATAGCATACTAGATGATTTGAAAATGAAGTAAATAATTAAAATGGAAATGGAATACCAGCAAAAGTTGTGTACATACATTTAGACTGGCACTGAATTTTAAATGGACTGGAAAATAAGCTATTCATGCCTTTTTGTGCCATGCGCTGTCTCCAGATATAATTAATATATTGTCCATTCAAGAGTATTCTGGGTGCCTGAGACAACTATTTAAAAATGCACACAAGCTAAAATAAAATGTTTTGGTAGGTAGGGATGGGCAAAATATGATTTTTTTTTACTAGTGCTTATTACACAGGAACAAGGTGATAAGACACCCAGGGCCATAGCACAATCTATTATGTGTAGCGATGGGCAAATATTGAAATCCTTCCCAGCTGCTTTGGAGCGTTGCCTCTCTGGGGCAACTGAAATGCCAAGACTGCTCATTAAAAGCCTGTGCTGCCCTGTTAATTTACTTGTCAAGGGAATTGAATTTGCAGCTTGCATACACCATGTGTATTATCCACTTTGCGAAACAACTCCTGCTTATTTCTAGACTTGTTTCTCTGGCCCTTCATCATGGTACTCTAGCCCAATCAGCCCAATGATTAAACACTGAAGTAAATAGAATATAGAATTGACACTCGCTCTAAACTGAGAGGGTTCTACCCAAGGATTGAAGACTCCTAGGAAGCTATGTAGAGCCAAAAGATAAGAGAGAAAGGAAAATCCTTTTGAAATGGGTGCACTCCTGCATAGATCAGCTTTGGTGAATATTTACACACCAAAACCAGTGAGGGTTTAGAAACCATAAATATATCAAAAAGACAGAGCAAAGTGTGGCATATATATGGATCTCTCATTGGAGAGAGTCAACCACGGTCCGATATCATGGATTTTGTCAAATGGTATATACATATATTTGGTTTATATTAATACTAATAGAGGGTCAAATGGACCTCATTGATAACACACTAGCCACACTGGGTGTGGTATATAGCAAACTCGCTGTGAGGAAGAGGTGTCACTAATCAGAGGTGTCAGGCTATAATGGTAATGATAGGCGTATAGATACTTCTTATAAATACAGTATCTATATAGTGTAAATTAAAAATATTTTAATGCATAGAAGTAAATCACACTCACATAATAAAAAAAACGGATCGTTTACAGTCGCACCAGAGGGTCCATCATTATCAGGGGAGATTCGTTCAGCTTTCTTTCACCAGATTGTCAAGTGTTATACAGAAATCCCTCAATATATGAACATCGACATTGAACCCTATTTTCCCATTGACTTCCATCCTATAACTGGAGATGCGTTCCAACGGAACACATTTCAGCCCCAAGTCATAATAAAATCACACTTAAGAATGCAGGAATCCTTTTTACTAAACACATATTTATTGGTAAAGCCATAAATGTATGATAAAATATTAACAATAATTGGAAAAATAAAGATCATGGGGAAAGCAGTTCAGTATGAAAAGCGAACGCAAATGACTTAGAGCAGTATGAACTGTGCTGGGACAAATGACAGACCGCGCATTGTATGACCCTCCCCCCCTAATAAATGTATAGTTTGGAGATTCAAAATTCCGGAAATGTCAATTTAACATTCTGTAAATCCAATTTCCTTCCTAATTTATCAATTCCGTTATAGCAAAAATTCTGTATATATCGACTTGTTGTATATCGAGTGTACTGGCAGCAGAAAAAGGTGAGTATTGATGTGCAAATGCACATGATGAGCATGTTATTTTTGTATTGCATTACAGGCCCCTCTGTCTACCTGGACCCTAGGCCATTTCTTGAGTTGGGTAGGGGGCAGGGTCATTCATTGAATGGGAGGGCGGTGGGGGGAAAGGGGTGATATTTTGTTGGGGAATCAAGGACATTTGTATTGAGTGGGGAGGTCCAGGCTTGTTTCTCCCCACATGTCGGAGGTCCTGCCTCTGGCACCGTCAGGGTAAAAATATAAGTAGTTTAATCCTCTAGTACCTTTATCTTTTGCCCTTTGGAGAGACTGCAAAGAAAATTAAGGCAGTAAAGTTTTTAAGTGGTAGTACTGATCGTATCAATTTCACTTATTTCTTATTAAAACGCCTGTAATGCCACCAGGGAGGTTAAAATTTGAATTTAAAAAAGTGTACCACTGCAGCAAGTATAAATATTACATAGGTAAATATCTTTTTAAAAAAAACTGCATTGCTTCCAGGATGTAAAACCAGGACACTTATTAAAAAAATACATTATGAAATAAGATATTGCATCCTTTCTAAATGGTATCTCATATTTTATGACGAATGATGATATACACTGTGTTCAGTACTTTTTGACAGTATGCTTAGATAATATGTGGAGTAACTTTGTAGCAGAGTAAATATGGCCTAGTAAATGCAAATAACTAAAAATAATGTAAAAAAAAAAAAGTCCTCCATATCTGATGTGGCGTAAGTCTAAAGTTCTCCATCAGATGTAAGAAACTGTCCTTGCATATGCCGTAACTCTGGTCCATATCAAATTCCAATATCCTGCAAAAGAAGGAAGAAAGCGGCACTCCAGAGGGCTATTTGAAAAGAGAAAAATCATTTGATGGACAGCAGCGACGTTTCGGCCCTTTACTCGAGACCTTTGTCCAAGTTCCAAGTTAAGAATGGAAACATTGTCCCTGATGTTGATTGCGCCCCTACCAGCGATGGGCGTGCACCCGAGGCATTTGAGCAATAATTTTTCCCCAATTGCCGTAACAATGCTCCAAAAATAGGAGCTGTGCGACTAAACACACTTTTCTCTACGTTGATACATTGACCCCATTGGCGTTGAAATGAGAGAAACATTTTCAAGACCTACTGACAGTTTCTTATGTGCCACACAGTCTGTGTGTGCCTTTGGCATCAAAATAAACTGGACTGGAAGATCTTCATGTCAGAGATGTATTGTTCTTACAGCATTTTATGTAGAGAATGGCTTAGGCATTGCTTAGGCCTACAAGAAATATGGGGGTCTATGTGTCACGGTAAAAGTGGTGAGATTCTGGGGGGAAATCTCTGCACTGTATGTATCAGGAAACATTCCCACAGAAACAAATAAGATTTTTTTTCTTTGGTACATTTGGAGCTTAACTTTTTGCCCCAGAAGGGCATCCCTTTTTGCCTTTGATACATAGACCCAAAATGTTTAAGAAAGAGAAATTAAAACACAAAGTAAAGCAGGGTCTATGGTTTTTATACATAATTATAGCTAGAAGACCAGGTTGGCTAAGCGACCTTTTCTGCCATTGCCCTTCATAGGGTTGCCAGGTGTCCAGTATTGAACCAGACATTGCTGTATTTGGACACTCTGTCTAGTAAAAAATGAGGTTATACTGGAGGTTCTCACCCTTCTAACTCCAGACCCTGGCGAAATTCCCACACGCGCATGCTGCGTTCTTGCACTCGTTCCTCTGAACACCTTTGGAGGAAATCTCACACTCGCAGACTTCCTTCACTACAAATTTATGCTATCCTGTTTCAACTCTGCCCTCTCTCAGGCTAAACAAACCTACCTTTCTTCACTAATCAACACACACAAGTCAAATCCACGCCGACTCTTCTCTATCTTTGACTCCCTACTCCAACCACCCTCAGCTGTCTCTTCTTCTTCCTCCATCTCACCTCAGGACTTTGCTGACTATTTCAAGGAAAAGGTGGAATCGATACGTCAGGACATCCTCTCTATTTTTTCCTCCCATCCTACACCTCTTCCAGCTCTCTTACTGCCTTCCTCGACTCTTTTTCCGTTGTCACAGAGGAGGATGTATGTGTCACTGCTTATCTCCTCTTCTCCCTCTACCACTTGCCCTCTTGAACCCATTCCCTCCCATCTCCTAAAACCTCTTGTTCCTACTATAATCCCTACGCTCAAACAGATTTTTAACTCCTCCCTCTACTCTGGTACCTTTCCCTCCTCCTTCAAACATGCAACAGTCATACCATTACTCAAAAACAGCAAGCTTCACCTACCTGTCTTTCTAACTATCAACCTGTCTCCCTGCTGCCTTTTGCCTCTAAACTCCTTGAACGTCTTGTATTCTCTCGCTTGCTCCATTTTCTCAACACCTATTCTCTCCTAGACCCTCTACAATCTGGCTTCTGCACTGCTCACTCCACTGAAACAGCCCTCACTAAAATAACTAATGACCTCCATGCTGCCAAAGACAGAGGTCATTACACTCTGCTCATATTACTTGACCTCTCTACAGCATTTGATACTATGGACCACCCTCTTCTCCTTCACATTCTCCATACTCTTGGTATTCGTAACAAAGCTCTATCCTGGATCTCCTATTACGTCTCCCATCGTACTTTCAGTGTATCTTCTGCTAACACCTCCTCCTCCTCTATGGATCTCTCTATGTGGGTGTGAGGATTGGGCTTCGGCCCGCCCCCATGACGCGTCCTGTGATGAGATGACTGACGCACTTCGTGCTGCCAGGTTGGGAGTCATTGCACGCAACGTGCCCAGGCACCGCCCCATGGCACGCCCCGCGACGAGACACATGACGCACGCCACGCTACCAGGGTAGGGAACACCGCGTTCAGGCTCCGCCCTGTGACATCACGGGTGATGCGCGTCGCACGCAGACTACACACAGGCGATGCACGGCTCTGATAAGTCTGGCTCTCAATAATTATTCCACACTTGCTCTTCTCCCCGCCCCTGCCTATAGGTGGACTGAATATGTCTGAGGGGGCGGTTCTCATTCATCAACCTGCAGCCTTGTACTTACAAACTATTGGCTACCTGTTCCTTAAATGCTCAGCCAACCCTGCTGCAAATTGGCTGAGCATAAACTTCGGTTTATGTGACAAAATGCTTGCCCATCCTGCTGCCTTGCTGTTGCCTTGTTTAACCCTTGCCTTCCTACTCCTGGACCCCGGCTCCACACTATGACTATCCGATTTCTCCAACCCTAGACCACGACTATCCCGGCATCTCCTACCCTGACTCGGCTACACGACCTTCACTCTGCACTCCAGACTTGGTTGCTCGGTTGCAGGTCGGTGGTTACCAACATCCCCACCTCAGCCTCGCGGTCCTGTTTGTGGTGAGCACCCGTTACAGTGGGTACCCCAGAGCTCTGTCCTAGGACCTCTCCTCTTTTCTCTGTACACTCTCTCTCTAGGTGACCTAATCACATCTCTTTGGTTCAAATATGCTGACAATACACAAATTTACTTTTCAACCCCTGACCTTACACCTGCTGTACAGACCAAAGTTTCTGAATGTCTCTCTGCGATATCATCCTGGATGGCCCTCCGCCAACTTAAACTTAACATGGCAAAAACAGAGCTCCTCATACTTCCTCCCAAACCTGGCCCCACTACCTCCTTCCACATTACTGTTGGAAGTTCTGTCATACACCCAGTAGTGCAAGCATGCTGCCTAGGGGTCACACTCGACTCCTCTTGCATTCAAAACATATCTAAAACCTGTCGATTTTTCCAACGCAATATTACAAAGATACGCCCTTTCCTCAGTTGCTTGACTGCTAAAACTCTGACACGGGCACTCATTCTCTCCAGTCTCGATTACGATAACCTCCTGCTGTCCGGCCTTCCTGCCTCTGATCTGTCCCCCCTACAAACTATCCAAAACGCTGTTGCCAGAATCACTCTTCTCTTTCCTAAATCTGTCTCAGCATCTCCCCTGCTGAAATCCCTTTCCTGGCTTCCAATCAAATCCCGCATCTTGCACTCAATTCTCCTCACTTTTAAAGCTTTACACTCTTCTGCTCCTCCTTACATCTCAGCCCTAATTTCTCGCTATGCACCATCCCGACTCTTGCGTTCTTCTCAAGGATGTCTTCTCTCTACCCCCTTTGTATCTAAAGCCCTCTCCCGCCTTAAACCTCTCACTGACTTCCCCACACCTCTGGAATGCCCTTCCCCCTCAATACCCGACTAGCACCCTCTCTATGCACCTTTAAGACCGACAAAACAAGCCTGCTTAACGAAGCATATGAGTAGATGCATGACTGATACTATACACCTGATACATAAAGCTTGGACCCCTGCAGACGCACTTACCAGAATACCTGCCTACTGTTTCAATATGTTCTTCCTACCTACCAATTAGATTGTAAGCTCTTCAGAGCATGGACTCCCTTTTCCTAAATGTTACTTTTATGTATGAAGCACTTATTCCCATGATCTGTTATTTATATTTTTTGTTATTTATATGATTGCCGTATTACTACTGTGAAGCGCTACGTACATTAATGGCGCTATATAAATAAAGACATACATACATGTTTCCGGTATTACCTTTCTGAACATAGTGACCTGACCGGCTTGGGGGGCCGCGGGATTTCCCTGAGCAGGGCTGTTGCTATGGGACTGGGCAGCTTCATCCATCCTGTTTGGCTGCTGCTGGGTAATGCAGCAAATCAGGAGGAAGAAGCTTTGGGGTGGGGAGAGGGGAGGGAGGAACAGCATGGAGCGGAAAGGTGTGTTTCTCTTGAACGTGTCACAGCTTTCACCATTGTGTCCTGTATTTTTGGTGAAGCCCCCTGGCAACTCTATCTATGTAGGAAGCTTGATGTAACGAGAAATGAGTGGATGTCTACTATGACTTAATAATAACAGAAGTATATAATATATCAAGAAAGATGCAAGAAACCCAATGGATGCTATAATAATATACTGTCTCCTCAGTGTTGTAGTCAGGGCCGCCGACAGGGGGGGACAGCTGAGACAAGTGTCTTGGGCCCAGTGGCTGCGGGGCCCGGCTCTCCCCAGCTGCAGGTCTCCCTCCACACTGACTATCCCATGCTTCAGATGTCAGCGCATCACCGGGCCGCCACCCATGCCGGTGCGTGCCGGAAGCTGGGCCACGCTTACTTCTGGCGCGCTGACGTCAGAGAGGCCCGTTGCTCGGCATGGGACAGAGTGAGTGAGACCCCCAGCTGGGGAGAGCCGGGGCCTGGCGGCAACTGCTTTGTTCCCCCGCCCTCTCAGCCAGCAGGCCCGGCCAGAGGCCTGAGACCAGCCCCAAAGTAAGAGTTTATATATATATATATATAATATTATATATATATATATAATATATATATGAAGGTTATTGGGTTGTTTTATATGTATTGTTTTTTTTTATATGTATTGGGGTTTTTTTTATAGATGTATTTGATTTTTTATATGCATTGGGGTTTTTTATATCTATTGTTTTTTTTATATGTATTGGTTTTTTGTATTTGTTTTTTTTACATGCATTGGGGTTTATATGTATTTGTTTTTTATATATGCATTGGGGGTTTATAAGTATTTTTTTTTTTATATATATACCGTAGTTTTTGTGATTTCAAGACATAATGGCAAATTCGAAAGGTGCTTCATTTTTAGAATAAATGTTTTAGCTAAAACAATACCCATTAAGTGCATTTCAAAATAAGGGCCAGAGCTATACTGATATGCATTACCAATTCTATAGCTATTGCAAAAGCATCATTTAAAAATAAATTTTGCCCATGTTATGTCTTTTACTGAAAAATCTCAAGGATATCATTCAATTATGTGAATGTATATCCTGAAGCGTAAGAGGGAATAGCCTCAGCAATATAGTTTTCACACAATGTACTGCATCTAATTATGTTCATCAGATTGATCAAATAACAGCTCTTGATAATGGTTATTTCAATTGGACAAAAAGTGATTGAAAATCGTTAATGAAGGGAAGCTGTTCCGATACATTATAATAGTCAGATAACATACAATAGACATGTCCCACATCTCTCCTACAGTATTTAAAGCAATTGCTAGATTGTGTTGTGTTGGCTTTCTGGTAATGCAGTCCTTTCCTTTGGCTTTCTCTTTTCATCTCTGAAAATAGAATTGATGTAATGAATTTCAATCCCATGTACAGTGTACCTATTATTTAAAAACACACAAGGGATGATAAGGTTACCTGGTGTTTATGCTTGTTACATACCATGTTGTAAGGGGTATTATTGGATTACCAGGAATCCGTCTTTAAACTATTTTATTGTCTTATCTTGTACAACAGCCAATGCATACAGAATCTTCAGAGACCAATATGTGAATTATTTGTGGAATCCTGGAACAGTTCAGCTTAACCGCAATGGATTCTTTTGTCAACCTAAAGATAAAGTGATCAATCAAATATTCACTTAAAAAAAAATGTAACGAGAGAGGTGCATAGAAATGTATTATACACTACGTTTGTTAGCCATTATTTCTCTCTCACAGATAAGAAAATACATAGAAGATGCACCCCATGCTAGTGCAACGAGAAAGAGCAACCGGATCTGCAGGCAGAAAGGTGCCTCTTGAACTCTTGCTTCCAATAAGAAACAATGCACCTTTTGTATCACAGCATATGGGTAGCATTATGTGCGAAGTCCATTTCACAAAAACGTATTGGGAACTAATCAATGTCGATGGACATAAAGGCACTCAGGTATAACAGCAATTTATTCAGGGCATTAAAAGTATTGCACACCTGGCGTCAACTGGCTATTTTTATCTGTTGGATGAGGAAAAACCCTGATGAGGTGCATTGGAACACAAGCAAGACCATCCCGCACTGAAAGGGGCAATCCCTTCTAGGATGACCGTGAACATGCTATATTTAATAGGTCAAATGTAGCCGAGTGTCGCCTTAAAAATTAGGCAAAACAGGTATTTTTAAAGCGTTTTGGGCAATCAATATGGCTGCCATCCAAGCCTCACTCGAACGAGCCAATAGGAAGCTGCAATGTCATCACAGCATGATATTGCAGCTTCCTGTTGGACGACCCTGGAAGCCATTTTTTACTTTACTTCTATTTTAGCGGAACATAAAAAGATTAATAACTCGAAATAATCAATAGATCAAAATAGTTATTTTCCGCTCTAATGACCCATTGTTTCTGATTCTGCAATAACAACAAATGGGGGATTTGCTGCTTTAAATTTAAAAAAAAATGATGTTTAAGTTTCCCCGGTGAACAAATGATCTGGAGACTTTTTTTTGTTGTTGCAATATTTATCTGTCTGTTAGTTTTTAAAGCTGTTTTTAGTCCTCAGAACTAGAGGTTTTTTCTTTTGTTCATTGTTTGTATAGTAATTACGCAGCCATCATTAGGCAAACAAATACACCTAAGTTGCTGATATGCTTGAACTTGATCCAGAGGAAAAAGGAAAGTGTGTTCATATTTAACAGGTGCAAATAAATACAAACAAATGTAAATATAACTATTGATTCTCTTAAGAAAGCCTTTATAAAATTGTTTAAATGACAGATTGTACTACATGGACCCCGTTTAAGAGGGCAAAGAAGAATAGAAAAATGGTGTATTGTTGCTTTATTTGTACACATTTCCCAGTAATCACAAACTTCAGTGTTAAATCTTCTAGTAGTATTCAATAAAATCCATATGTTCTCTATATGCTATTACAGTATATTTGTTGTAGTGCTGTTGAAATGTAAACTTCCACTCCAAAACTTGAAAAGTGGCTACGAATATCTTAAATAATCAAATAATTGTTAAATATATATGAGAAAGCGTCTTGAAATGTGCATGGCAATAATAATATTTTTTTTTTTACTGTTTATCTGAAATGTTTGGGCTCAAAATTTCCTGCTATTTTTGCCGGAATTTCATGAAATTGGCGGTTAGGTGCCCAGTGCACCCCAGTACTTTGGTGAGGAATCTCACCGGGGTGGGAGCATTGTGTGGGTCATTGTATGGTGGGTATTGTGTTGGGGTACTGTGTATAGTGTTATAATTATTACCGTGTTAATAAACTGTTATACTACACCAGTGTGTGCGTATTTCTCACTACTGTATTTGGATCCTGTGAGGGGTTATCCAGCTACACTAGGGTCCCTCCCAGGTGGAGGCACTGTATCCAGATAGATGAGCTCATCCCAGGCTCCCAGCGGCAGAGGCTTAGGCCTTCTGTGAGCCACAGGTAAAGACAGCACGTGTAGTTCCCTTAGTCACAGGGAAAGGGGGCTACATTTGGAGGTGCTGCTGAGATTCAGACCTGGGGTGCCCAAGAGAGTAGTACAAAAAATTAGAGAATCATGTTTGTATCCTCCAAGCAACAGGTCCGCGACTGGGCCTTGGAATTCCACGAATCTCCCCGCCATGTGGTCGCAGTGGGGGACGTCCCAGGCGACACACCCCCACGGGAAGTCTGAGACCAACTAAGACCCTTTCCTGGTTTTCTTAACATCCGGCAAATAGGCCGAAAGTGTGACCCTACATATTGCTGGAACATTATTATAGTGGCGGCCGGCCGCGAGATACATGAAGAAGATACCCCTCGGGCCCTGTATTTTCCGGAAGCCCTGCCCGGGCTGTCCGTTGATCGTTCCAGATTTGCAAGGATGATGAGAGTGAGCTCTGGGCAAACTACTATGCTCCCCGCCAGAAAGAAGGGGAGGAGCTGTCTGCGTTCATTCACCATATACAATTAGTATTATGGCCACTACTCACCCGCAAACTCCTACCCATCTTTGAAGTGGATGAATACCGGCGTAAACAGTTCCTGAGAAGATCGAGCCCCACCCATCCTATAGCCAATATGCTCCGGTGTGCTCCCATGCAAGGGAGTCCTCCTACATTTACGGGGCGATTGAATCAAGTGAAAGTGCACGAGGCACATGCCTGGTTGCACACCTCCAAGAAACATAAGGAGTCCCGCAAAGAAGAGACCAAAGGGGCATCAGCCCAGAAGTCTAAGGAGACAGAAAGTGCAGAGGATACCCCTCCTTCCATGGTGCCTGTCTCCACACCCAGGATGTCCGGAGATCGGCTCCTACTTCTAGTGCTGGTGCTAGCCAAAGTAACCACTGCTACCCCTGTGATCAGGAAGGTCACTATGCAAAAGACTACCCAAAGTCGAGGACCCCCACTCCTGGGGCCATGGCCTTCACAGTCCAAATGACGGAACAGCCCTCCACTTCCTCGGAGAGCGCCCCGGCACCTAGCCCTGAAGAGGCACCCAAACTGGACGCCTACATTCGAGTAGGGCCTGCGGCTATAGTACGAGTCCTGGTGGTAGGAACCTACGCTTCGGCATTGCTGCTGGGTCGCAAGTGACCATTATCTACCGACCGTTCTACGACCAGTATCTGAAACATCTGCCTATGCAGTCGGAGGAGCAGATTAAACTGTTAAGCCTTAGTAGCGAAGACTACCCCATCGATGGTGTGATTCAAGTGCGGTTGAATATCCCACTATATGTCCCACAATATCCCACTATATGACCATTATCTACCGACCGTTCAACAACCAGCATCTGAAACATCTGCCTATGCAGTCAGCGGAGAAGATTAAACTGTTGGGCCTTAGTAGCAAAGACTACCCCATCGATGGTGTGGAAGTGGAGACTCTGATATGCTCCGACCCCTTGGAACATCCATGCTCCCCAATCATATTGGGGACCAATGCAGATGTGGTAAGGGCCCTGATCCGGGCATATCTGCAAGAGGCCGGCGAGCTACCCCGATCCTCCCTACGGATCCACCCAGTACTCAAGAAGAGTGCTACAGGATCTCGGTCCAAGAAGGATTTGCCCAATTCGACAATCTCAAGAAGGGGTTGACGAGATTCCACCGGGGGGAGTGAAACACATGGCTGCAGTACTTAACTACCCCGGACGTGACGAAGCAGACTGGTATTTCTCCCAGGAGACCACACCCGAAGAGGACACCAAGAGGGGGTTCAGGGTGGTACCCGAAATGAAGGAAGAGCCCTTCCTAATTGTTTCAAAGTGGCGATACAGAATATCTTGCCTCATCCCATCCGGTTTGACATCGGTGAAGCACTGGATCGCATATACCCGGTTACAACCGTAGAGTCTCTGGCTCATGTGAATGCTGCTACCGTGCAAGATACTCCTGCCAGGTTACAGTTCCACTTCGGGGGAATCGACCCTGCCCACCAACTGGAAGAAATGGTTAAGTGCCAAATTGGAGAAGCACCGGGAGGTGTTCTCCATCAGCGAGATGGATGTGGGCTGCAGCAAGAGCGCCCAGCACACGATCCAATTGAACAACGCCACATTATTCTGGGAGCATTCCAGACACATTGCTCCCAGAGATGTGGAGGACGTGAGGGACGTCCTGAAGGAGATGGAAATTGCGTGAATCGTAATGGAGTCCCGTAGCCCTTATGACTCCCCGATACTCACTGTTATGTGCGTATTGTGGGTTATCCAGCTACGCTAGACGTCCCAGGTGTAGGCGCTGTATCCAGATAGGCGAGCTCACCCCAGGCTCCCAGTGGGGGAGGCTTAGGCCTTCTGTGAGCCATAGGTAAAGACCTCACGTGTAGTTCCCTTAATCAAAGGGAAAGGGGGCTACACTAAGTAAAAATTGACAATATTGACAAATGCTAACATTCATATTTAACCCTTCATAACTGGCAGTGCCAATGGTTTACTTGTTTGCCCAGGGTAGGAGGGGGTAAAAGGGGAGGGGTTAAAAAGCAATGTGGGGAAAAATGTTTTGTCAGGACATATTGCAATGATGTGTGACATAAATTGCTATTTTGCAAAGTCCACTGCAATTGCCAGTAGTATCATATCAGTGTTGAGGTTAGTGAGGCAATCTCTAAGTCCGTTTTCGTAAATCCCACTGAATGAACTTTTCTGGAAAATATCATTTACATTTTTCTACACACCAAAAGGAAAAAGGCGGAAAAAAAAAATTCTTCCCCTGAACAAGGCTAATTCCATAGCAATGGTTATCAGAGAAAGCACTTTCAACTATTTAATTAAAGGGGGAAAAAAAACCTTGGACAGCTTTGTAATCCGTTTACAAGGCGTCTGCGGTCCCTTTTAATTGATTTTTTCGGTTTGTGTTTGTTTTGGATTTCGAGATGATTTAATTAGAGGAGAGTCTTTAAGCCTAATAAACAAATATAGGCAGATGGATATTTGGCAGAATGGAATGTATAACAATTAATGCTTACATTGAATAAACCCACGTCCTCACATTCTCAGTGATCGTTGTTCGTTATGTCCTTGAGATGTCAGATTTGAATAGCACTTCGTGATCATCCTTTCTCCTTGAATCTTCAATTTCCTAATGTAAGTTAGGGGCCAAAGGTGTGGGAAAGGAAAAGAGAAAACCAAGATTGTTATCCCTGCAAATATTTGAAATAGCATATTAGCTAGTTTGGGGTATTAATTGCCCCCCCCACCCGCCACCCCCCAAAAAATCTATTTTATTTTTGAGCTCAGTGAATTAGAATCCAGTGACATTAGTGTGACTACTGCTACTTAGAATAAATGTATTGTCTTTAGGGGTGTAAATCCCACATAACAAATAACACAGACCTGCTAACACGAGGAAGTCTAATTGGCAGAGAGGTTGCTCAGAAATACAAGGACAACCAATAGTACTGTATTTTAATCTGGTCTGTAACTGTTACATACACCTATAACATATTTAATCTTTAACTGTTCATGCAATGTCCTTATACATGTGCACCTAATGTAACTGTGTATTTGTAACCATGTATCGGTCACCATAACTCTGTGCCCAGGACAAACTTGAAAAGGAGAGGTAACTCTCAATGTATTACTTTCTAGTAAAACATTTTATAAATAAAATAAATAGTACTGTATGAATCCATGCAAAAATGTACTTGGAGCACTTCTGACGCAGATTCTCAAAAGGATGATGTACATCCCCCAGCCCAACCAATGTCAGTGAATCTCTCCTTATTCTGATTTTTACTATAAAGTAAAATGATGTATATTCTGGTCCTTAACCTCTGCTCCTCAAATTTTGTTCGCCACAGTGTTTTTCAAAACCTGTATAGCAGAGGTGGATGACTATGGGTTAATGTAATGACCCCATAAGTTGAAAATACTATAATTAGTTTACAGTATATGTGTAACAGGAGACTTATCCCTGTTCAGTAATGTGCCTTTAATCTAGCAGTGTGGTAGTTAATTACTAAACACCACCTGCCTGATTAGATTGTTTACAAAAAGCCTGCCTTTGAGACAGGAAGTGACTCTCTTTAGCTCTGACTGAGAGCTGACCTTTGGAGAGACAGAGCAGAGGTTCTTGAGTCCCAGGAGAGACTGACCAAAAGAAACCCAGATCTCTGGAGCTGACCAGTCTTGAGCTCTGCACAACAGAGCTGATTTCAAGACACAGGGAAAACTACTACACCTGAAGCTGAACCAGGAAGTGAGAAGATTTTCCCTCCAAGAAACAGATAAGACTTTTATTCTTAAGAGACTGCTAATATCTGCTTATTTCATGCTATATGTTTGGGGTTGGGAGAAATGCTTAACTAATGGAGATGTGAACTAATTGCATAGGATTTCACTAGAAATACTCACAAGTGAATGGAAGCTTTGTTCCCCCCTCTGTGTTTGGATGATTTCCTGATGAAAAGGAAAAGGCACAATAAAGCCTTATTATAATTTCACCTTATAAACGTCTCCAAATTGTGTACCTCTGTGAACGTCCGTCTACAATATGTAATAAAACATATACCCAAACGAAAACTCTAATGCATGCTGTCATAATTGGTTTTTTTAAGCCCGGGCCGTGAAAGTGATCACTCTAAAAACGTGTCCACAGAGGGTACCAGGTGCTCCCTACTTGTGACTGTCCTCTACAAAGGTCGGTCCAGTCCTTGATCTATCCAGTGTGTCTTCAGCCACGAGGGCCCAGAAGATGTCTGGCATTTTACATGGCATCTTCATCCGAAGAATCAGGCTCCTCTTGCTTGTTCCCTTCATGCCAGAAAGCCGTGGAGGAGCGTGACACGGAAGTGCCAGGAGTGTACTGAGGTGCCGGCTCCAAGACAGCGAGTGCCGTGAGTGCGTACAGACACCGGTTCATGAGACATTAATGAGTGTGAGATGCTCTAATAATATTCTCAACTGCTTTTTAAGAGCTCATGAAATGTAAGACTTTTATTTATCATGATATTCTTCCATTTTTATCATTAAACGGAATTAACCTATATTTGTGTCCCCTACCTTCCCTTACATGTGCATAACTAACCCATGAGACGGAGGACGTGTGTTTGTAAACTAACCAGAGGGATCATGTGGCAGATTGGTGTGGAGTGAATTAACATCCTGAAAGTCTGAGGAGGTTTGAAAGATTGTATCATGTTCCAGATCCCAGGGTGGATAAATGGCATTTAATTTCCAAATTACTGTGAGTGCATACCTCACCATTGGTGGGTTGTCAAGAGTCAGGACATACTACCCTAGGTTTTTTTTCTTTTTTCTCCCTTTGCGCCTAGGTCATTCTTGCGGTGTATGTATATATATATATATATATATATATATATATATATATATATATATATAAAGAAAATTAAGTAGCGCCACTTGTGAACCAGTGTTATATATACCAATGTGAATAGAATTATACTAATACATGTAAAATAAAGTGAGAAAAAATTATTAATCTAAAAAATATTTTGTGCCATCAACTGTGATAATACACATATATGAAAAAATAATACATATAAAAAAGAAAAAAAGAAAAAAACAAACATGTATAGAAAGTCCAACCCTTAGTTGAGTCCTGAATAATTCAAATTGGGAACAAGATGTAAATCCAGGGATCCAAGGATGCTCTCAGATAGAAAAACCAATTCCAGCAGAAATCTATAAAAACAAGCGAACAGAGAGCGCACGTCCCATAGTGTAAAAAAGTACATTTAATGTAAAAAGGAGGACAAGGGGATTAAGAACACTCACAAAAGTAATAGAAATTCAAGCGATTTGTGATATAATCACCACCAACAAGGTAACACCGTCCTGGATCACACCAAAAGATTGATATCCTATCCGGTTCACCTTTAGCAGCTCCTGATGGACAAATAACCGTGTCTCTGCTTATAGTGCGGTCTCCGAGTATTAGAGCCACAAACCAGCTCCATGCACGCTCCGGCCGTAAAGTGTGCACTTGCGTGATGACGTAATGTTGTAATTACGTACCCTGACGCAGGTTGAAACATGTCTGTGAGTGGGTTTACTGGCTTTGCATCTCATCCCAGCCTATGCTTTAAAGCTGTGTTTAAAGCAGCATGCATTGGCTTAAGGGTTGCTCGTGTAATATGAGCTTGAGACAAAAGGTGGCAGGGGGGGTGGGAGAGTGAGACTGGGACATGGGGGAGTGAGTGTGAGACTGGGACATGGGGGAGTGAGTGTGAGACTGAGGCATGGGGAGGGTGTGAGTGACATGAGGGGGGTGAGAGTGTGAGATGGGGAGGGGGGTGAGAGTGAGTGTGACATGGGGAGGGGGGGTGAAAGAGCTACATGGGGATGGGGATGAGAGAGACATTGGTGGGAGGGAGGGAGACACTGGCAGGAGGGAGAGAGACACACAATGGCTGGAGGGAGAGTGTGAGAGAGACACCGGGTGGAGGGAGAAACAATAGCTGGTTGGAGAGTGCAAGAGAGACACTGGGGGGAGGGAGAGGCAATGGCTGGAAGGAGAGTGAGAGACAATGGAGGGAGGGAGACACTAGGGGGAGGGAGAAAGAGAGAGAGACACACAGGGGGAGGGAAAGAGAGTGGGGGGAGACACTGAGGGGGGGGATAGAGAGGGACTGGAGGGGGAGTGTGAAATACAGGGAGTTGGAGAGACTGGAAGAGGAGTGTGAGACTGGAAGAGGGGAGAGAGTGAGAGACAATGGGGGGAGGGAGAAAGAGACACACACTGGGGGGAGGGAAAGAGAGTGGGGGGGAGGGGGAGACACTGAGGGGAGGAATAGAGAGGGACTGGAGGGGGAGTGAGAAATACAGGGAGAGACTGGAAGAGGTTAGAGAGGTCCTGAGGTGTTCTAATGTGGCGGGAAGAGAGAGATTAATAATACAGCAGAAATGGGAACGCTATTAGACAAATATTATAATATTTATTTTTAAGTTATGTAATTTGTGCTATAAATACTTTTTTTGTAGACGCGTGGCGGGGGCGTTAAGCTGGTTCGCACTGATGTCATGTGATTTTGATTACATCAGGCAGGGGGGGCCCGAGAAATTTCATGGATGAAAAGGGGGGCTCGGCATAAAAAGTTTGCTCACCCCTGATTTATATGATATATTCATTTAAAAGAAACCCTGCATCATGGATCAACCTCAAATACATGTATGCACTGAATTTCTGCTACAGAGCAGACATACAGTATGTCTCCACCCACTAATCTTACTTCTTTTTTATTGTCGAATAAATGTCTTTATTTTTGACATTTAAAGAGTAATTACACCATTCCATTAACATTTCTGATCGAAATTACATTGTCAACATGTGGATTTGTAGCGGCACAGTGTCACATTGGAAAGTGTACACAATATAGGCCTTTGTTGTTTTGACATTTCTGCTCCCCACGGAACCAATTTCTTGGAAATGTTTTTCTTTGGTGCATACTCTGTGCTGTATATCGTATAGTTCACCTCATATTCAACTTTATTCTTTCCTGCTATGGTGACTCTCAATGATCATATGTGTAGATTAAATATATACAGTGGTCAACAAATCACCAAAAATCTACTAGCCGAACAAAAAAATCTACTCGCCACCTAGTACCACATGTGTGCTGCTTGGACCAATAGGAGCTCGCCACGATGTTAAATCCACTCACCCGGGGCGTGCAAATGTATAGGTTTGTCGAACACTGAATATATATATATATATATATATATATATATATCATAATATACACACATAACACACACAACACACACACACACACACACACACACACATATATATACACACATATATACACACGTACTAACACTGCCTACACACATGCGGGACGTAACACAAGTGATATACTTATATACATTTTAGATAAACACCTTGTAGTTTGCAGAATTTAGTAAAGATTAAGTAACTGTTTCAAATCATAAGCTTTGAAGTAATTTAAAAGACCTCTGGATAGATAAAATTGAATGTAAAAACGCTTTCAACCTTTAATTGTCAAAAAACGGTTTCCACCCAATTTTTCGGGTTGTTGTGAAAAATCAAATATCATGACTATTTTCTTGAAAATACTCTTGAAGAGCTTTCCGTCGATGTATATAAGGGTAGTAAAAAGGTTGTAGGAGACAGAGAATGTGACAGACCTACAGACACTGGAAAGAAGGGCTGGGGCAGATGGACATAAACTATATATAGAAAAGTTTGGATATCATATTGGCCTTCACAATGCAGTTTAACTTTCATGATCTTTATCTCACCTCCACCTATATGTATTCAGATAAATGTATTTAAACCTCAATACTAAGGCTTTTTGTTATTTCTATCAAAATCAATTGTACTATAATTTTAAATGTCAAGGCACTCATGGTCTCAGGTGGCAAGTGTATCATGGGATCCTTACAAATTGCATTGTTCAGCTGTTAATGAGGTTACTTTGTGCAATCTCACCATTTCGTTGTGTTCTTTTTTTTGCATACATGAAAAAACGCAAGAACATGTTGGATTTTTCATTTGCAAGGGTAAAACGAGGGATCATAGATGTTTCATTTGTTTTGCAATGCAGATATATGAAATATAATTGTTTTGTTCAGGATTTTTTGCTGCCGATATTTATCTTGTTGACAAATGATGACGTCATGATTATGTAGCCATGCCACCTTTGGCTACTAACCTGCCCTGCTCCTGCAGTAAGCCCTGTAAAGCAGGCTGCAGTAGTCAACATGGGGTTTTTCCCCCTCCTTGGTGCTGCACTTGAGTGACAGTGGGAGGCGGTAACATCAGGCCTCAGCATGTCCAATCATGGGACAGACCTGGTGTCCTCCTCCTGGCTTTACCAATTTGAGAGAGGCAGGTCACACAGCCAAGAGCCCGACTATTTGGCCTTCTCTGGTCCTCTTCCCCTCGGGGGAGAACAAGTGTGTACCATACCTTTGCTAGAGTGGTAGGGAAGAGCTGGGACTGCTACGGTTGCTCCTTCAGTGAGTAGTGGACAGTTGCTGCATTGGGCAGAACTCTGCCATGTACTGTGCTGCACACAGAGAGAGAATAAACCGTTCCTGTTGTTATACTCCCGCCTAGTGTGTGATCTTACTGGGGGAGAGGTGATAGTTCTACTGTATGAGATAATCTCCACCTATCTAGATGGAGGCACTGCACTGCTAGAGAACCATGTGGGTAATGTACCCCAGAAACCTGACCGTGTCCCCACTACCACCGGCGGACAGCTCAGCCCTCCTGTTACCAGCAGGTATCATGCACCACACGACCAGTAATGGCAGAATCTCCCAGAGGGTGGGGGAAGCACTGTTACAATTACTTTACAAGGAACACAATAATACAATTTAAAATACTCATTCTCGCCTTTCCAGTAAAACTGTGCACAGGAAGTGTTCTATATATTAAAGACGGTTTTGATTTTTCGTTTACTCCTAAAGACTCTTTAGAGCAACTCTGTATTAGAAAAATGTCCACTCACGTATCAATCTCACTCATTTCACCTTCACACTTCAGTTTCTTATATATATATATGTAGCCCTGGTAAGAAATAGGGCTATATGTCTATCCTCCTACTGGTATAAATCCTGCTAAGGGCAGGCTGCCAGTAGTTAACATGGGTTTCCCCCACATCAAGCCCTGCTCTGAGTGGTGGAAGTAGGTCACCTGACCCTGTGTGGAAGGCATAGACACAGGGGAGGGGTCTGCTGACATCATGAAGGGGAGGGCTGTCTCAATTTAGAGTTGCCTGTTCCTGTCAGTGACAAGGAGTTCTGTCCTGAGCAGTAAGACAGTGTGTGAGCTAGCTAGGTTCCTGAGGAGTAGGGCCTAGTTAGCTATAGGTGGACCAGTGCCTCTCACCCTGCCTAGGGGGTGAGGGAAGAGCTAGCCCCACCCTGAGCGCCCGCGGCTTGGGGTGATGGCAGGGACACAGCGAGTACCCAGAGACCATCCTGAGGGTGTGCAGTCTGGTGGTAGAGAGGAGACCTTGTACCTGATTGACAGCGTGTTGCTGAGGTTGCTGCTACTCTGTGTGCTGTGATAATAAAGAGAGCTGCTGCTGCTACTTTGATAAAGACTGACTGAGACTGGAATCTCTCATCCCTGTGTGGGAAGTTCTCTGTAAGGGTTCCACCCCATATCCCTGGGGCTTCACAGAGATGGAGGCGTTGCACTACTGAGAAAGGATGAAGGTATGAACCCCAGTAACCTGTTTTCCCCCACACCATCGCGGGAGACTCAGGCCCTCCTGTTGCCAGCAGGTATGCACCACACCAAGACACGTAGCCAGACCTTAGTACACCCTAGGGGGTCCAATCTCCGACTGGGGGGGGGGGGATGGTCTGAGGGCTACAGTTGGATGCGCTGCTGAGATAAACAGGACAGGTTTTCAGCAAAGCAGAGCTGGAAGCGCTATGTGCACCTTCCATGCAAGTACTGCGGAAAGTAGGGCGCAGTTGCACATCAGGGGTAGTCAGGGGAGCATGGACTCTCGCACAGTACGCCCTGGGTGCCCTAAGAGGGTGTTGTAAATTGGGTGCATGGGTATTGCTGTTCTAGTCCCTTGAGGCAGTGTGAGGCAACTGGGGGGGTTAGCCTGTTAACTAGTCCAGGGACCATGGCCCAGGGCCCGCACTATGAGTGGCCAACAGTAGGAGACGCCCAGTTCTGAGGAGATGCCCAGTACCCTAGCCAGCACCTAGAAAAGGACACCACAGAGTACTTGTAGGAACCGTCAACGAGTGCAGTGCACTAAGAAGGAGTTCTGCCTAGCCTGGGTTATGCCATACATCACATTCGTGGGTTAAAGCATGCAGAGAACAGTCAGAGAGCATCCAGAGAACAGTCAGTTTCTAGGAACGTGTTGCACAGTAGACACAGAGTAGCGCTATTGTGGGCGTAGAGGGCTCACTAAAGTTGGCGGCAGCAGATACATGTGCTTTGCGGGGCATGGAGGAGTTAAAAATGGCGACAGCAGCATCATTCACGTCCGAGCAGATAGCAGCCGATCCAAAATGGCGACTCCCGCCAAGCCTAGATCGCGCACGTGCCGCGTGCAAGCAGGCTGCAAGAGAAATGTGGCGAGAGATGTGCGGGGGTTTGGCGCCAAACCCAGATTCCCAGCCAAAAGAGCGGAGCGGCGTGAAAGCCGAAAGCCCACCCACCTGTGTAGTGACTGGCTGACAGAAGAAGCCACGTCACGCAGAGCGAGAGAGTGCCCCTCCTCTTGTTTCCACCATAGGGAGGGGGCACGACAAGAGCCAATCAGAACTGTCCTCCCCAGCAGAAGGAGGGACAGGAAGTGAGAGTGAGGGACTTCATTTCTGCCTGACTATTGAAGAGAAAGGAGCTGCAGAACTGAACTGTTCAACCCCCGCGCTAAAGATGGCTGAATTGAATGTTACCCCATTTCAGTTTCCAGGAGGCTTCCTGGTTGTGGAGGTTGACGGCCGAGAGTATCTCCGGTGCCTGTGCGTACACTGCAGGACACCCGCCCGGCCCCAAGCACGACGGCACGATGCCCTCAATGTGGCAGGTTCTATCTATGGCCTGTCGAGCCATGGCCTATGCTAAAGACACCGCGAAGTGCCTCTCCGGGAACCCTAACGGAGGTGGCGGAGGTGGAGGAGAAGGCTGTCCTGGTTTCCTGTATCACCACTGAGGTGGGAACCGAGGCCCAGCCAATCAGAGATGTACCCAAGAGGAGCGCGACTGCAGTGGAGGTACCAGAGCGGGTCCGTTTCGTACCACTACCCACTGGTGGTGCGGCAAGCGATCCAGGTGACTCCCAAGCGGAGGAACCGGAAAAGGCGTCTTCGGAGGAAGCAGATGGCCTATCATCGGTGGCGATGCGCCTACCGGCGAACCACCCCAGCTGTAACAATGATGGCGGTCCATTTACCGGAGAGAGGGAGCAGACGAGTCCGGACACCCCCCGACGGCGAGTGCTGGTGCGGCCTGAGCCGCATAGAAGTCCCCCGACGGTGGCGACTCCCAGTGCGGCGGAGATGGGATCCGAGACGGCTCCGGAGCAACCAACGATCACCCGCCGGCAGCGGAGCGGTAAGGAGACACCTCCACCCCCTTACTCCCGCCAGGCGAAGACGGCACCTGCAGAGGGCGAGAGAGATAGGCTTGCAGCCTACCTGCCCGTCCGCGGTCTGGATGGTCTACCACGCCCCTTCCGGTCCTCGACACACTTCCGGTGCGAGAACACGGAGCGGATGGAGAGTCTGCGGCCACCAGCGATGACGTCACTTCCGGGTCCGACTGGCACAGATGCCCGGAAGTTTTGTTTTCAAAGAGAGGAGCGGCCATGGCAGCCGCACTTGCGACACTGAAGGCTCAAATCGCTACTAGAGGAGCACGAGGCACGCGGACCGGGCAAGTCGTAAGATGCCCACTGGTCGTGGCATTGCCCGACTCATAGACACTGTACCGGACATTGCTGATGCCCCAGTCACTGCCCCTAGCGCCATTGCCCCGGCCCCTGCCCCGTCACGAGTCATGTCACCGGGTCCTAGCGGGGATAAGCGAAGCAAGAATCCCAAGTATTCTACGGATTGGAGGGATTGGGAACTCAGTGATGAAGGGTCTGATGGGGAGATACCGTATGCTAATGTTATTCATGTGCCTAACCCTGTTCCGTTTTCTCCTGCACCTAGAGGTAGGGCCCGAGGGTCCCATACTACTGCAGAAGCGGGTTCCGGAAGTACGGTAGTGCATAAGATAAACCCCACGATTTACACCAATGTGATAAGAGGTAGACGCAAAGGCTCGCACTCTACTGAGGCGGTGACGTCAGGTGTGTCTTCACAAGCAGAGTCAGACACCGATATGATGTGGTATCAGGGTATGAGCGCCAAGACAAGTGGTGGGCACCTCTGTTTACAGGGTACCATGCAGGTATGGACCGTACTCGGTTCTTACTCATTAAAAACCATATAGTTGACCATTGGTGGGCTGTAGGCACCTTTTCTCCCCAGGAGGTTGCTGATGAACTGGATAACCGGTATAGGGAGATTGAGCAAAAGCTAATCATTCCCAAGGGTCCTGCTGTACTGTATGATGATGTAGCCCCAGAGGAGCCTCAGACATGGGTACTGCCAGGCAGGGCAGGAGACTGAAAGCTGACCAAGCTCAGCCGAGCAGACAGGGCCATAGTGGCCAGGTATGGGCAATCCCATAGCTATGAGTTCCCCTATGTACCTGTAAGGAATCTGGTGTCTCAGCGCCGTCAGCGCGACCAGTGCTCACCCCCCGTCGGTACTCAGGCGTCCAAGCGCCTGCAGCGCAATTCCCACATACCTCGTTGTCTGCCACTGACACTCAGGCTCCTCGCCATCACAGGATTGCACCAACCGAAGAGGTGCCTGTTGAACCGCAGCCTCTGCGTGTGTCTCCGGCTCCGCGCTCTGTGCGCACACGTGTGTCTGTCACTGACCCCATGCACATACGCGCGTCAGTCACCGAATCCACGCACACACGCACGCCAGCCCCAGACGTTATGCGCATGCATTCCCAGCTTACAGAGCACACGCCTAACAGAGCACTTTTAACCACTGTTCCTGCAGTGAGGCGTCGCCCCCAAGCTTCACACAGTTCCATGCAAATCAATGACTACACTCAGCTGGGCTGTAACACCTCCCTCCTATCAGGGAGGACTCCTTGCAGTCCTCCAGGCCTGCCCCCTCTTCCCATTGGCCTGCCCAGCCTTATTATGCCTGTGCTTCCCATCACTAGTCGCTCAACATAGTTCTGTATGGAAGCATTTGAATACTCTCTCAGTGACTCCTCAGGTATTGACGCGGATTGGACGTCTACCCCCTCTGGCTCTCGACTTTGGCTCTACTTGGACTTTGTGATTTCTGGCATCCCTGACACACGGCTTATACCTTCGACCTTCCGCAACTCTCCAATCCCTGACCTTGGCAACGGCAATAACTACTCCTCATCTACTACCGGTACCGGCAAGTATTGTCTTCCTTACTATACCTGGCCTGGCAACACTAACACCACACTCCGGACGCGCTCCCTTTGCTGCGGGTGAGTGTATCCCTACGTCCCACCTCAGCACAGGGGACGGGTCTGGTCTGCGGGAAGCACCGGCGTAACATTATGTCGAGCCCACAAAACGCAGACCAGACTGAATTAAGTATGATTTCCACGAATCTGCTTCAGCAGAATCAAGTCATGGCCGATCAAATTGTGGCGCTTACACAACAACTAGCCGCGCTGTCGGTTCAGGTACCCGACGCCTCTGCGCTCACAACCGCCGCTCAGGTTGCCAGGGTAGCTACCACATACTCCTCCGATATGAAGATTCCTAACCCCAAACCTTATGCAGGTGAATCTCAAGATTTTCGGGGTTTCATTAATCAATGTGAGGTACAGTTTGAAATGGCCCCCCACCAGTTTTCTACTGGCCGAAAGAAGGTGGCCTACATTTATAATCTGTTGACGGGTAGCGCACTGGCTTGGGCCTCCCCTATCTGGGAGCTGCGAGATGACCTTACCCAGAATTACTTAGCCTTCAAGACGGAATTCAGGCAGGTGTTTGATTCCCCCGCAAGTCGGGAGGTGGCGTCTTCTTCTCTTTTACAGATTACTCAGGGGCGAAGACTGGTGATTGAATACGCCATAGAGTTCCGGACCCTTGCAGCAGGGACTAACTGGGAACAGGAGGCCTACGTCGCCGTATTCTGGCAAGGACTGTCAGACAGCATCAAGGATGTACTTGCTCTCCAACCCAGGCCAGGTCTTTTGGAGGATCTCATCACTCTAGCGATTAGAGTGGACCAACGTATTCAGGTACGCTGCACGGCGCACCAGCGCACTCGCTCGGTAGCCTCTTCGTCTCCCTCTCTCAGCACTACTAGAGACACCAGGTCCACTATGCCGCTCCGTCCTTCCTTGGAGTCGTCCGAACTGATGCAGTTGGGGGTTCAACGGGTTCGCACACCAATACGGCAATTCCGCCGCGCCGGGGAATTGTGCTATTATTGCGGATCTGCAAAAACATCTGACCCAAGAATGTCCTACGCCTCTGGGAGACGGGAACTCCCAGTGAGTATGAAGGGGCTCTCCCTGGGTGTTATGTCTCCTCGTCCCCTTCCCCAAAAAGGATTCCCTAAGAAACTCACTATACCCGTGTGTCTCTCAGGCTGTAAATTCTGCGTCTCCACAGTAGCCTTCATAGACTCCGGAGCTGGAGGCAATTTCGTGGACCAAGAGTTCACCAAACACTACCAGATACCGCTTGTGGAGAATAAAATCCCCATCGCCTTGGTCGGAATTGATGGGCACCCACTCACGCCGTCATTTATCTCATTAGAGGCGGTTCCGATTGTACTTTCCTCTGATAATCACAAGGAGACCCTGACCCTTGACGTAATCCAGGCTCCTGGAACACCCATAACCCTAGGATTGCCATGGTTGCAACTACACAACCCACAAATCAATTGGGCATCCACCAACCCCATCACTTGGGAACCAAGATCAGGCGAACCACAGCGACTCCTAGCGAATACCACCGTTCCTGAGACGAACCTCTTTACGGTTTACCACCAGTTTCTGGACGTATTCAATAAAGTACAATCAGACCTCCTCACAGGTCATATGACTGTCCTATTGACCTGATTCCTGGTTACACGTTACCTAAGTCCAAGACTTATCCTCTGTCTCTCCCCGAAACTAAGGCTATGGACGAGTACATCCAGGAGAACCTGAAGAAAGGTTTTATTCACCCGTCTACTTCACCAGCTGGAGCAGGATTCTTCTTCGTAAAGAAGAAAGATGGAACTTTAAGACCTTGTATTGATTATAGAGGGCTTAACCGCATCACCGTAAAGAATCGATACCCACTCCCTCTTATCACTGAACTTTTTGATAGGTTGCAAGGTGCCAAAGTCTTCTCCAAGCTGGACCTCAGGGGAGCTTATAATCTCGTACGCATACGTCAAGGAGACAAATGGGAAACGGCCTTCAACACGCGTAGTGGCCACTGCGAATACCTTGTGATGCCCTTCGGACTGTGTAATGCTCCGGCCGTTTTTCAAGATTTTTCATTAACGATGTCTTCCGCAAAGTACTCAACGACTTCGTCATAGTCTATCTGATGATATCCTGATTTTTTCGAAGAATTTACAGGACCACGTCTTTCATACATCTTACGTGCTCTCTCGCCTTCGTGAACATCGATTATATGCCAAGATGGAGAAATGTACCTTCCATTAGACTTCGACCCAGTTTCTAGGCTACATTATTTCCAGCGATGGTTTCATGATGGATCCAGACAAATTAAAAGCCATTACTAACTGGCCTAGGCCTGACTCTCTTAAATCCGTCCAGCGCTTCCTGGGATTTGCGAACTACTACCGCAAGTTTATCCGTAATTTCTCCAGAATTGTTGCACCTATCACAGCCTTTACGAAGAAGGGGGCCTATCTGTCGGTTTGGTCACCAGAGGCCATTCTGCCTTCAACACTCTTAAGGAGGCTTTTGTGTCCGCACCGG
>CM071568.1:156470171-156633280 GCA_036426205.1 Ascaphus truei | reverse complement strand
CAAGACTTATCCTCTGTCTCTCCCCGAAACTAAGGCTATGGACGAGTACATCCAGGAGAACCTGAAGAAAGGTTTTATTCACCCGTCTACTTCACCAGCTGGAGCAGGATTCTTCTTCGTAAAGAAGAAAGATGGAACTTTAAGACCTTGTATTGATTATAGAGGGCTTAACCGCATCACCGTAAAGAATCGATACCCACTCCCTCTTATCACTGAACTTTTTGATAGGTTGCAAGGTGCCAAAGTCTTCTCCAAGCTGGACCTCAGGGGAGCTTATAATCTCGTACGCATACGTCAAGGAGACAAATGGGAAACGGCCTTCAACACGCGTAGTGGCCACTGCGAATACCTTGTGATGCCCTTCGGACTGTGTAATGCTCCGGCCGTTTTTCAAGATTTTTCATTAACGATGTCTTCCGCAAAGTACTCAACGACTTCGTCATAGTCTATCTGATGATATCCTGATTTTTTCGAAGAATTTACAGGACCACGTCTTTCATACATCTTACGTGCTCTCTCGCCTTCGTGAACATCGATTATATGCCAAGATGGAGAAATGTACCTTCCATTAGACTTCGACCCAGTTTCTAGGCTACATTATTTCCAGCGATGGTTTCATGATGGATCCAGACAAATTAAAAGCCATTACTAACTGGCCTAGGCCTGACTCTCTTAAATCCGTCCAGCGCTTCCTGGGATTTGCGAACTACTACCGCAAGTTTATCCGTAATTTCTCCAGAATTGTTGCACCTATCACAGCCTTTACGAAGAAGGGGGCCTATCTGTCGGTTTGGTCACCAGAGGCCATTCTGCCTTCAACACTCTTAAGGAGGCTTTTGTGTCCGCACCGGTTCTCCACCATCCCAACACTGATCTCCCTTTCGTGTTGGAGGTGGACGCCTCTGATTCTGGCGCCGGTGCCATTCTATCCCAGAGACCTTCACCCCAAGAAAAATTGCATCCCTGCGCATTCTTTTCGAAGAAATTTACCTCAGTGGAGAGGAACTACGACGTGGGGAACAGAGAGTTACTCGCCGTTAAAACGGCACTTCAAGAATGGAGGCATCTCCTGGAAGGGTCGAGGGAACCGTTCACCATCCTTATCGACCATAAGAATTTATTATATATAGAGAACGCTCGCCGCCTGGGTCCACGGCAAGCCCGATGGTCTTTGTTCTTTTCCAGATTTAATTTCCAACTGTCGTATATTCCTGGGACTAAAAATGTCAAAGCCGATGCTCTCTCAAGACAACATTCTTCCGAAGAGAGACCAGAAGATTCCGTGGAGACAATTTTACCTCATGAGAAGATTTTCGCTGCATCTTCCTTCAGAAGCTTTGACAAGATCGTCAAGTCACAAAGGTCCATTCCAAAGAACCTGAAGGTCCCCAGGGGCAAGCTCTTCGTGAGACCTAATTTCATACCTGAGGTTCTGGATTGGGGACATGCCTCGAGAGCAGCTGGTCATCCTGGCTACAAAAAGACTTTGGACCTTATACGTCGCAACTTTTGGTGGCCCAAGATGTCCAAAGACATTTTCGAATATACGCACGCTTGTCCGGTCTGTGCGCAAAACAAGACAATTCATCAAAGGCCTCACGTTCTTCTTCTTCCTCTGCCCATCCCAGAACGTCCATGGTCACACATATCAATGGATTTTATTGTGGAGTTGCCCAGGTCCAAAGGGATGAATACGATTTTAGTGGTGGTGGATCGTTTTTCAAAGATGGCTCACTTTATCCCGCTCAAAGGACTTCCCACCTCACCTGCCCTTGCTGATATCTTCACTGATCACACCTTTCGCATTCATGGTATTCCTTCGTCCATCGTGTCTGACAGAGGGTCACAGTTCGTATCCAGATTTTGGAGAACTTTTAACAAAAGACTAGGGATCTCTTCTTCCTTTTCCTCAGCGTACCATCCTCAGTCCAACGGTCAAACAGAAAGGGTCAATCAGTCCCTGGAAAAATACCTGAGGTGTTTCATTTCCAATTCTCAGGATGATTGGGCACAACTTTTGCCATGGGCCGAATATGCTTTTAACTCCGCTACCAACGAGTCCACCCGAGAGTCGCCATTTTTCATAAATTACGGATTTCATCCCCCATGTCTTCCCGTCTCCAACATTCCTTCTGGAGTTCCGGCCATAGACGACCGCGTCTCATCTCTGCAATCAGCATGGTCCAAGATTCAGTCTGCTCTCCTTACCGCCTCTCAACGGGCCAAACATCAGGCGGATCGCCACCGCCGTCCGGCGCCCAGGCAAGCCAGGGGATATGGTATGGCTGTCCTCAAGAAACATCTATTTGAAGGTACCTTCCCCAAAATTGGCGCCGAGGTTCCTGGGCCCTTTTCCTATAATTGAAAGGATTAATCCGGTAGCATTTCGGCTTCAACTTCCCGACAGCATGAAAATACCAAACGTGTTTCACACATCTCTACTCAAGCCATTCGTATCCAGTCATTTCTTCCCCAACCATAACCGTAGGCCTGATCCGGTTATTACCCAGAATAGGGAAGAATATGAGGTCCAGTCCCTGCTGGATTCTCCCATATCCAGGGGTCAACTGCAGTTCCTCGTGCACTGGAAGGGTTTCGGCCCAGAAGAAAGGTCTTGGGTTCCACTTCGTGATATCCACACTCCGGTTCTTCTGAAGACTTTCAGGAAGAAGTTTCCGAACAAACCATTTAAGGACCGTCCTGAGGCCGTTCCTGAAGGGGGGGTACTGTAAGGAATCTGGTGTCTCAGTGCCGTCGGTACTCAGGTTTCCAAGCGCCTGCAGCGCAATTCCCACATACCTCCGTTGTCTGTCACTGACACTCAGGCTCCTCGCCATCACAGGATTGCACCAACCGAAGAGGTGCCTGTTGAACCGCAGCCTCTGCGTGTGTCTCCGGCTCTGCGCTCTATGTGCACACGTGTGTCTGTCACTGACCCCATGCACATACGCGCGTCAGTCACCGTATCCATGCACACGCACGCCAGCCCCAGACGTTATGCGCATGCATTCCCAGCTTACAGAGCACACGCCTAACAGAGCACTTTTAACCACTGCTCCTGCAGTGAGGCGTCGCCCCCAAGCTTCACACAGTTCCATGCAAATCAATGACTACACTCAGCTGGGCTGTAACACCTCCCTCCTATCAGGGAGGACTCCTTGCAGTCCTCCAGGCCTGCCCCCTCTTCCCATTGGCCTGCCCAGCCTTATTATGCCTGTGCTTCCCATCACTCGTCGCTTGACATGGTTCTGTATGGAAGCATTTGAATACTCTCTCAGTGACTCCTCAGGTATTGACACGGATTGGACGACTACCCCCTCTGGCTCTCGACTTCGGCTCTACTTGGACTTTGTGATTTCTGGCATCCCTGACACACGGCTTATACCTTCGACCTTCCGCAACTCTTCAATCCCTGACCTTGGCAACGGCAATAACTACTCTTCCTCTGCTACCGGTACCGGCAAGTATTGTCTTCCTTATTATACCTGGCCGGGCAACACTAACACCACACTCCGGACGCGCTCCCTTTGCTGCGGGTGCGTGTATCCCTACGTCCCACCTCAGCACAGGGGACGGGTCTGGTCTGCGGGCAGCACCGGCGTAACAGTACCTGAGCCCATTATGCTAGAAATAGAGAAGCAGAGATACCTGGCTCCGGGAGGCTGTTATTGAATACCTTCGGACTAAGTTCGGTAGGGCGGCCTATCATAATGAAGACAAAGTATGCGATGTCATACGGGCATGGAGTATGGGAAGGAGTATTTACATGAATAGCGTGGTGTATAGGCCGGAGTATGGATCAGTACAGCCCTATTATGTAAAAGTTACAGATCACAATGGGCGGGAAGTTAGAAAGCCTGACCCGCGCCATTACTACTAGTTAGGTTCTCCATGTTGGGAGGTACCGTATCTTTGATTTGCCATCCGGGTGGGACGGTCTGATGTTATGGGCACTAATAAATTGTGTTTGTATTTCCAGATTGTCCACCTGCAGGATGGTACGTAATTAGGTCCAAGTGGGGACCATTGGATTCCACCTGAGGGAGAGTGTAGCCCTGGTAAGAAATAGGGCTATATGTCTATCCTCCTACTGGTATAAGTCCTGCTAAGGGCAGGCTGCCAGTAGTTAACATGGGTTTCCCTCACATCAAGCCCTGCTCTGAGTGGTGGAAGTAGGTCACCTGACCCTGTGTGGAAGGCATAGACACAGGGGAGGGGTCTGCTGACATCATGAAGGGGAGGGCTGTCTCAATTTAGAGTTGCCTGTTCCTGTCAGTGACAAGGAGTTCTGTCCTGAGCAGTAAGACAGTGTGTGAGTTAGCTAGGTTCCTGAGGAGTAGGGCCTAGTTAGCTATAGGTGGACCAGTGACTCTCACCCTGCCTAGGGGGTGAGGGAAGAGCTAGCCCCACCCTGAGCGCCCACGGCTTGGGGTGCTGGCAGGGACACAGCGAGTACCCAGAGACCATCCTGAGGGTGTGCAGTCTGGTGGGAGAGAAGACCTTGTACCTGATTGACAGCGTGTTGCTGAGGTTGCTGCTACTCTGTGTGCTGTGATAATAAAGAGAGCTGCTGCTGCTACTTTGATAAAGACTGACTGAGACTGGAATCTCTCATCCCTGTGTGGGAAGTTCTCTGTAAGGGTTCCACCCCATATCCCTGGGGCTTCACAGAGATGGAGGCGTTGCACCACTGAGAAAGGATGAAGGTATGAACCCCAGTAACCTGTTCCTGTCCTCCCCCACACCATCACGGGAGACTCAGGCCCTCCTGTTGCCAGCAGGTATGCACCACACCAATGTGTGTGTGTGTGTGTGTGTGTGTGTATAGCTAGAGATGGATCTCTTTCAGATATATATTTTTGTTTCTAAAAATGTATGAGAAAAAGCACAAATATTTAATGTGATATTAATTTCGTAATTTTTGTCTAGGAACTTTATGGTCTCGGGATTGCAGGATGTAGACAAGTGTCGGCAGCAGCTCCATGACATCACTGTACCCTTAGAAGTGTTTGAGTAAGTATGGGTGAGGTGGGAATTCACTATACTTTTTTGAAAGATTTGTGATCCTAAAAACAAAAGAGCTATATTGAGAATAGCTCACATAAAAAAAAAAGAAAGTTTGCCTGCGTATGTAGGTTTGCATCAAAAGATAAAAGTAGCAATTCTTTCAAAACTTTGCAGAGAGCACGGTAATTTGGAACAACCTGAATGCACGATATTTTGTACACTATTTTCCTAGTTGCACCTATGAAAGTATGTGTATACAAACCCTGCCTTTTCTGTGTGAGGGCTTCAGCTGTCGACTACAGGTAGATTCAGCTCCTCCCATGTCCAAAATTAACCAATGGTATTAACATGTTAAATCAAGGTGATTTTGATATCTTTACCGCCCCTACTTCCTCCCTCCCTAAAATCAGACATGTTTAGGTATTTTTCCTTCTATTTTAGGTTACTTTGTAAACCTAGTGAGCTGAGTCATGGGAGGGACTTGATTCCCAGTAAACGCGCCCTTTCATGGGATATAACTATGTGCTGAACAGGTGTCTGCGTTGGGAAATGAGGGGGATCTCGACTTTGAAGCTATTTTAACTACAAATACTACAAATGGTCTATTTCTGGTGGAAAATGTGGCCACTAAAAACATGGTTTTAAGATATACTTGGAAATCACTAAACCTTGTACAGTGGTTTCCAACTTGGTCACAGGAATTCTGGACTTCTGTAGGCAGTTCTTCTAGGAGCGTTTCTGCTTAGGACTAAGGCTGAGTCCCCTGTGCCGCTGACCGCGCTCATGCTTGGAGAGCGGTGACATCACCAACTCTCCAAGCATTAGCGACGGGTGTCCGTGCTATTTTGCAAGCCCGCGCGGGGGAACATTGCAGGCAAGCTGAGCGCGGTTCAGTGTCAGATTATTATTTTTTGTTTACGCAAGCGCCAAGCGTGGGTGAGCATCCGTGCGGGCGCTCCGCGTGAGCGGGGACATAAAAATTGAAATGGCTAGAAGCAACCTCGCCAAGGACCGCGCAGTCAGTGCGCTCAGCGGCACAGGGGACTCAGCTTTAGGTGAAATAAGGCCCGTAGCATGTGTCATTGGTTAAATGCAGCGGATGTTTAAAAAAAAAAAAAATCTGTTTAAACTTTAAACATTTCCACTGTGAACAAAAACTCTGGAGAGTTTCTACAAATTTTTTTTTAAATGTATTTTGGTGATTACACGGTTTGTCAGTCTTCAAAGCCTGAAATCAATTATTAGCTATGCTCTCTTTTGTTTGCAAAGTAATTATGGTGCAGTCTAGAGTCAAATAAATAAGTAGCTGGTATGATTCAATCCAGTATTCTCAATGAAACACGATTCATGTTTCACAACACAAGGAAAATAATGACTATACGAGTGATTTGAATCACTCTAAGGAAGCCAATTACAATATGTTTAAAAAAAAAATACAGTGTACAAGGTGTTAGAGCTGCGTTTATAGCAGGGGAGCGCAAACTTTTCCCCGTGCGCACCCCTGCCTGCTCTTCTCAGCGCCTCGTGCCCCCTCCCTCCCCCGCTCCATCCCGGCATCAAATGACACGGGAGGCCATGTGATGTCACGTTGCCATGGTAACGTGACCCCGCTGCGTCATTTGATGCCGGGTTACCTGGACGACTCGTTGCAGGAAGGTGTGTGTTATAGAGGCCTCGTGCGGTCTGCCTGGGGGGTGAGTGCGGGACCTCTTTAACTGCCGCATCCCCCAGTATAATTTCGCGCCGCTGGCTTATAGTATCCCACTTAACTCCTCTTGCTGCATTGGCCTATTGCCAGGACTCGCTGTACCACACCGGCACATTGGAATAACAAGTCACAAAAGTCAGGGACAGCTACTGTATTACAAACACACTTAATTCATGCTTAATGTCTTACAGTTACATTGATCAGGGCCGTAATCCCCAGCTTTACACCAAAGAGTGTCTGGAGAGGGCTTTGGCTAAAAATGAGCAAGTAAAAGGAAAAATTGATACCATGAAGGTAAGCTTAAATATGTTTCTATGTTTTTTGGTTTTTTTTTTGTTCTTTTTAAATTAATTCAGAAGTCATGCTGCCTTTGATGTTTTATTGCTAAGATTTTGTGGGGGGAGTTCTGGCAATTGTTTTTTGTTTAGGGATCAACAAGACACTTCATAAAAGGATTAGGAATAGGACTAGAGTCGATCAATGCTTATAATTCTACCTATTATTCTATGTCAGTAAAAACTAACGGGGAATTAAGCCCCTCGCAGCTGGGTGTAGTACACACTTTCAATGAATCCGGATCTACAGTCTCCTACAAATACTCCCTACTTTCCTCACCGTAGTCATTTTTGACCTACTGGCCAAGGGTATGGACCAGGGATGGCCAACTCCAGTCCTCAAGGGCCACCAACAGGTCAGGTTTTAAGGATATCCCTGCTTCAGCACAAATGGCTTAATCAGTGGCTAAGTCAGACTGGCTAGTCTTAAAACTGGTGCCTCTTGGGGGCTGGAGTTGCCCACCCCTGGTATAGACTGTAGATATATTTTTCAATTGTATGCTTCTTGGGTCAGGGACCTCCTTCCTGTTGTTTGTCTTGACATATATGTACTCCTTTGTCATAATAATAAATAATAATAGCATGTTCTTATATAGCGCTGCTAGTTTTACGTACATTGTCATACAATGTTATTGTCCTCCCTCCCACATTGTACTGCTCTGCCCCCCATTCCTGTACTAGTGGTATACAGGGGCATGCTATTATCCTTCTGCTTGCTTGTAAAGGATATATTACTCTGTTATTGGATGCTGCACAACTCTAGAGATGTAAGGGCCACAGGTATTGATGGAGATCGCCACGTAGGTGTCTACTAGTATTCCACTGTACAAGTTCTCTGGAGTGCAGTGGCCTGCAGTGAGCCTGCTGGCTTTTGCCCTGAGCCCTTTTGACTCTGCCTCTGCCCTGTGCCTCTTGGGTTCGTATCTGTATATTGAGCTGTGCTGTGCTGTACTGTGCACCTTTTTAGGCTCTGCTTTTGGTGTTGTATACTGCCAGACGCTTCTATCCCTGGCACTGTGCCTATGAATTTTGTTACCTGGCACATTGCTTTGGCGCCATACAGGTTACTGCACGTGAGTGCTTTTTATATCTTTGCATAGTCCATTGTTTTTGGATTTGGCTGCTCACGCTTCACACTTGTGTCATTACCTCTATGCAGATAGAGTAGGTTTTTTGACTGTTATGCTTTTTCTGTGCCCCTTCAGAGGATCATTATGCTGGCTTTGCTACTATGCGCAGGTTGTTACTATTGTCACAGGGTTTGCAGTCACGCTTGTGGTATGATCACTTTTTGAGGCTGTATTCCTCATGGCTGAGCTGTGACTTGTGACGGCTTTCTGCTTTGTCACCGGGTTTAGTTTTTGTCTGCCATACAAAGTGTTATTTGTGACATTGATCTGTATTTTTGCCAGTATTTTTCTGAGCCTTCTGGTTATGTTTGTCCATTTTGGATGGTTTTGTTTTTTTTCTTCTATTGTCGGGGTGGGGGGGGGGGGCGTCAAGGGGTGTTCTTGTACGTTGTGCTTTCATGGCTTGGCTAAAAGGTGAACTGATGCACAGAGGAGAGCATTGACTACTATTCTTGATTAGTTGAAAAGTTTCACCTAGCCCCAAACTGTGACGGACTTAATTCCCCATTCACTTGTAGGGACTGTAGGGACTAGAAGGAAATGTATCAATACTAAAATGTTCCCTGTATGGCTGAATTATTTGTTAGTTTCGATGTACATTGATTTTTCTCTGCTTGAAGTTCCAGCACCTTTTTTCCTATTTACCACTCTTTTTGTATTGTTTGTTCTTCATTTTCAGTGTACAAAATAGATAATATATAGAGATGTAGCCAGACTCGCTGTCCCGGAAGCCGTGTGTAGAAAAGCAAAACGCTGCGGCTTCGGAGACTGTGAAAACTGGGGCTGCTCGTGGGTGGGGGTGAGGTTAGGGGGCGGTTTGCTCTCTCACATGGGACCGCCTATCAGAGATTTCCTCCTGCTGGAAGAGGCCATGGGGAGGATTCTGTGGACCCCCCCCCCCCCCCGGCCTCACAAACAGTCTGGCTTCACCTTTAGTGTATATCTCGCTAATCTGCTGTTCATACACTGTAATGATGTTAAAGTGACGCACTAAGGCTGAGTTTATAGTGGCGGCGTCGCGACGTGTGCGCGTACGTCAGGCACAATTCAGTACGCGGCAGAGTTTTAAGAAGACAATAAATGTAGTCTTCTCTGGCGACTGCCGCGTGACGTCGGCGTCACGTGAGCTGGTTCAGCCGATGAGGGCAAACCAGCTTCATGATGCGTCCGTGTCACGTTCACCACACCCCTGCATCGCCTCAGATCGTCTCCCCAAGCTCCTGCTGCCAAGTGCACAGAACGCTGGGGGTGCAGGAGTGAGTGCGGTGGTGCGTGCGGCCACGCAGGTACTATATGCTCAGCCTAAGGCTACGGCCCCAGTGTACACTGCTGCACGCCTGGTGGGCCGGCGGTGAGTGCATGTGTGAAAGCCGCGGTCTGCAGTCTCTGGTTGAGCTTTGAGTGAGGAGATCCGAGTCTTGTGTTTTGAAATGACATTCAGGAGAGAGAAGCTTTGGGATGTTAAAATAGAGCCTATTGCAGTCTAAAGGTTACCATTGTAACGCAGGACATGTGTTTAGGGGTCAAGATAATATTATATCGGTTAATGTACTATAGGCTCCTGGTGGTTGGGGTGTGTTCTTGTAACTGCCTTAAGGTCTTCTTAAAGCAGAGACATGGAACAGTATTTTTGCAGCCTATTAATTGGTGCTACACAGCATGAATAGTTGGCCAGACAGGCAATGCTATTTTTACAGTGTTGTGTTTTAATGGGGAAATGCCTTCATAGGAGCAAAATGTTGCAGTGACCTGTTTAACCACCGTTTGAAACCTAGAAGTATGTTTAAATCAAGCAGAGACCTAGTAGAGGTTTGATTTTTCTCTGGCTGCTCCCATTTTTGTGTGTGAAATTATTGTGTTGAACAATAGTTTGCCATCTCGCCTCCTCCCTTTATCATTACTGGCTTTCTGATGATGACCGGGGATGGGCAAAAGGGTAAAGAAAATACTTAATTGACTAATACTTCCCTATTTAGATGTCCCGAAGAAATGCAATTTGTAATTGGTTTCCAGATAAAATAAACCATTTTTGTTGTAGCATGGTTAGTTTAGTATAGGGAAGCCAATTGCATTAATTTGGAGAATTGAATAAAGCACCTGGCCTGCACTACTTGACCATTGATTTCACTCGTCACAATGGTTGGCCTTTTTGTCCATACATTTACACTCTGGATCCCCACATACATTATACCAGTGTATGAACTCAAGGCAATGATGGGTTTCATGAGCTAGGTCTTGGTGATTGATGACACAAGTGTAAGTACAGTAGTTTAAATAATTGTATATTTACAGGGGGGGTCAGGGCGAGGGTCTGTTAAAGCAGCAAAACATGTGAAATCTTATGTATGTTTTTTTAATCAGTTCTGTAGTATTCAATAATAGAACATACAGTACAGAACACCTACAAGCTCATATTGAACCCCCAAAATACCCACAACATATATATATATATATATATAAGCATATAAGTTTCACAGAGGAGTGCTACTGAGCATGGCAATATATATATATATATATATATATATATATATTTAAAACCAGAGACATAACATAAAACACAGACAAAGCTCAGTGCACATCCAGAAAAACTTATACGGTACAGTGCCTAAATATACATGTATAAATAACAAATAAATAAAATGGTCTTTTAGTTTAACATTTTGGCCAAATTAACCATTAAATGGTTAAAAGCTCACTCCATGGCATCTCCCACTCAGGGGAACTTGCCTGCTTGCAGTATGATTGTGACAAATCTATTACAGAGTGCTTTTCCTGGTAATGTACAGGTTAATAAAAGCTTCAATCAGACTTAGAACTTTTGCAACTAATATTGACAGATTTACTATAAATCATTCTTCCTGGCAATGCACAGGTTATTAAGAATCTATATTAGTGTTGGGGACCCTTGATATGTGGTCTGCCGTGCAGTTGGCTCAAGGGCTTACAACAATTTGGCCAAAATGTTAAACTAAAAGACCATTTTATTTATTTGTTATTTATACATGTATATTTAGGCACTGTACCGTATATAAGTTTTTCTGGATGTGCACTGAGCTTTGTCTGTGTTTTATGTTATGTCTCTGGTCTCTGGTTTTAAGTATTCAATAATAGGGATTTTTTTTAATTGATTTGAAAAAAAAAAAAAAAACATTTTCTGTAATTCAACTCAATGTAATTCGTAATTAGTTATTTTTTAATATACTGAGCATCCTTTCATTTCTATAGTAGGCTTTAGGCCACCTCCCCAGCAGTGCAAGATATTTACAACACACATTCCCAGCTAGCTCAAACTCCCACACCCAACACATCATGAATATATATTTATGTCAACAAGAGAACTACTGAGCGTGGCAATTGTATATAACAAGAGACGGGTGCACAATGCTACATCCCATTGACAAAACATATATGGTATAAAGTTAAATACTTCAATAATAATAATAAATACTTGGTTATTTAGTTAAACCTTTTGGCCAAAGCGTCATAAGCCTGCATACCAACGCCAAGGTATAACCAAATTAATGCAGGTCCTACACTTCACTGTGAACCCTTCCCTTTACCTCTGTAAGATGGGAAGAACCATCATAGGTCCTGTTCCTGCAGCAAATGAAAAGACCTCCCAAGTTAAAAAGGTGAAGGAGGAGGAGTGAGCTCTGGGGGGAGGTGCCACCAGCCTCCAAACAACTGCTACCAGTCAGACATAGATTAACACACATTCCCAGCTAGCTCAAACTCCCACACCCACCACATGATGAATATATATTTATTTCAATAAGAGAGCTACTGAGCGTGGCAGTTGTATATAACAAGAGACAGGGGTGCCCAATGCTACAACCCATTGCCAAAACATATATGGTAAAAAGATATTTACAACACTTTCTTGTTTGTGATAATTTGTTGCCAATGTTCCCAGAAGTGAGCTGCAAACTGTAACAATAGATAATGTTACCCCAGTAATATTAGAATACATTGTAGTTGCTGAGTTACACTGACTGAAGGATTGATAGAAACGTAAAGGCGGACAATTATATTATGCGGCAATTATATTAGGCACAATTACACAATCAGGATTTTTAAAGATTTATTACAGGAGCAGCAAACGATTGCCATCTTGGGTAAGAATGTAGAATTATAAATTCACATGCTTTACATATGAAATAAGAAGCAAAACAGAGGGGAATGTAGTATTGATTCTTTAATCTTGTTTCCTCCACCTAAGTGCTAATGTAAAAGATCAACTTGGGGGAGACAGAGGAATTTCATCCAAATTCAACTTTAAGATTTAACGTTACAGGACAGTAACAGATAAAAGCCCCAATTTATGTGTGTGTGTGTTAATATTTCGTGTGTGTGTGTGTGTGTACAGCACTGGGAAGATCTCTTAAAATGCAGGGGGGGAAATTTCTTTAAATTTTCTGAAATACAAATATGACCCAAATGTGTTTGATAATTTAAGTATTGCTATGATGCATATTTTTTGTTTTTAAGCTAGAGTTGGGGAATTGACACAAATAGAAGTTCACCTTACCCTGCAGATCTTGTTCAAGATGTGAGCGCCTCTGGGACCTGGTTTCGCAGGCTGACCTGATTAGAGAATGTTCATGACGTTGTAATGTTCTTCAGGACCTGTTTGGAAGATTGTTATCGAAATCACCTTGTTAGCATTGTGATTTCATAAAGTAAATGATTTTCTTTATTGTATGCCTTGTGGGAACATGGAGGTAACAGGAGGTAAAAAATTCTATAGAAGTACAATTGTGATCTCACGCTGTTTTTACAAAGCAGTGTTCCATCTGTTGTGAGAAGCTTTTGGTTGAGCTGAATGTGTAACAAAGTAGGCTGCGTAATCAAGGATTTGCAGGATTTGCTGTTCTCGATTCCATACTATTTTATTTTTTGCTAAGATGGGTTGATCATGACAGCTTGTAATCAATTTTGACCAAGCTTTTAAACGCCTCCAGTCAATTTTTTTTTTTTAGTTCTATAAGTTCAATATATAAATACTTCACAGTTCCTATTGCTATTACACTCTTACTAATTACTATTACTAGTTGCTTCCAGATATGAAAATGTGGTGCCTTTTTGGAGTTGTGATTTTTATTTTGTTTTCTGATCACATTTTCTAACCATTATCTCTCTTGCTTTAACATACCCTTCTACTCTGCATTGTACAGAAATTTAAAAGCATGTTAATTCAAGAACTGAGTAAAGCCTTTCCGGAAGATATGGCCAAGTACAAGGCAATAAGAGGGGAAGAGCACCCACCGTCGTAACAACACGACTTGTGCCTGTGCTGCCTGTCCAGGATTCACTCCTATTCAGGAAGTCGTCAAGAGGACTACGAATAACTATTTATTTCTCATGTTAACCTGGAATAAAATGAATAACAACTGCAAGGTTGTGATGACACCATAGAGACTCCTCCTACCCCAAGATGTTTGGAATTTGGGTAACCGTTGCAGTATGAGCATAATAGGGTGCAAAATGTTCTGTATCTGCTTTGGAATGCTGTGAAATGTTTTTGCATCCAGTTGTCAGCAACTTCACTGGCTCAGCAGTGCATGTAAGCTGTGTACTGTGCACTGTACCACACACTGCTATTTGAGAAGGAGCATGCAACAGCCGAAACAGAATGTGCTGGACCGTTCTGAAGAATAAGAGTGTACAGAAATGTTCAATAAGGCAATTAAAATGTGCAGTGTACAAAGTATTTGAAATAAAGCAAAAACATTCCGGTTATGTAGAACCACATGACTTTTTTTTCCAAAAAAAACATTTAGGCCTTCTCTGGCAAGACTATAATAAATATATGTATATGTATATGTATATGTATATATATGTATATGTGTGTGTAAGTATGAGAGCTCCATGACAATATCTTGGTATACTTTGCTTTCACTACCTGAGACGTTATGCTTTAGTCATTTTACTGTTGCAGATTAGCGCTTCATTGTTCATCAAGTTCTTGCATTAAGGTTTCTCCACCATAGAAAAAAATATTGTCTCGTAGCCACTGTGATCTGGATGAAAAGGAGCACGTAAAGAAAAATGTATTTTTGGGGCTTGAGCAAGTAGAACTGCAGTTTTTAATTAGTCAGTCTCTGTTTTCATTACAGAATCAAAATGATGCAGTAAATCAGAATTTGCCTTTGTAATCATTGTTTAAGTTTGGAACATTCAATATATCTTTTGACTGTTTCTTAAATATATACTTAGAACTGTTTTGGTTGATGTGGAATTAATATTAAATATATTTTGAATATCGATAGCCTTTTGCCATTTAACAAAATATAATGCAATGTTCTGAAATATGTTGTGATAACTAACAATCATAGCACAAGAGAATATAATTTGTAATTGGATTTGATAACAATTATGTTTTAAACTGTTCATAATTGCAAGAGGTTTGTCTTATTTTCAAAAGACCGTTTGTTCGACTACTCCCCCATTAGAGAATGAACATTCAACTTTATACATATTTTTTTGTGGGAAGCACCAGAAAAATGCTGCTTCTAAATTATTTGTTGTAAATTCATCCGCTCATACATGCACATAATAAAATTACCTTGTCAGAGGTTTGCCACCTGAGCTGAGATCTAGATTATTATATATAATATAATATGTTTTGTTTTGTTAACGCCTTACTTAGTCATGGTTAGCCACTACATTTAAATGTCTTGCCATACATGTTCAGAATACCTGTTGTAGTCAATGCTGCTGTTTATGCAAAAGCCGAAAGTAAAGTCCCTAAAAGACACTGCAGATCTCCGATCTACCATGGCACAACAAACAAGTCTCTATAATGGCATGGTCATATTGTAATGCCAGGTACTGTTACTCAAAGTGATAAGAGACACTGTTGGCAGTCAGAACAGAATGGTATTGGTGCTTTGTACTGTTGTCTGTGGGAGCAAGGAAATTCAATGTGTGATTTTTTTTCATTATCCTATATTTTCCTCAGACAGGCTTTAGAAAAATGTGAAGACTAAGCTTAATGCCACATTTTAGTCTCTGCTAACCTGTTGTGTCCTAGTGACTGCAAGTTAACTACAGTAATTGAATGTTCTGTCAACGCACTAAGGTAAGTTAGACTACAAAGGGAACCAGTATTACTAATGTCACATCTTTTTACAGCCCCTGTTAGAGGATCTTTCAAACCATTAAGAAAAATGTGTTCTAGTTTGTGATCACTGCAGCCAGCACTGTGGGTAAATCTAAGTAGTACTGTATTTAGGGTTATCCATTTAGTGTTTAATCAAGATAAACGGCCATATTTACTAAGCTGTCTTCTGCCATAAGACCTCTTCCTATGCTGGAAGACCCCTTCAATGTACATTTTTCAATGGGCTACAACGTGATGACTGCTTAATAGATAGGCCTTTAGTATTGAAAAGGACTGCCATAGTTTCTACTGAATGTAATATGGGATTATTTATATGTATATTTAGTAATGGCACTTGTCACTTGGATTATAGTTCTGCTTGATAATCTTACTTGTAATGAAAATGTTCATATAGAATTAATAGGATCTTCAACATGGTTGGTTTACAGAACCCATAACCTTTGTTTTAAACCTTGTTGCCAAGCAACACCTAATCTAGCTCTATCTTTTGCTGTTCTTAACCTGATGACATTTGGAGCCCTGCTAAACAAAAATTAAAATGTATGTTTGTTTTTCAGCCATCTGAAGAGAATGTCAACATCTGTCATGATACCTTTTTCATATAGCACTTTTCTCCCAATAGGACCCAGTGCTTCACAATTACAGGATATTGCATGGTACAGTATGCAGCACACAGGATTTATTTTTTTCAATTTAAATTTTATTGTAATTAAACGTAGTATACATTACATTAATATTTCTGGATTAAACAAAATAAGGGAAGAGAGCCTGGTTACTTTCTTCTGCTTGATTGGTCCAACTTTTGTTGCCTCTGCACAGTCAGTCTCCTCTATTCTGATTAAGACTTCAGATATTATCCCTCTATTTGTCAGCCTTGGAATGTACATCAGAGGAGAACACATCTACACCTATCATAGCAAAATAGTGGTCATACTCACTCCCGGGATGTCTGATTGAGCTAACTGTGATTGCCAAACTTTCTGACATTTAGAACTGGTATCATTGACCAGGCTTGTCAATTTCTCCATTTGACAGACAAACCAAATTCTGTAATGAATTTTGGGGGATGTCTTTTTGTTTCCATAGTGTAGCAATCTCGCATCTCGTTGTGGTTGCAAAATGGGCAACCAGTTTTACTTTCGGATCTGGACAAACTTGCACTGATCTATTTAGAAGGGATAATCAAGGATTCATAGGTATATCGAGGCCCAATATCCACTGTAGCCAATTCTTAATTTCTCTCCAGAGGGATGCAACTCGAGGACAAGACCACAGCATATACAATAAATCTGCCTGTTCTCCGCAGTTTTTTTTTGGACACGTTGACATTTTTAAAGACACAATTCTGCCTTGTAGAGCATACAATCTGTTTTTAGTGCCTTTCATCCCAAGATTTAACAGACAATAGCTAAATCCAACTATATTGAGATTAAATAAGATGTATTTCAGAAACCTCCTGGCATATTTACTGATGTACTTCTCACCATTGCTCTGCTCCTTCCCCCCGCCCCCGCCATGTCCTTTAAATAACAGAGGTGACTGATATAGTCTATAGGGGTTATTCATTAAAGTGTGATAATGCCATTCATGTGCTTCAGCATGGAAATTCCCAGTTTCTTGAATGGGAGTTTTCACGCATTCGTGCCTGATCGGCTATTTTGCGTTTTAATGATTAACTCTGTATGTGTAGCCAGTCGTTGGCAGTTAAAACCTGAGACTAGGACAGGTATTTTGTACTTGCTGTATGACTGCAATGAAACACAAAAGTTGGTTCTACAATGTTATGTATTCTGTTTTACAAAGTACTCAGCCCTTTTAATAACTGTGACAGTGGGGGTAGCCAGTCTTCATAATAAAGGTGAAACCCGGCTGGTTACACCTAAAAACTGTGGGTCCCCGGTAGCTGAGCTGCTCCATAAGCCGGTGACACTGTTGGTATTGTAACCCTTAATGTCATCCAATACACCTGGGATTTCGGGAGCAGGAGTGTAAGGGTGGTATTTGGGTGAAAATGTTTAAAACGTGTACATGGTTGGGGGGGAAAAGATAGATACCGGTTGTCCCACCATTTTACCCGCAGACCGTGTCTGGGCTGTGGGTACGCATATGCATGTTGTCCCTGTTATATTTTCCCTTTAAAATATTTTATTTCCCGCCCACCATGCTTAGTGTAACAGTTGTATTCCCGAGCTCAGGTTAGCGTAAAAAAAAGATGTACTTTTAAAATGTGGAGTCATCTCTATACAGACAGTCCTGGTAATTTGCTAAGTAGCCAGGATGTTTGCATAGAGATATGGAATCAAAGAGGAGACGGGAAGCCGAGAGGTGTTGGGCCGTTTGGTGAGTGGGGAAGGGCTGAGCACCGGGTCTGGAGACAGAATCCCCGCGGTGGGAGATTCTTTGTTCTCCCAGACTCGATGGAGCCTACCCAGCAGGAGGTATGGGGCTGGCAAGGGGAAGCCGTTGCTGGTAGGCACAGTTCCCATTGACCAGTTTGAATTTTCCGCTTGCCGGCATCCTGAGCCTCCTCGATACACCCCCTCTGACGTGTACAGCAAGACGAGCCCCCAGCTCATATTGGCTTTTACGATCTGTACTCTGGTCGCCAGCCCCTTCTCTGTGTTTAACATAGGACACTGAGGTCTATGTAAGGGGACTGGCCGATCAGAGAACCAGACTATCTTGAGACTTGGTCCGGTGAGGCACTGGCGGGCTTTTCAAAAGTGCTTTTGCTTCGAATAGCAAAGCACTCAACATAGAGCTGCCGGAGAAGCCTGGCCTAGCTGAGGACAAGTTCTCAGATCGCAGCCAAGTTCTAAATTTCATCCAAGACGTGGTCAGAGGGGAAAGCCAGGTTTCTTTGCTGAAAAGAGTACCGTGGTGTTCCTTGACGTGGAGCGGACAGGGGAAGCCTTCTGAAGCAGACACCCTGCACTAGTGAGGCTAGAGACTTCCCCAGAGCTACAGTTGTGTGTATTTACTGTATTTTGTGTTTCATTGTATGTCTGCTGGTCTCACTGGAATAAAGCCCATTTTATTCCACTACCTTGTCCTGCCTAGTGAATTGACCACAGAAGGTAAAAAAGTGTTAAAAGTACTGGTCTCCCGTGGCATTAACACGGTTGAATCTCCTTCATTTGAGATTTTTACCGACAGCAGCAGCAAAGCAATACAAATATTAGAGCAGAATTGTACAGTATTTGGGGTATCTGTGAAGGTGGCATAATAAATGCAAATTAGTAAGCCTGAGCAGGAAATTCCCAATTGCTAAGGGCCTTTTTACCTGTAGCACAAATGTATCTCCTTCAGAAGGTAAAAAAAAATAAAGGAAAATAATGCATCATGTAGATTCTAGCTGTTAGACAATTTGAGAGTGCTTTAAAAAAGAGTAAGGGAAGAAAGGTAAATCTATACTGCCACCTGTAGGTAGCAAAGGAAGTAGAAAATGGTCTGTAACAGACCTAACGTTTAACAGGTATTGGACTGATGAAGGTGAGTTTTCTCCAGTTAAGAGTAGACTTAAGGGAAAAAGTACCCTGATGGACACTTGGGCCTAGATGCACAATGCTCTGTTAAGTCAGGGCTCATAATGTCTTCATATAGTATAACGTGTGTGTGTGTGTGTGTGTGTGTGTGTGCGTAAAATTATACATCCATAATACATATGGCTCTAAGATGAGAGGATGTATCGAAACAAAAATGGGAACATTTTATTAATATCTATAAAGCACACTTTACAAAATTAATAATACTAATCATAGAAAATAATACAATATGTAAACTTTGTTATATGTTAATAATTACTTAATGACAATCTATCAAAAATCTTCTGAATCTGTTCCATAAGTGCACCCATGCAAATAACACCTAGAAACAGTATATGCAAAACAATGAAGACACAAGTGAAATAGGAAGAAATGCAGGACCAGCTGATTTTGGTATAAATATACTGTACTCAATTGAGTCCTCTCAATAAACAACATTATAGAAAACGAGAATGCAAAAACGCAGCAATCCACCAATATACAGATTCCTGTTATAAAAAAAAAAAAATATGTCATTTAAATTTGGAGATCGCAAATACACCAAATATTGGTGCAAAGGATTTACAGTAATACACACAAATCAACAAGATTGAAGGCTGCCTGTTCAGGTAAACGCTGACAGGTCAACGTTCTCATCAACTATGGAAATAGCGTCTCCATTTTTTAAATCCAAAAAGTTTCTTGTTGAGATAATCTGGAGAAATGCCCTCTATTATAGGTCGTGCCAAACTAACCTTAATAGTTTCCTTGAGGTAAGTAGGAATGTAGACCAGGGTAATGCAGTTGATATGCTCTACGTAGGCTTTTGATACGGTGCCCGACAAGAGATTAGTGTACAAAATAAAGGAAATTGGACAAAATATTTGCACCTGGATTTATAACTGGTTGAAAGATAGACAACAGAGATTTGTCATAGATGGAAGCTTTTCAGGTTAGGCTGAAGTTTTGAGTGGAGTACCTCATGGGTTGGTACTGGGACCCCTGATTTTTAACTTGTTAATGACCTTGAGGTTGGCAATGGAAAAAGTCTCCACATTTGCTGATGACAATAAATTGTGTAAAGTAGTAAAATCAGAGCAGGATGTAATTTCTCTCCAGAAGGACTTGGATAGACAGGAAATGTGGGCAGGTAAATGGCAGAAGAGGTTTAATACAGATAAATGTAAGGTTATGCATTTGGGGGGAAATAATAAATAGGCAACTTACAAATGAAATAGGGAAAAGTTAGGTGAATCCATGATGAAGGATTTAGGAGTGCTTGTAGACAGCAGGCTTAGCAATAGTGTCCAATGTTATGCAATAGCTGCAAAGGCAAATAAGATCTTATCTTGCAATAAATGGGAATGGGTGGAAGGGAAGTGAACATAATTATGACCCTCTATAAAGCATTAGTAAGACCACACCTTGAATATGGCACCACTTCATAAAAAAAACCCCACTGGAATTAGAAAGAGTGCAGAGAAAAGCCACCAAATTGATAAAGGGGATGAAAAATCTGATTTATGAGGAGAGGCTAGCTAAATTAGAATTGTATACATTAGAAAAGAGGTATCTACAAGGTGATATGATAACTATATACAAATATATTCAGGGACAATAGAAGGAGCTTTCAAAGAACTATTAATTCTAAGGGCAGTACAAAGGGTCGTCCCTTAAAGTTGGAGGAAAAGAGATTCCACCAGCAACAAAACATCACATCTGTACATCTGCGTTGACCCAAAGGCGGACGCCTGATGGGGCTCCCCAAGAGCTGCTCTCTGCACAGAACCAACGTGCTAAGTGTTAATATTTGCTTGTACTTAGTGGAACATCAACCCCACCCACTGGAATCTTAATGAGCCAAGAGGACAAAGAACTTTGTATTCGCAGCTGCATTCAACCTGAACCCCTTCACTGTACATCTGCGTTTCCGAAATGGCAGTGAGCCTTTGAAGCAGCCGAAGGGTGTGAACAATTTGCTGCCGTTCGCTGATGTTTGGTGATGTTAAAGCTTCTCTATTTCAATCTGAAACTCACCAGCCCTTTTATCCCCTGTACCCAATTTTCCAATTCTGTCCATGAACTGTCTGTGAATTAACTGTATAATATCTGTTCTTTTAATGTAACTGTATTATTATAAAGATAAAAAAACACTGGACGGCGCTCAAACATTCCCGTAACCAGTGAAGATATATAAGTGAAAATATAATAAGTGAAAATATTTAATAAAGTGTAAATAGTGTATACGTAATCAACGAATAACACCAAATATAATAGATAAAGGGAATATAGTGAAATATAATGAAGAGGCAAAAAATCTCACTCAACCCTTAAAAGACTGTTTCCAGAGTCTTTCCAAACGAATACTTTCCAAACAATGGGAGCGATGATGAATGCCATGTAATAAAGAAAAAATCACATAGTGCAATAATGCAGCAAAATAAAAAGTTCAAATTAAAGGGCTATAAATTTCCTACTCACAATGGAGCAGGGTTTATAGACAAAAATACAAACCGTGGCAAAGTCGTCTCTGGATGGTGTGATGCATGTAGTTCCTTGAATCTTAAAAGACAAGAATAGAGCCATAGTGCAGATCAACTTAGAAAATATATCTTTAAAACATACGCCCGTTCGTCTCCGCCTACAGTGGGTTCTCTCTCCGTATCCCACGATGTGCCCCACTCTGAGAGAGAACCCACTGTCGGCGGAGATGAGCGGGCGAATCAGCGCAACCGGAAGTGACGGCCTTTTGATCAGCCTCCATTTGTGAGTGTACAGTATGTTTTAAATATATCTTTTATAGTGCAGATCAACTTAGAAAAGATATATTTAAAACATACTGTACACTCACAAATTGAGGCTGATCAAAAGGCAGGGTATAGCAAGCTATAGTAGTAGACAGTGTCGTGATCTCACCGCTACTGTATCCCACTCTTCTGATCCTCTCTGCGTCCGTCGTCACAGTCTGGCATCACTTCCGATTGCGCTGATTCGCCTGTTCATCTCCGTCGACAGTGGGTTCTCTCTCAGAGTGGGGCACATCGTGGGATACGGAGAGAGGAGAGAACCCACTGTAGGCGGAGACGAACAGGCGTATGTTTTCAATATATATTTTCTAAATTGATCTGCACTATGGCTCTATTCTTCTGTCTTTGAGATTCAAGGAACTACATGCATCACACCATCCAGAGACGACTTTGCCACTGTTTGGATTTTTGTCTGTAAACCCTGATCCATTGTGAGTAGGAAATGTATAGCACATTAATTTGCACTTTTTATTTTGTTGCATTATTGCACTATGTGATTTTTTTTCTATATTACATGGCATTCATCACCTGTTGTTTGGAAAGTACATGTATTTTTATAACTCTGTGCCCAGGACATACTTGAAAATGAGAGGTAACTCTCAATGTATTACTTCCTGGTAAAAGTGTAGCCCTGGGTAGTTTTGGGGCTATAGTTCTTTCTCCTTCTGTGCAATAATCCCTGGTAAGGGCAGGTTTGCCAGGAGTAATCATGGGTTTTCCCCACACATATCTATGCTGTGCAGTAAGGCAGTGAAGATAGTGTAATCAGGCACTGTGTCCAATTACAGTGACACAGGGGTGGTGCCTATTGGAGTTACTTATTGCATAGCATATCCTGAATTTAGTCAGTTCCTCTCCCCCTTGGGAGAGGATAGTCTGTCCCACCAAACTGCCAGGGCTCTGGCAGGCTTTGTGGCCCTCCCTCTGGGAGTGGTGTGGGAGACTATTCCTTTTACTCCACCAGGGAGTAAGAGAAGAGCAAGGACAGCTTCTAGGGCCCTGACTATGAGTGGTGTCCAGGGACTTCCTTTGGGTGACAACCCAGTGATGAGCGGCTAAGTGACCAGGCTGCAATGATGGGTAGTCTGCCATTGGAGGAGGAAATAAAGTATATCTTTGTTAAAGAGACCTTCTTGCCTGAGCCTTGAATCATTCAGGGAGAAGTTGCACAGAGGTTCTCCTTGAGAGATTCCTCCCTACTACGCTGGGGATCTGTTGGAGATGGAGGCGCTCTACCATGAGTGAGTATGACTCAGCCATACCTCGAAAGCCAGTCCTGATGACATCCTCCATACCACCGTGGGAGACTCAGGGCCCCCTGTTGCCAGCAGGTTTACACCACATACATTCAAGTAACCAGTACACCATTTCCCCTATGGTACCTGACATGAGATTGGAGGTGGGGGGGAGAGGAGAAACGGTTACATTTAGAGGCGCTGCTGAGATATGTAAGATCAACAGGACAGGCTTTCAGCGAAGCAAAGCTGATAGAGAGAATGTATGCTTTCAGGGCAAGTGCTGAGGAAGGAAGGGAGGCTAGGGGTAGTCAGGAGCCTGCACACTCGCAAAGCACACCCTAGATGCCCCTTAGATAGGTGAGATAGATCTGGAGACAAGGGCTATAGCTGTTCTAGAGTCACCTTGAGGCAGATAGTTGTATGATACCTAAGGGGGTAGCCTGGTTAACTTGGGTCAGGAACGTCTGGTAGGGTCTGCGCTATGTGTAGCCAACAGTAAGTGACGTTCTAAGTGCTTTAGGGCAGATCCTAAGTGCTTCTAGCCAGTAACCAGACTATTAGCCACAGAGCACTTGTACTGGACTGTTATCGTGTGCAGTATACAGCAGAAAGAGTTTTGCCTAGCCTGAGGTACATTGAAGTTACACCATACCTCGAAAGCCAGTCCTGATTACATCCCCCATACCACCGCGGGAAACTCAGGGCCCCCTGTTGCCAGCAGGTTTGCACCACATACACTCTAGTAACCACGGTGACAATCGGTAGAGGGGTTGAGGGTAGTTGCCCCAGGGAGGGTGGTTAGGCCTACTGGTTGGTAGTGGGGGAGGGGGCTTAACCCCTTAATTACATAACAGTTACTAACCGCTAAAGTGATTCAGGGATTAGTGGCCAATAGTTTGTTTTTGCTGCCCACGCCATACTATGTTGCTGCCCACGGAAGATGTGGAGGAGGATGAGGATGGCCTTCATCCTGGCAGTGGTAATTTACTTTATACTGGTTGGGTAATGTATTTTTAATGGGCAAATTCTCTATTATCCAGATTTGGATAATAGGAATTTTACCAATTCCAGTGTGTATTGAGGTCGGGTGCGGGGAGAGGGTGTGGGATTGTATTGATTTTTATTGTCTTGCACTGTAATGGTTTTTTGAATCTGGAAAAGTGCTTTTAGCACTTTTACCCATTTTAGTGCGATGTTGGCCTGTTATCGAAGCCTTGTGAATACTACACGATGCACTATATATATATATATATATATATATATATATATATATAATATATATATATATATATATATATATATATATCATATATAATGTGTTTTTTGGACTGGGAACTAGGTATGGAAAAGTAATGACATACAATCTAATCATAGGGTGCGTAACGCTGGAGGAAGCCCAATGTGTATGCCTTAAAAGGAGCAAACAATGGTGTTTTCTGTTTTTTCCTCTTTTAAAAAAAATGTTTTAATACAGAAATAAAGCAGCGGTTCTCCAGACCTGAACCCCATTCATTTCAGCTCTGTGAACCCCCTGCTTCCAGAGATACTTATCTCCAAAGGGGGTACTGGTATCTCCTGCAGTTTTTTGAAGTTTAAAGCTCCCGTGTCACATAGACCAATAGGTAGCTTCATATTGGCCCCACAGGACCCAGAAGCTTTGAAAATCCACCATAAAGTGAACCCTGGAGTGGCTTCAGGCACCGACTATGGAGGATTAATGGGGTTCAGCTCTGGAGTCCCCCTGCTTCAATCCTGTATTAAAGAAAAGGAAAAAATGGCATGGATTGCCTCTTTAATGGCCAACTCGACAAAAGGTGGAGCATTATTAACCCCATGCAAGAGACTGAGAATCTCTCATTTACTATGGTTAACAAGTTTAAGTACCTCTCCAGCATAGTAGTAAGAGCTGCCAATGGGATACAGTCCAGATTTATATTGTTTGCAATGAGTTTCTGTCAAGTAACCAGTATGTCAGTGTCTGTGAAGCATTATTGACAGCTGTCAAATCAGGCAATTCCTGGCACCCATCCTTGTTATATTCAAACATCCAATCGAGGCGGCTCTTACCTCATCACCCTGCAAATACAAAGACATTGAGCACTGCCAATATATATAGTCAATCTCATGTGACCTCCTTTAGAGATGGGTTAGAAGGGTAACCATGAAAATGTAACATATACAAACAAAACAATACAGATATATACTGTAAACATAATGTCAGAGCAAACCTCATTACAACAACACATTTTCAATTGGATTGGACAATAGTTTCTCAGCATCTGGTTTAGTTCAATGCTAGAGCTGCTGCCTTGAATAGCAGATGCTGTGAGTTATCCTGTTGGGTCTTACAGCTGTACCCCCCATCATCACAAGCACCCTTAGACCTGTCAGTAATGGTCTTATTGAAATATTTTAGGAGCTGTGAGATGTGACTAATTTAAATATACTTTTTATGTCTCATTTCATATATCCTAGGTACCTCAGGTGTGTTCCTTTTTTAGCACAACTTTCCCTATGTTATTTGGAGGGAGGTTTGAGGGGATATATATACACAACTTGAGACTCTACTAAATTGAATAACTGCTCTACCTCCACAAAGCAAAAGCCCTATTTCAGGATCTAGATGGAACTCACAATCATCTATCTCGCCTTTTTTCAGCTAGTGGTAAAAAAATTGAGTTTGGAACTTTTTGCTTATTCCGCAGAGACCAAGAATAAAAACGCTTAAAAAAAAAAAAAAAAAAAAAAAACCTTTTCAGCACAGTTTCAATATCCGATTGGAAAGGACTCTTTCTGCACAGATTGACACAACTCTGAGCTACTTGATAAGCCTCAATGTGTTTCACAGTCTTTCAAGTTCAAAGTAGCAACTATAGTAATCACAAGTAAAACATAATTTTCGTTATTCAAGATCTCATGCAACTTTTTGCCATGGATGTGATGATATTTCATTTAAAATCATGTGTTCTTTCTAGTTTGATACACAATGTCGTAGGCCAGTAATTTTTAACCGGGATTTGGCGAGCACCCCTCGGGGGTTCTGCGGCCACCACGGGGGGGTGAGCTAGGACAACTCTCCCAGCTGCCCCAGGCCCGGAGGAGCAGCGACACCCCACACAACAGTGACCCGGTGGCTCCTGAGTTCAGAAGTGGCAGCCGCCCGGTCACTGTTATCCTTCCCCTCCCTCCTCCTGTCAGCATCAGAAGTCGCGTTCAACTTCCAGCTGAAAGGAGGAGGGAGCTTCGGATCTGCGCAGCACTGCAAGCCCCAAGGTAAGAGCACACGCTCTCTCTGCAGTTTCCACTGTAGGAATTTTTGCCATGCGCGCTGGCAGCGCCTTTAAAAAAATTAAAAAAATTGTGTCTAGCAGAGAGAGGGGGAGAGTGTGCGTGTAGAAGAGAGAGGTAGCATAAGGATGAGAGTGTGAGACGGGGATGGAGAGTGTGAGGATGAGGGAGAGGGGAAGAGTGTGTGAAGAAAAGAAAGGGAGCGTAAGGGGGAGAGGGAGAGAGCGTAAGGGGAGAGTGGGGGGGGGGGGGAAGAAAAAAGAGAGGGGTGGGGACCGAATTGCGGGGGGGGGGGGGGGGTTGGGGTTCCCCAGAATTTCACAATCTAATTCCAGGGTTCCTTAACCATAAAAAAGGTTGATAACCACTGCTGTAGGCAGATTGAACACATACAGTTTCCTCAATTTGAGCATTCATGCCAGGCCAATATAACAGATCTTTGGCTCTGCTTCTGTATTTTTAAAGGCCCATGTGCCCTTATTGAATTTGCTTTACTAAATCAGATTTCAAAGATATTGTTATTACTAGTTTTTCACCTATGAGATCAGACTGTCAATGACTTTCAGTGCTTCTCGGAAGTTCCAGAATTTGACAACTCTTGGCGCACATGAACGCTTTGTCCTTGGCCATCCAGCGAGTATGATCCTTCATAGCAGTGACCGTGGAGAGTCTCTCAGTTGCCTCTTTCAGTTCTTTTATTTTCTGATTAGCAACAGGTAAATTGGAATTTAACTAAATGCACTTGTGCTTCAGATGACTCTTCCATACTGCCCTCTAAGCAACTGGAATGTCTTTGCTGGTATGTATCTAACCAGCATGTCGTAATTCTGTAGTCACTTTATTATTCTTTGAAGTCTGGTTGGTGCCACAGGGTTAAGTTTAGCCTAAATTGGGATTTTCTCTTCTAAAAGTTATTGTATATAGTACATTCCTTAATGCACCACCTATCCTATAATTAAATATTTTGGACTAAATGGGTAGCTGAGCAGGAATGATTCAGAATGACTTTGTGAACTGATTCTAGAGTATCTTTTCGTCTGTAAACATATTGATGAAAACATTCACAGTCAATTACAATAGCATACATTTCCATTTTGATCTGTGCACAGTTGATTTCTGTAGCTGCGAGTGACTTGGATGCTTAAGTGACTAACTTTCCTTTTTGCAGAATTACTTCTCCAAGGCCTCACTTAGCACTATCCACTTAAATGATAACAGGCAGTCCTCGGATATTCAACGGATTCCATTCTGTAAATAGCGTTGTTAGTGAAATCGTTGTAAAATGAGTCCCATGTTAATCAGTTGCGTTGAGCGTCATATAACAAATTCCGGCATCGAAAAACGCCCCATAGGGTTACATTGTAAAGCGTTGGATATGCCATTCGTTGTAAAGTGAAACGTTGGATAGCAAGGACCACCTGTACTTCCTTTTTATTTTGTAGTATGCCAAAAATTCCAGCATTTTAAATAAGTTTTTTTTTTTTGTCAAGTGCAAATGTTTGCTTCCTATTTAAAGTCTGAGTTTTTCTTTGTTCTCTAAGTGGTTACAAAATATCAGCAAGGGCTGGAATTAGTTCTGCAAGGTCATTTGCCATTCCTAATACTGTTGACTGGGTCTGGCTTGGGACCTTTTGATGATAATATGTGAACAAAATATTTGCCTTCAGTTGCTCTTATAGTTCTTTTTTTTTTTTAAATGTAATCTTTTAAGCATGGCATGCAGATTGGTTTCATACTCTGTCATACTGGGACCATAAACCAGAATATCATCTACATAAACTGTAACCCCATGGAATTCTGCATTGGTTCTTCAATCTTTTTCTGGAACACGTTATCGATGGAGTATAAACCAAAAGGTAGACAAGAAAAAATGTACTTCCCTTGTGGATTGTTAAATGTTGTAAACATGGAGCTTTCCTGAACTATATTTTTTTGTTGCTAATATCCTGATCTTGCATCCAGTATGCTAAAATACTTTCCCCTTGCTAGCGATACAGTCTAAAATTGGGATTTTATAGTGTTTTTGCTTGATAGCCTTTTTTAGGTCACGAGTATCTAGACAGATTCGTAACTCCCCTGAGTGTGTTTTTTTCACCACTATTGAGTGGGCTCATCAAATTTCCCAACCACACCTAGTTTTTCCATCCTAGCAATGTCTTTGGATAGTCTCTTTCTTGGATTTGATTTACTGAGCTCTATAAGGCTTTTAATGCCCTGTTAACATAATATAACAGCTGGTAATTTTAACGCAATATTCACTACAGCTGCGGCCACCTTTATCCTAATGCGGCCAGATCCGCGGCGCTCTGATAACCGCGGCCAGATGCGGTATATTTTCTTTTTTTCCAGAGCGGTTTGCGGTATGTTAGCGCTCGGATTTTTAGCGCTGTCGGCTATACTGCAATAAAAACACAGGTGGGCGTTCGCGAGCTGTTGTCTTAAAAGTCTAATACTGTACGTAAGTCTAATGCATGTCTAATGCATTGTCTGTGTGTGTGCGCGCACAGTATTTGTAAAATGGAAGTTTTATAGTATACAGTATTACAAAAATATAGTGTTGCGTCTTCTTCGAATATAAAATTATCACATTTCTATACAGTACTGTACTGTATTATTTTGTAATCAGTACTTTTACTTGTTTTCATACTCTTTTTATATTATGCGTGTACCGTACAGTACTGTATGTCTCATTTGAACATTGTTGAAACGCATAGGCGTGTTACAGTATCACATTTCGGCGCATACAGCTCTCTCCCTCTCGCCCCCGCACACACGGCTAAAGTACTATTTCAACTTCTTATCTACAGTACAGTACAGTACACCTCTCCCAGCCAGATGGCTTTCTGGCTTCAATCATCCCGAAACTGTCATCACATACCTGCGTGTATAACGTACAGAGCCTGGTGTCACATCTCTGCGCCTGCGTGTAATCCTCTTTGGGAAGGGACCTAGTTGATGATTAATGCGCATGCGTGTATAACTTCACATTCATGTGGAAGTTCAAGTCTGAAAACAAAATATTTTTATTTTTATTTTTTTTGTTTCGTTTCCAGACGTGTGCCTGCATAAAAATTCTTAGTTGGTTTTACCATGACCTTTCAACTTTTGAACTCTCCATGATCAAAGATACTGGAAAATTCAGGGGCAACACACCAATACCCTCCTCCTGTAACTCTGGGTGCAGGAGCAATACGAAAAAAACGCGGATCGATACATAACTTTTTCCTTATCGCACGCTTCCACCCATGAGCATCTGGTGAAAATTTGTAAAAGTCATAATTTTCGATAAAATATTGATAACTTTGACCAAATGTGGCCATCTTCTCATCTGCTGAACTAATTGCTGACCATATTAAATAAACGTACGTTATGTTGGGCTTTTTGAACACGGACTGCAGTGGCGTACTCATCTCTGGACCTCTCTGGACAATGGAATACAGTAGAATGCCAGACACTTTGCATTTAGTTTTTAATATGAAACCCCTAAATAGATACAATGTTGTACAACTTCTTCAGTACCAAGGTCAATTCACAACGGACCACTGTGGTATTTTTTAAACACCTGCAAGTCGACACATTACTGAAGCGCATGCACATTACAATTCATGAATATCTGCCACCTGGCGGATACGCAAAGAATTGCAACCAATTAAATCCGAACCATTCTCATTAAACAGATCAAGCGCGGGTGACGCCGGGATGATTGCAACATGAATACGGCATGAACGCAGCAAAGCGCGTGGCATTCGTAAAAAGTCACCGGAAAATATCGGAGAAGTGTTAAAATAAAAGGGGCCTCGGCTGTAAATCCAAATAACATTGTGTTAACCAGGATTTACTTCCATTATGGCAGCGGCATTATGTTCTACAACTGATAGTCTTAACGAGATGTCAATGAGGCTAAATAATACTCATCGTTTATTCACTAAGCTTTGTTTTTCTTAAATAACATATGTTAAGTTAAGTTACCTGGCATTTCTCCCATCCATGACCTGAAGTAGGATTTCGAGAGGAATAATAATACCGACTAGATGTTAAGTTCATGAAATTAATTTTTATCTTTTGAATTTATCAACCCCCAGAAAGCTTGAGTGCCAAACTAGTCATGGGCAACCCATGTCTTGATGGGTACTAAGAGGTTCATTTATACTTAGGACTAGACATCCCCCTGTGACATACCAAAGAAACTAGTTAGGTATTGCTTGACAATGCCTTAGGCCGGGTTCGCAGTGGTCACGGCGGTGTGCGCGCCACACACCAGACATTCACTTCTAGTCAGGCAGGCCCAGTAGCTCCTTCTGGACGATGGCGCGTCCACCGGCAGGGAAGGCAAGAATTTTGTCTTCCCGTGCCGCAATGCGGTCACAAGCTCGGTGGGCAGTCAATGGAAGGGCATATAGGCCCCACCATGGCCATGCCCCCATCATGGCAACACACCCCCTACACATCCCATTGCTCCCCTATAGACCACAGATCCTGGCTGTAATCTGTGCACGCGCTGCCAGGCGTGCGTGCAGCATTGTGTACTGGGGCCGTAGCCTTATTAACTTATGGCAAACAAGGGGTTACTCCCCATTTCACCCCCATGGAACCTTGCAAACCTCCCTGAGGCTCCTACCCCCATTACTTACCCTTACTATACCTTACCACAACACATGTATCAACTCCCTTCTATACACCATACCAATTCAAAAATAAACATACTATGAAACCAATATGAAACACACATTTTGAGATATATATATATATATATATATATATATTTATAAAAACAAACAAAAGCGCAAACTCCATAGCACGTAACTGAGTAAAAAATAAGGTACATTTATTTAAAAAATCAGTAACCCATAAGAATGTGCACTTACAGGATTTTAAACAGAACCATTCGTGGGAGGGAAATCTCTATTGTGGTCATCTGCGGTGGTAGGGTGAGTCCCAGGTTTCCAGAGTGGATGTAAACAGCCCAGGTTCACCATGAACTCCTATCCCAAATTGGCAGCAAGATAAAAAGGCATCCAATGCCTGCACGTCCTTTGCTCCCTCTCATACAATGGTTGCTAGCACTTAAAATTACCGCCAGCCGGAGCGCAGGGAAGCCAGGGACTCCAAATACACCAACACGAAGGCGATGATGTCACAGCTCTATGCGTTTCGTCACACTGCGGCGACTTCGTCAGGAATATGTGATTGGTCAAGGACAGTCAATTAAATCGACTCGATCAAGTAAACCTATTTTCACATTGGTACTAAGTTTCACCACAAATCGTATAACTCTAAAATTACTATAAATATCAACATTACAATGAATAACAACAAAAAAACATCAATAATTATGTTGTTTTTTTTGTTTTTTTGTTATTCATTGTAATGTTGATATTTATAGTAATTTTAGAGTTATACGATTTGTGGTGAAACTGTAACGCCTGTATGCCCGTAGACCTGGCCAGTCCCCAGTACTGAGGTGGGAAGGGTTTTACCACGCACCCACAGCAGTGAGGGCATGCCTGGAGTGTGGTATGGCGTTGCCGGGCCTGTAGAAAGATGGTTAGATATACTTGCAACGCCTTGGGGTTCAGAGTAAGAATGGTGATGTTCGTAAGCCAGAGTCCAGGGATAACAGAAGTCAGCAAGGTCGTATCCGTAAGCAGAGTTCAAGGGCAGGAGAGAGCAGGGTAATCCAGTACAAGCAGAGGTCAAGCCAGGGAGATCCAGGGGTAAGCAGGAGCAGGAACAGAAGCTGGAAAACACAGGCGAGCCAAGCATAGGACTGCACACACAGGTTACAGAGAGCTATGCAGAGCAATGAGTTAGAGGACAGACGGGTTATAAAGGAGGGAACACCAATGGGAGAGAGAGGAAGAGCAGAGGGTGAAGTGAGAGGCAGCAGGGATAGGTGAGAAGGAGAGGAGGAGGAGACAGGTGAGCCAGAGAGGGAGATAGCCTGTACAGCATGAGGAGCCAGGGGTCTGGGAATGCCTACAAGAGGAGCATGTGCGTACGCCCTCTGTAAGGTTAGAGTTCTCGTGCACAGGCTGTGTCAAGAGGCGCGCGGAGCGCCGTGCTGCAGGGGCACCCGTTGAGGGCGGGTGGAGAACCGGAGGAGAGTGTGCAGGAGGTAAGGGAACTGGAGCGGGAGCAGAGGGAGACCGTGATCGCGGAGTACTGTAGAGGGGAACGGGAGACTGAGAGGACGCGCGTGCCCTGCGGGGAACACGCGCAGACGCTGGGAGAGCGTCAGGGGCTGCCGCAGAGGGACAGATGCGGGATGAGGAAGGGAGAACAGAACGGGGAGGTAAGGAAGGGAGATGAGAGGCAGGAGGGAGCGCAGCACCAGGGACACATGGAGGGGAAGGAATCCCCTGAACCGTCACAGAAACTTAGTACCAATGTGAAAATAGGTTTACTTGATCCAGCCTATTTAATTGGCTGTCCTTGACCAATCACAAAGCTCCTGATGAAGTCGCCGCAGTGTGACGAAACGCGTAGAGCTGTGACATCATCGCGTTTGTGTTGGTGTATTTGGAGTCCATGGCTTCCCTGCACTCCGGCTGGCGGTAATCTGAAGTGTTAGCAACCATTGTATGAGGGAGCAAAGGACGTGCAGGCATTGGATGCCTTTTTATCTTGCTGCCAATTCGGGATAGGAGTTCATGGTGAACCTGGGCTGTTTACATCCACTCTGCAAACCTGGAACTCACCCTACCACCGCAGATGACCATAATAGAGATTTCTCTCCCACGAATGGTTCTGTTTAAAATCCTGTAAGTGCACATTCTTATGGGTTGCTGATTTTTTAAATAAATGTACCTTATTTTTTACTCAGTTATGTGCTATGGAGCTTGTGCTTTTGTTTGTTTTTTGTTCATAGATTCCAAAAGTTGTTGGCTATACCACTCCCCTTAAAGCTGCAAAGACGCTCCCAGGATCTTCTATTGGGACTATATTTCTCTATGGATTTTTTGGTTGAATGGAACATTCATTTTGGATTTTTCCTTTTTTTTTTTTTCACTATCACGTTAGGGTTTGTAGATATTATTAGGTTAAATTGTGGTAATTTTAAATTATTTTAATATTTTAAATATGTTATTATAATTTATCATTTATTAGGGTTATTTCACACCCTCTTTAGCGCTACTTAATTTTTGTGTTGTCTTTGATATATATATGTATATATATATATATATATATATATATATATAAAGTCATTAACCCCTTGATGGCCGGTGAAGCTACCTAGGCCCTCTCAAGAAGAGACTAGGCAGAGCAATGGCACCAAAGGGGTTAATAGTAAAATGAATTAGTTATCCAATTCATGTTTTGCCCCTCCAAGGTCTTCAGGGCCAATCACAGTATAAAATGAATCAATTGTGATAATCCAATGTACACCCTAAATTGCCTAAAAAAGACAATAAATATATTTCTCAAAAAAATAATAGGTTACCATTCGGTGTCTCATGGAAGTGCAGACAGCCTTACATATACCAGTTATAGGAGATAGAGTCCAGAGCATATGAATGAGCAAAATCAGATATATTGTATTACTGTACATATTGCAATAACAACACAGGATTATTTTTGTAATATGTAATACAATATATCTGATTTTGCAAATGGGTGTGCTCTGGATTCCATCTACTACACTAATACGATGCCATCTGTGTCCCTCCAAGAGCCATGCTCAATCTGGATTGAAGCTCCTAGTCCTCTGTTGCTTGTAGAATAATCATAATTTTTCCTCACGCCCACCACAAAAGTGAATAGCACCAAATCTGTACACTCACATGGAGTGCCTAGGACTGAGGCACTGAAATAATGGTGAAACTCCTGTTTCAGAGGCCCAAGTTTGGAAGGAAGATCTTCGCTCGTTGTATAGTATGTAAAAACTATATTGAATGTTATAACTGAGCTCAGTTGTACTAATACTTTAACAACATTGGGCAGACTTTGTATCATTTTATCATGGAGGCAATGCAGGGAAGTCCCTCCTATTCCAATGATGTTGTTGGCATCCATATATACTTGTCAGCTTGACGGCGTCTGAAGTCACTTCCTGCTTATCACATTCACACCGCTTCCAGTTACTTGTCACTTAGGGAATTATGCTTCCTCAGTGGTCTGTATCTTCTGTCTCTTCAACCAGCCATTTTATAGCTAACCTATATTTTATAGTTAACCTAACTGTTAACCATATCACTACCCAACAATATTTATTTTACAAAAAGTACATTTATTATGTTAAGTTAATATTTCCCTTAGTTGGATACAAAATATATAATGCACAATTTATTCTCTCCTCTCTCCTCTCTCCTCTCTCCTCTCTCCTCTCTCCTCTCTCCTCTCTTTTTTTTTTTTTTTTTTTTTAAAAACAAAACAAAATACCTGTAAGGGTAACTTTGCTGGTATACATATAATTGATATTGTAAGATACGTGAAAAAGTTTTATGAAATATATTAAAAAAGTGATAATAATTTGAAATGTATCTTTTATATAAAACCTATGTTTCTCAAAAATATAATCGTTAAAGCATAATCTGAAAAATGTGAAATCTTACATGTTTTTTTAAATAAATCATTTGTGTAGTATTAGATAATACTTACAGTATTTTGTTTTTCATGTTATTATTATTCAACTCTTAATGACATTTTTAATTAGTTTTAAAGCATCCATTGATTTTTCTAGCAGGTTTTAGCCCACCTCTCATGGAATGCGAAATCTTTGTAACACTTTCCTGCTTACTGTATGATAATTTGTTGCCAATATTCTCAGCAGTTTGAGCTTCAAACTGTATCAATAGATAATGTTATTTTAGTAATAGAATGATACATTGATACATTGTAGCTGCTGATGTACACTGACTGAAGCAGCCATTATGTTAGTCACACAATCAGGATTCTACAGATTTATAACAGGATCACAAAAACAGCTTAGCTAAGAATGTAGAATTATACATTGCCACATGCTTTATATATACAAATTAGAAAAATATCAAATAAAAAAGGGAGAATGTAGTATTGCTGCTTTAAGATGGGAAATAAGAACTTGTACATATGTAATGATATTGGCACATGTATGATAATGTACTATATGACAATACTTTTCAACAATTTAACAGCATACAAATGAGATCTTGTGTGCATAACTTAATAGGTATGCTCCTGTATTTCAAATCTAAAGCAACAAATACACGTACATCCGAAGATAGCAATATCTTAATCACAATGTAACATTTTGAAACAATATACTGTATATTACATTTTAGTATATAGAGAAAAGCATAAAATATACATTGTAAACAATAAGCATAAGATACACTAACAGCATTACGAAAAATGGATTTGCTGTTTTCTATGCCCTGAGTAAATCTAATAGGACATAACCCATGGGAACAGAACACAGCAAACTCTTATGAACAGCATAACATGTTAGACCATATGTAGTTAAATAATATATCAAATGAGGCATGATATATCACAACATTAAAGAAAATAATACCAGATAATCGAATTGATGATTAAAGATACCAATTCCCAAAGAAATATGATGGAATCAGAAAAATTGAAAATTATATATAAGACCACAAAACAGCCTAAATCTATATTGATATTAACACATACTGGAATGAGCATTTTAATTTGTGGAGCTACAGGGTTTCCCTTTGAGAAAGGAGAAAATTTAAACAACTTACCGTAATTTTCTTTTCCTGGAACCATGGCAGTGGGCACCATTGGGTTAATCCCTTCTCACTCTAGGTAGGACAGGAAGTAGACTTTTGCAGGTAGGCCATATAAGGCCCCTCCCTCTACCTGCACCTTAGTCTTACGATTCTTCCATAGCTGAAATATATAACTGATAGGCATTAGACATACATAGGGAGGGTAACTATGTGCCCACTGCCATGGTTCCAGGAAAAGAAAATTACGGTAAGTTGTTTAAATTTTCTCCTTTCCTGATCACCCTGGCAGTGGGCACCATTGGGACATACCCAAGCAGTGCAAATTTTAGGGAGGGATACATCAGAATAGACAACACCAGTTTAATGCCTTATCAGTTTGACCTTTATTAATACACTTTACACTTTATTTTACTACAGTTTCTAACACTCTACGCCCAAAGCTTGCGTCAGCTGATGATTGTACGTCTAGTCTGTAGTATTTCAAGAATGTATTGAATGAGGACCAGACTGCCGCTATGCAAATCTGTCCTGGTGTATCCTGGCTTTTAAATGCCCATGAAGTAAACATGGCCCTTGTAGAATGAGCTTTAATGTTCAAAGGTTTATCTTGTCCTTTGCTTATAAGCCTTTTAATACAAGACACTATCCACTGGGAAATTGTTGTCTTTGAAGCTTCTTGACCTTTCTTCGGTCCCTCTGGAATTGATGAATAGTCTGTCTGACTTTCTGATATCTCGCATCCTTCCAGGTACACTTTTAGACATTTTACCACGTCTAACTTGTGTAGTCTTTCTTCTTTCTTATTCTTTGGTTCTGGACAGAATGTCAGAATCACAATTTCTTGATTCATGTGGAATTGTGATACAACTTTTGGCAGGAATTGATGTACTGGTCTGAGAACTGCCTTGTCTTGATGTATGACTAGGAATGGTTCCTTGGCTGATAGAGCATGTAGTTCTCCCACTCTCCTTGCTGAGGTGATTGCTATCAAAACGCCATTTTCCATGATAACCATTTCAAGCCTATCTCCTGTATAGGTTCAAACGGAGCTGCTGTTAGTACATCCAATACTAGGGACCAGTCCCATGTAGGTACCCTGTTCTTGATTTGAGGCCTTAACCTTTTAACTGCCTGAAAGAATCTGATGATCAATCTTTCCATTGCCAGATTTCTTTCCAACAAGGCTGATAGTGCAGACACCTGTACTTTCAATGAGCTAAGACTGAGACCTTTCTCAAATCCTTTTTGCAGGCACTCCACAATTGATACAATTCTAGGTGGAAGGACTTCTGTTTTCCCTTTTCACCCCAATCGCGAAAGCAAAGCCAGATTCTATGGTATACTTTCGATGTGGAACTTTCCCTTGCTTGTAAAAGGGTTTGGATTGTTTTGTCTGAACAACCTTTCAGTCTCAATGTTTCCTGCTCAATTGCCATGCCGTCAAAGCCCATTGTTTGGTATTCGGATGACATATTGGCCCCTGTCGCATCAACCCTTTGCGATCTGGTATGTGCCATGGTGTATCTACTGCCATATTTACCAAGTGTGTAAACCAAAGCCTTCTTGGCCAGTAGGGTGCTATGAATATCACCTCTGCTTGGTCTTCCCTGATTTTCCTGATTGTTTCCGGAATTAAGGGAATTGGAGGGAACAGGCATATTTACCAAGTGTGTAACTTGAAGTGCCATTTGAAACTGAGAGCATCTGTACCCTGTGCGCTTGGATGAAACTGTCTGGCACAGTAGTTCCTTACCTTGCGGTTTTTGGTGTGTCGCCCTGAGATCTATGTCTGGCTGACCCCATCGCTCTACCAGTTCTTGAAATACCTGTGGCTATAATGCCCCTTCTCCTGGGTGTATGATGCTCCGACCTAGAAAGTCTGCTGTGACATTTTCTAGTCCTGGGATATGTATGGCTGTAATTTCCTACAAGTGGCACTCTGCCCAAAAGAGGATTTCTGCTGTGAGGTTCATCAGCTTTCTGCTCCTGGTTCCTCTTTGTTCGGCTATATACTTGACAACTGACCTGTTGTTTGATTCTATTTTTATACAGCCACCTCTTATATGGCCTTGGAAAGCTTCTAAGGCCCTTGTACTGCTTTTAATTCCAGCAGATTTGATGGAAGATGCTTTTCCTGGTTTGTCCAGTTCCTTGCACCAATGTTTCTCCCATCTGGGCACCCCGACCTGTGTTGCTCGCATCTGTTGTAATTCTTACCCAGTGCCCTGGGTGTAGTGTTTGTCTTTTTTTCCAGGTTTCGGGTATCTTCACTCCACTTTAATTCTTGTTCTGTGTGTGGGTGTAACAAGATTCTTGGTGTCATATGTATTGCTGCCCATTTTCTGACGCTTAATGTTGAAGCGAATTTCCCTATGAGCTTCATGCATTCTTCTGCTGAAGCCCTGGTAGCTTTCCTGAGCTTCTTTGTTGCATGGCTATGTCTTGCCTCTTTGCGTCTGGTAGTAAAGGGTTTGCTTAAGGTGAGGCCTGAACTCACAACTTCGGCATAGCTTAGCATATACTGACATATAAGTACCGTGGCTAACCGATTACGCCACTGTAGCATTCTCACTTCTCCTTTTGCTGTATCAAATTCTACCCCCAGAAATCTTAACAGCTGAGTGGCATGAGATGGGTCTTGTTTCTGTTTATTAACCAACCGTGGTGTTCCAGGAAGGTTATACCATCTTCTGGTCTTGTTGGAGTTTCTCCAGACTCCCTGATTTTACCCGGATGTCGTCCAGTTATGGGTATATTTCTACCCCTCTTCTCTCATTTCTGCCACTAGAGGGGCTAGAACCTTTATAAACGTCCTTGGGGAAGTCGTCAGACCAAATGGCAGTGCTGTGTACTGATAATGATCTTGATTTACTGTAAACCTTAGGCATCTTTGGTGTCCCTTTGCTATGGGCACCTGTAGATAAGCATCTTCTAAGTCTTATTGCCACCATCCAGTCTCCTGGTTCTAGCTCTTGAATAATCATGTTCACCCTTCTTAGGTCTAGAATTGCTCTGTACTCCCTTGTAGGTTCCTTTACTAGAAAAATTCTGGAATTAATGTCACTTCCTCTTCCTGAGGTACCTTCTTTATTACTTCTGCTTGTAATAATTTCTTTAAAGCCAAATTATTCTGCCTTCTTTTCTCCTTGGACTGTATCCATGTTATTAAGAACATATTTCTTCTTGGCATCTCTCTAAATTCTATACTGTACCCCTGATGAATGGTCTGTAATACCCAATTGTCCTGTATCGTTTGGGCCCATGTTGCAGAAAACTGCTTCAGTCGCCCTCCTACTGGCAACTGTCACAAAAAAGCCGGTCCTGGCCGTCCCTCCATGTTTTTTGTCCTGGAGATGACCTGCCAGGTCTATATGCTTCCTTATATTGGTTTCTATTAGCCTGTTGGAAACCGAATCTTCCGCTTTCCTTGAGGTAAAAAGTGCTCTTACCTCCTGATGCTTTTGTTATTATTGCATCCAGTTTGTTACCGAAGAGGAACTCACCTTCAATGGTACTCCACACAAGTTCTTCTTTGATGCTGTGTCAGCCATCCACTGTCTGAGCCATAAAGCCCTTCTTGCTGATCCCGCCAGCACCATAGATTTTGCTGCTCATCTTACTTCGGACAGTGCTTAAGAATAGCACTTCTTTCCACACCTTTGTGTATTGCTTCTTCCATGTTGGCAACTATGGTAGGTATGAGGATGTTCCTGCTGTAACGTATGTTTTCTTCCATACGTATCCATCTTCCTACCCATAGCGTCCTCCAATGACGCAAGTTCCTTATTGGAATTGTGGTCTTCTCTACTATTCTGGAAATAGCAGTATCCACCTTTGGGCTGACATCCCAAAATTTTACCTCCTCTTGTGGGAATGGATACATCTTCCCAAACCTTTTAGGCGTAAATACTCTGGCGTCTGGTTGCGCCAACTCCACCTGAATGAGGTCCTTAACTACTTGATGGATAGTAAAGACTCTACCTTTTTAAAACAGCAGCAGTAGTAGCAGTAGTAGTAGCAGTAGTAGCAGAAATAGCAGCAGTAGTAGCAGTAGTAGCAGTAGTAGCAGTAGTAGCAGTCGTAGCAGCAACAGCCGCAGCAGCAGCAGCCTGCTTAGCCTGTCAAAGCAGGCCAGTACAGAAACTCTTGAAGCAGCCAGGACACTTTTTTTCTCGCCCAAAATTTTTATCTTTTTTGTGGGTTAACTCCTCAATGTCTTTCAGTTCCAAAACCTGTATCCTGGCTTTGATGAGTGGATCCACCCTTTCTACATCAAATTCAGATTCCTTCCTGAATATCTTGATCTGATGAATCCATTTCACTCTCTGACACATGAAAACAATCACTTCAGACCCATATGATGAAAAACCTTTCCCCTTATCCAGACTGGTGTGGGATATAGATCTTTCCTGCGCAGGGTTAACAGCTTGCTGTACTGCCGCATCAACTCTCTGTTTAACAGCCTCCTTCATCAATAAGAAAAATGCTCGTTTGTTCATTGGTATCACCTGCAGGTGTCTTAAGACAATCTTCACATAATTACTTCCCTATTAGGGCTGGTTTCTCACAAGCTGAACACCATTTAGTTTTCTTAGCAACCTTCATTTATGTTGCAGGGATTCCCCCGTCCCTTTTGAAGATCCTGCTTCTGGGAGGGTAACCACCGAACTAATTTATAAAAACAAAATAAATACTAAACATACACCCTAATGTATATATACCATCTCTCTTTCCCATGCAAAACTAAAACTAAGGACTCACCTAGTCTTGGGAACTGAAGTTTGGGTGTTTCCATTTTTGAATCCATATCCAGCACTTGGCTTCTCCCTGCTGAGCGTTCCATGCTGCAGCTTTCACTCACACATACACCGTGTGGTCGTCGCTTCTCTGACGTCATCAAGTGCTCGTGCACGGCTTGCGTGTCTGTGCACGCATTTGCCGGCGTGCCGTGACGCGCACGCTCCCGAGCGGCCGCCTGCACTGTACCCTTTTACCGCAGTATCTCAGATACACATGCGGTCAATATGAACCTCCTTCGGTTCGCAGCAGAATTACTGGGGTAGTTCACCGCCGCGTTCCATACGCTGTTGCGGTTAATTGAGCCTCCTCTGCTCGCAGCTATGGCTGCTCCCCCCTCCGCTTGTAGCGGGCTGCTGGGTACTTTACCGCAGCGTCCATGCGCTTATGCGGCGAGTCTGGGCCTCCACGGCTCCCAGCTGCAGCTGCTGTGCCTTCGATCGGTCCTGGGCTTTGCACTTAAGCTTCCCCTCGCGGCTGCAGCTGTTCCCCCCCCAACAGGGGCTCCCCCGACTCTAAGGGGTCTCCGTCTTGCCCCCCGTAGGGCGCACCGCGGAGCTTCAGGGCAGAGAGGCTGAGACCCTGGCTATCTGCACAAGGTGCAGTAGGTGAGCCCTGTTAGAAAATAACAAATCCTACTCCTAGCTGTGAGGACAGGAAAAAGACTAAGGTAGAGGGAGGGGCCTTATATGGCCTACCTGCAAAAGTCTACTTCCTGTCCTACCTAGAGTGAGAAGGGATTAACCCAATGGTGCCCACTGCCAGGGTGATCAGGAAATGTTCTGTATTCGATCTCCTCCATGGAGATTAAGTTCTACTAAAACTATCCCTATAAATTTGAAACCCTGTGGACTACTCTGATGATATATATATATATTTTAAATGGCTAGATAGACTGAGTGAATAATCCTCTTTTGATGTTTCTGACATGCTCCCCTATTCTTAATTTTACACTTCTTTTTGTGAGGCCCACACATTGCAGGCCGCATGGACATTCTTAGAGGAAAACCGACTGCAAGCTCCAGGATACCACTGATGATACACTGTATATATATATGAAATTCACTGGTGCAACAACAAGGAATAAAGGGTGATAAGCACTATGTACAAGAGATATATAGGGGTAACTAACAGGGTAAGTGTCCGCAATTACCTGACCGAATTAGCCTTGAGTTGAAGGTGATAATCTCCCCGGCAGGTCAGCTGCAGCTCACACTCTTAGCCCATATCCAGGTACAGTAGAGGCAACTCTTATTCGAACAAAAACCAGTGGCAATTCCCCAAAAAACCCAGGAAACACCCAGATACATTCTGAATACATGCCTTAAACTTTCCTTAAACTAGCCCCAGCATTTCTGCATTGATTAATGGCCTATCAGATTAACAGCGGGGGTCCCTGGCAGTCCCATTCAAACTGAATTGGACTGCCAGGGATCCCTGCTGTGTTAATCCTATGGGTCGTTAGTCAATGCAGAAATACCTTAAACGTGCCTCAAACTAGCCCAGAACATACCCAGCACATACCCAGAATGTAACCCGGCTAGTTTACGGCAAATGTTAGAATAAACGTTGCCTCTACTGTAGTATATCCGGTATCGAGTAAGCAAAGATACTCACTAGTATTCACTGGTCCCCGATACTCATGGCCAGGCAAGAACACAAAAGCACTTCTACATCCCTAGGCGGCGTCTCTCCGATCCACATAAGCTCCAATTCTAAATAAAGATCAGAATAGCGGCCAATCCTTGAAGAGGCAGAACTCACCAGCCGAAAGTTAGATTAAAAAAACAACAACTTTTATTTAAACTACATAAAAAAGGTTGAACGTCCACAAACAAAAAAAGCTCCTCCCACGCCTTTCACACTGTCACTGGCGCTTTCTCAAGGATTTATGGACAGTCTATAAGGTAGATAACATTAACCCTGAAATAATAATTTTTTTATTTCCCATTTCTCTCCTGCTTTCTTTTGTGTGATTTGAAATGAGTAGATTTTATGCCAAATTCACAAAATTAAATTTTTTGGCAATGAAAGTATCTGTAAGAATTCTACTCGATCTGTGCCAGGTTTTGCTGCCAGTTCATGTTTTCCAGGCTGCCTGCCCTTTCTGCATGTTGGTTACTGGCAGCCTGCTATATAAGGCTGCACTTCCCGGTGGGAGTCGGCGAACAAAGTTCTGTGTTTTTGCAGCCCCTGTCAGTCTTTGCTGTCGCCTGTTCTTGTTACTTGTTTGGATTCCCTGTTGCTGACCCCGGACATAACCCCAATCTCGCTGCTTTCTGCCTGTCCTGACCTGCCAGGACTTTGTACCACTGCCGCCTGGCTTGCCTTTTTACCTGTACCCTGGACTCCGCACCACTGCCGCCTGCCCTGACCCCTGCTTCCTTACTGACTACGAATACTCTTACAGGACTCTGTCCCTGGGCTGTGGTCGGTTTATTTACATCCCTACCTCAGCTCTGCGGGTCCGTCTCCTGATTTTAGATGAGCACTGTCATAGTATCCTATTGGTTTATTACTTGATAACTAGTTATGAATATTATGAATATAATGTTCTTGTCTGGGGATACTGGGGGCTATTTTTCTTTTATGTTAACCGCTTTGGTAAAAATTATTTTCGATCTGCCTGTAAGTATTTGAGCCAACTATGGATCTTGTTTTACTATATGAAATTTTCTAAGAATTGTTTACATTTATTTGAAGCTCCATTACTCCATTACTTTGTGATGAATGTAATAAAATAAATAATAATTAATAAAGAAAATCCTTCATTTCTAAATTGGCTTTTGTTCTATTTGCCAATAAATGTTCCTATTTCATCCCCAAAGCTTCTTGTTGTGCCTTTTTAATTAACTCTGCCAGTTTCTTTCTAGAAATGTATTAATGAGAGATTCTGATTGTTTTACAAATATTTCCCTATCTGTGCAATTTCTTAAATGTCTAGATTCCCTAAATGGAAATAGAGAAAGTGGAAACGCATAGGGTATTTTGACCCTCCGAGGATCCCGTAGCCAACGAAGAGAGACCTGTATCCCCAGCGAGCCACCGTACTGCAGCACGCGCGGTTACGGAAGTGATACGCTGATGCCGACAGCCACGAGGACTGTATGATTTGGACCTCAAGAACGACCTGGCCGGCGTGGAGTTTCAATCTGAAAGGACTGTCTTGGAGGTTTCTGGTGATCTGGAGTGGTGTGAGTGTGCCCTTATAGCACAACGCTTTAAAGGATTGGGAGAATGTGAGTGTTTTTTCTCTCCCATCCTTTGTTGTGTTTAATAAATTGTATTACGCTATGTTCTCTCTTTACACCTTTTTTTTATATGAGAGGCAGCGTTCTGCAAGGACATCCATTTATTGTTATCTGTGTGAGTGTTTTGTTCACTTATTACCTCTGCACTTGATATTGTCATTTTTTGTTTGGTTGCACCCCATTTTCACATTTGTCCACGTACACAGTTTCTAGAGACTGTCATTTTGAGCTGCACAGAGGAGCACTGATTTTTGTTGTCATAGTTTGGTTTGCGCTTTCTATTTTCAATCACAAATCACACGACTAGCCCAAAAATAAATGTAATACCTAAAAGCAGTAACAGCACAACAATTAATTCATACAACCACTAGGCAACTCCAATTAAAACCAGTAGCCAACAAAATACATCATGAAATAAAAACGCAAAACAATCTGAATTTTTTTTTCAAGCTACCACAATTCAAAACAATTTAATCTAAACAATAAAAAGAAATAAAAAATATAACAGTCAATAGAAGAAATGCATTTGCCAAAAATGCATTGGCTCCCACTGTATTCATCTGTAGCCTAAACAGGCACAGATAAATAAATTAGCAGTCAATGAGCAATGAAAAACATAAAAAAAGAGAAATCCAATAAAAAAACCTGTAAAAATAAAAGTACATACATTCAATATTTATCTTACCTTTAGAAGCGTTGGCCCTCCGAATCCCGGATAATCAGGAAGCTCTCGTATGGGTGGTCTACTGCAACCAATCAGATTGAGAATATAGTTCTCACAATCTGATTGGCTAAAACACCATGTGACAGCAGTCAAGTTGGATTTGGTGTAAAGTAGTAAAATCAGAGCAGGATGTAACTTTTCTCCAGAAGGACTTGGATAGACTGAAAACTTGGGCAGGTAAATGACAGATGAGGTGTAATACAGATAAAGATAAGGTTATTGATTTAGGAAACAAGCATAAACAGGCGACTTGCAAAATAAATGGGGGAAAATTAGGTGAATCCTTGATGGAGAAGGATTTAGGAGTGCTTGTAGATGGCAAGCTTAGCAATAGTGTCCAAAGTCATGCAGTAGCTGCAAAGGCAAAAAAGATCTTATCTTGCATTAAACGTGTAATTGATGGCAAGGAAGTAAACATAATTATACCTCTCTATAAAGCTTTAGTAAGACCACACCTTGAATATGGAGTACAGTTTTGGGGACCACTCCTTAGAAAATACATTATGGAACTAGAAAAAGTGCAAACAAGAGACATCAAATTAATAAAGGGGGTGGGAAATCTGATTTATGAGGAGAGGCTAGCTAAATTAGATTTGTTTATATAATAAAAGAGACATCTAAGAGGAAATATGATAACTATATACAAATATATTTGGGGCCAATACAAGGAGCTTTCAAATAACTATTCATCTCAAGGGCAGTTAAAACAACACAGGGTCATCCCTTAAAGTTGGAGGAAAGGAGATCTGAACAGAAACAAAGGAAAGTGTTCTTTACAGTTAGGGCAGTTAAAATGTGGACTTCATTACCCATGGAGACTGATGGCAGAGACAATAGATATCTTTAAAAAAGGTTGGATATCTTATTAGAAAGGAAACGTATACAGGGGTATACCAAATAAGTAAATACTGTATGGGCAGAATGTTAATCCAGGGAGTAAACTGATTGCCAATTTTTTCGAGTTAGGAAGGAATTTATTTTTCTCCTTATGAGATACTGGACAAGTATCGGTTGTCTAAATTTAGCATAGGTTGAACTTGATGGAAAGGTGTCATTTTTAACCTCATCTACTATGTAACTACAGTATATTATTGGTGCCGGTGAGGATCCTGGAGCTCTTGTCATTTACTATATTAGGGATGTGATGACTGCAATGCATACTATTTCTCCTGTTCGTATACGACCCCGCACCTCACACCACCACACTTGGTTCAACCGTGTTATTAGGGAATCCAAGAAGAGGGGGTGCAGGTTTGAACGGTGCTGCAGAGGACTCACACAATGTCAGAAAATACCAGTTCACAATCACTTATATAAAGTCAGAGTTCCTGTCACAAGAGTTTGTGGCAGACAATAGACTGGTTTGTTCGGTGGAAAGGCGGTGCAGGCCACTATGTCTGCATTTTGATCTAATGCAAAAGACATTAAACTACTCCCAGCTCCAAAAATAGCCGAAATGGAAACACACTGAACATAGCAAGGAGTCACAAAATATAATGTTCATATATGATATCCGTAGATAATGTTTGTCTGGTCTTACATCTGTAGCGTGTAGCAGGTAGAGGAACTAATGATAGGTAATATCACGGAAATAATCTAGAAAGGAAAGCTGGAAGGGGAAAGATGGACCCTGTAGAAGAACTGGTGGGGAATGTGAAGCAGTCAATGAACATTACCTCTACATCCCCGAGCTACAGTGAAGTTCTCGGTCCGTCGTTTCTACGTCCCAAAATGTCCAGAGGTACTGAGGAAAGTACCTTAATCCTTTTTCTGGAGCTGTAGAGATCCCGAGTGCTGGAGCCAGTAGTGATAACTGAGGGCTTCAGTCCGTCCGGGAAAGCTCAGATTGTTGCTCTGGTCTATCGCTGCACATGGAGGTGCCCGTCATCTGTCGGCGTTCTCCCGTGATGCTTTGCATAAATCCAAGGGTTGTACCTGCGCTACAGATGTGCGCCACTCCAATCGGCCAGGCGATACAAATGAATGAAAGATTGGTTGAACAGCATCGTCCAGCAGTAAGTACCAGTCAACTCACCAGGTAAATAGAAAAATAAAAAAGGTTTATTGGTTACATGTTAAAAACAAAAAACACTAAGGACAGAACAGGACAATTCTCCCACGAATTTCCGGCTATACAGCCCTTTCTCAAGGAGTATTTTTTTTTTTTACATTTTGATCTAACCTTTTACCAGTTACATTGAAATGAGATTTATCTCTTTGCTGAAAAAGTGTCCTCAATCTGGGACGTAATTCTGAAAAGGCTGTATGACGGTACGGTGTAAACAGGCTACATAATAAAGGTTAAGCCCTCTGGTTACCCCTGAAACCGTGGGGTCCCTGCTAGCTACATAAGCACCACAAGCCTGGGACCAGGGATAATACATGTAGAAAATAAAGTGACCCCTGCTTTTTTCTGTTTTCATGTTTCCTTGGCCCTAGAACTCTGAGATTTCTTGTGTGTGAGTTTTAGGGGGGATATTTGGGTAAGAAATGCAATTATTTTGTTTGCAGGAGTACAAGGGCCGAAGTTACCGGTAGTCCTTTAATTCTCCCTGGCGAACAGGCATGATTTGGTGGTATGCGGGGTGAAAGTGTCCCCCAGACTCCTGGATTTCAAGCACAAATATCCCAAATCCATTTCCCTTATAAGTATACGGTTCCCCAATGTATATACTTTATTCAAGTGTATGTTATAATGTTTTAGACATTTACTATAAGACTCTATACAGTCAGCCAGGGCATCAGCATAGATGCCGGCATGTCTGTATAGAGTCCATAGTTCAAAGAGGAGAGGATGTCCAGTGGCGAGAAGACAGTTTGGTGGGCGAGGAAGGGCGAATTGCCAAGTCTGGAGAACAAAGGGCACTCTGTGGGGCACCTTTTGTATCTGCGAGACGTGGTGGAGCCTGCCCAGCGGGTGGCAATGAGTTAGCTGGGGGAGGTACAGCTCGTAGGTGCTTCTCCCATTGGCTAAATCATATTTCCCGCTCACCCAGCTTTTTGAGCCGGCTTGGCACACCTCCGCCTCTGACGTCAGCCCAAAGACAAGCCCCTGTTTGTTTTGGCTGGCAGGGAGGAAGTCCCATGCTCTGATTGGTCACTCCTCATTCCTCCATGCTGAGCATAGGTCGGCGGAGGGTATATAAGGAGAAGCCCCAGTCAGAGAACCAGACGATTTTGTGGCTTGAGTCGATGAAGCTAGGGTGGGCTTTTCAAAGTTGCTCTCTCCCAAATAACAGCAACCAGCTTTGTTTTGAAGCTAGGAAAGTCTGCCCTGCAGAGACTAAGTCAGATGTGAGAACCAAGTTCTCATCTGAGAACGTAGCGGTCAGGAGTTTCTGCAGAATCTCGGTCCAGGACATCCAGAACAAGGTACCGATAAGGGTAAGTCCATGCAAGCGGGTGCTCTGCACCTAGGAAACGCTAGATCGCATTCCCTATACCCCAGTAAGTGCGTATATTTTTGTATTTTGAGTTTTGGATCCAATCACCTGGACAGGATGATTGTATTCAGCAGTCTCATATCCTTCACTTTTCCGCAGGCTTGTTCTTCCTGGTTGTGAAACCCAGGCAGTTCCAGTGGGCCCTGCGACCAGCATCCAGCAGGCCTGGGGAACTGTACCAACCAGCTTCCTCCTGGTTGGGAAAAAAGTCTCCCCCCGTCTCTGGGGAAAACAATCTCAATGAGTGCAGGCCACTTCCTTTATCCTGACACAGAAGCCCATCCTGCTTAATTAGTTGCAGGTGCAGCAAGCTCCTGCAGAGGAATTTATAGAAAAGATTTTAGTGGTATACGCGCTCTAGCACCAGATCCATATGATGCATGTATTTGGAATGATCAAGATTAATCAAAGGCACAGGTTATGGGGCTGATAATAATAAATCAACTCCCAGGTGGTGTGGAGTCCTTGAAAGAGACAATATTCACTGAAGGAAAAGAGTAAGGGGGTTGAAACCCACTCCTCAACCTAATTTGGGAATGTCCCAGGACCACTATTGAACCACATGAGTTGATTGAATATAAATGTACTCACATATATAGAATGCCTCCATCCTGTGCCCTTGGTAAAGCGTGCTGCTACTAGTAGAGTAAAGATGAACAAGATAGGAGATATAGCGCACAAACAGGAGAGTGGGTCAAAAAATGGTGTAAATATTAATTCTTTATTGGTCCATTAAAAAACTGAGGTATAACAGACCTCCTACGCGTTTCGTGCCTGTTTCACTTTATCAAGGAATTTAATCTCCTGCATGCTGGAAAGCACACTAGCTGCACTACTCCAGTAAATAGAGATAGTGACTCTATCACAATACAGTATATAAATATACATACATACACTACATAACAATCACTATATTTTCACATAGTTATTTGCACACACACTCACACACACGTTGCATTCACCAGCCAGTTCCAACAGATTAGGACATTTGGTCAGAGCATCTCAACAAGGATGTAAGGCTGGAGATGTCATATTCTATAAGGAGGCTCCGACATGTCTCACATACCAAGTATTGACCATGTGTCGGATCCCCCTGTATGGAAATTCTCAGGGTCTCCTAGACATCCTGCTCCTAGCATAGTTCCTTTCCCTGTCTACCGGGTGTGCTGATGGTTTCTGTCTGCTCTGGGGTTCCTCTGTCTCCTCTTTTTGCTCCTGTCCTCTGTCCTTTTAGTTCCTGTTTACTGTTCCTCCCTCACCTTTGTTTTGTGTCAGACTCCTTATGCCCATGGTTCTGCCTCTGCTTCTGTTCCGTGTTGTAGTCCTGTACATTATTAAAGGCCCTTGATGGTGATCTGGCTTGTCCCTGTTTTTTCCCTGCTCCCTGGTCTCAGTCCCTGTTCCCTAGTCTCAGTTCCTGCTCCCCTGTCCTGCTCCTGCCTTCCTGTTGTCGAACCCTGCTTGTGTTCCCGACCATGCTACCTGCCGCCTGCCTCTGACCTCTGCTTGTGACCCAGACCACGCTACCTGCTGCCTTCCTCCGACCTCTGCTTATGACCCCAACCATGTTATCTTTTGCCTGCCTCTGACCTCAGCCTGTGACCCCAACAATCTTTGCATCCCCTGCTGTTCTGGCCACCAAGGTCCTATCCACTCCAGGAGTCCCCTGTGACAGAAAACAAAGGCCACTTCTGGACCTCGCTGGAACAGATCCATCACGTGCCTGCTTCAGCAGACCCCTTCCGCTTCCGTTGGGATGAAGACAAGTACTTTTTTGGTGTTTGAAAATCCCATTTGGGATTCTGAAGGGTTTTGTTGCCGCAAAGGGTTCTTCAGGGGTTTTTGGGCCACTTTTATCCCTGAGAAGAATTCCCTTTAAAAAAATAAATAAATAAAGGGCTTCCCTGCAGTACCTGTTATCGCCATTTCAGACTCTCATTCCTAAAAACAGACTTGATTTTGATTTCTTTTCTTGGGTATACCCCTGCTGGTTCTCAGGGTCCATTTCCAAAAGACAAAAGTGCTCCCATTATTTTGTTGCTGCATACTGTGATTTCACTTTAATCTATATTCCTATGCCTGATTCTAAAAGTTTCAAATGTAACTGCAAGTTTATGTCTATGGTTTTCCCTGCAATTTATGATATTTCTGTTTCTGAGACTAAGGTCTCAAATCTAAAAGGTCAGCTCTTCTATCTCTTGTCTCCCTTTGTGCCTAATGTTTCTGTTGCTCATTCTAATGCTTCTGCTTTCAAGACACATTTCCTCTTTACTGGTCTCTTGGGAAGTTTGGTTTCCCCATGTCTGAAGCTATGGCTCCCACTTTGAAAACAGCCTTGAGCAATAAATGTGAACACAGTACTACTAATTCTTCAGAGCTTCTCAAAGCAAAGAAAAAGAAAAAGAAGAAAGGAGGTGCTATAGTGGAAGTTACAGAAGGAATTAAGGATGACCCTTCAACATCAGGAAAACCTGCGTTAGAAATGAATAGAGATATGCTGCAGCCTAAGGCGACTCACAGAATCATCCCAGGAATAGTGGAAAATAAAGATGATGCCTTTAACCAAGGTAAAAGAGCCCTAACAAAGGCACCTCAATCCACAGGAAATGAGATAGGTTGCCCCTATGGAAAACTAAATAAAGAGCAAGAGACCAAGGCTGCACTACAGAAGTGTCTATCCACAGCAATTGCTAAATGTGTATTGCAGGCGAAAGAGAACCATCAGTTGAAGAGTGACCTGGTTATGTCAAGAAAGTTGCAGAAGGCATATACTGATGCTGCCCAGGACCAGAGCTCCATTGATCAACTTAACACTGCGCTGGAATTCTTTGAAAAAGAATTTCACAAGCTTAGTATAGAGCTGGGAGCCTCTCGGGAGGAGATTTGCAACTTTAGAACAGAGATGGAAGCATCCCGGAAGGAGAGACGTTCTGCGAGAGAGGCCTTCGAAGGGTTGAATAGTGAGCTTGAAACTATAAACCAAATGTACAAGACCCTCTCTGTCCAAGCCAATGAAGGAGATAAGATACTCCATGAATTAGAAGAGAAGAGACTATTGATAGAAGAAAAGTCAAGGATGCAATTGGCACTGATAGAAGCAGAGGGTGCCCTAGATAAAGAAAAGGATCAGTTGGAGAGTGACAGGGTGATCTTGTCAAATAAGCTGTAGAAGGCCTATGCTGATTCTGCCCAGTACCAGAGTTTCATGAATCAAGTTGGCACAGATCAAGAAAGCATTTCAGAAAGAAGTTCACAGGCTTAGTACCGAGCTGGAACACTCCCACCAGGAAGGCCACGGCTTAGACACAGGGCTGTGTACAGTGAGGGATTCCTATGAGATGGTCCTAAGGGACATAGACTCAGTAAAGCAAGAGAACATAAACCTAAAGGAAGAGGTTATGAATCTGACTAGTCAGGTCAGTGGAGAGACTGAGAAGCTTCACCAAGCCCAAAAAGTAAAGAAACAATTGGCCCAGGAAAGTTAGACATACAGGCAGCACTGCTGAATGCAGAGAGAGTGCTGCAAGAAGAACGTGTCTCCCTGGAGCAGCGTATACACGCAGAGAATATGATGCGGAGTCAGAGGCAAGAAAGGCATGAAAGTCTGCAGGACGTCAATTTGAAACAGGTGAATGCTGAGGAGAAGCAGCGAGTTCTGCAGGAAGAAAGTATCCAGACTGCTAACAAAGTAAAGATGCTGCAAGAGCATTTGACTACCCAGTGTGTCCCAGAGAACAGCATGAGGAGCTGAAGGCCACACTGAGCATAACCAGAGCCTCGCTGGCAGAGGAGCTTAGAGGCCAGGTAACTCTGTATAAGAAGGAGCATGAGGCGGTTCAAAAACTGACACAACAGTCAGTACACTCAGGAGAAAGAAACCTGGAAAAGGCAAGCTGCTTGGACCCTAGCGAAGGAATTGGCAGAGCTCCAAAATGTAATGAAGGATGCGTAGAAGCAAGCTCAGAGTGAGCACAATGAAGAGATGAGCGCCCTGAGAGGAGAATTGCAGGATGCACTCAAACAGGGATCTCTCGCTGTGGAGCTTGCAGCAAAGCCTAGAAGTGGAAGAGCTAAAGCTGGCAGCTGAACACATCCCAACAACTCACAGCGCTGCAGGTGCAGATCACTGAGCTCAAGATACAGCTCACCAAAAAGCAGGAAAGAGAGAGGAGGTGTCCATCCGTCATGTGGCTGGCCTGACACTGTGCTATGAGGTCAAAATGCCAGATGCTTGTGAATTGCTGGATCACACAGCCCGTGAGAAGGCCTGGCTGTAGCTGGAGTTGCACAAGGTCCGGGAGGAGTACAGACAGCTGCAGTTCAGAAATAAAGAAAAGGAAACAGATTTAAGCCTTGCTCTGAGTCAGCTGGGAGATGTAGAATAGCGACTCAACTCCAAAGAAGCTGATCTGGCAACTGCTTTGAGTGGGAAAAGCAATGCAGATGGACAGCTTTAAGAGCTGAAAACTCAAATAGCTGGTCTTAAATGCTCATTAAGTGATACCATGAAATGGCAGGAGACTGGGACAGTAGAAACAAATTCCAGACATCAGACAGAATTTAAAAGCAAGCTGGCAGAGGCTTTGCAAGACCTGAGCAATGGTTACAAGGAACAGACATTTAGGGCCTCATGCAGTAAGCCCCGATAAGGCTTTTTCGGCATTTTATAGCCATTTTTTTCCTTCCTGATTCAGTAAGTGCCGATAAGTGGGAATTATCGGCAACTTTTCCTCCCGATAAGAACTTATCGGGAGACGGCTGCCGATAAGCCACTTATCGGCACTTTTTAAACTCGGCTGAATTCAGGAAGCCCCGATCAGCTTTTCGCTGCTACTCGGCACCCCAGATTGGAGATTTTATGGCCAATCCAGCCCGCCAACTAAAGTTGGCAACTTGCTGGAGGAGAAGCATCGGCCAGGGCGACACTTAGAAAAAATCAGCCCTTTTTCCTGCCTGTGATTGCATCCGAGGCAGGAAAAGGGCATTTAAAGGCCACTTCATTACCTTAGCGGCTAACCGCTAAGGCAATGAAGGGGTTAACCCACCGTGCCATCTTTATTGTGGGTAGCGGGGGTGGGTGAAGGGGGTGTTTGGCCCTGGGTGTGATTTTAGGACTTGCGGGGGGGTTGCGGGGGCACTTAACCCCTTCACAGCCGTAGCGGTTAATACCGCTACGGTCATGAAGGGGTTAAGGCCTCCCGCTACCCACCCACAAGCCATAAACAACCACCGATGGGGCTAATACCCCCTTCACCCACCCCCACTACCCACAATAATAAAAAATACACACACCAGCCCCACACTAACTAACTAAATAAATATATATATATATATATATATATATATATGACCCCAACAACACCTATACCCCCCTAACATACAGTATAGTAATGGGCACAATGACTATTATCCACAAATGGATAATAGTGCAGTTGTCCATTTAAAATACATACACAACAATACATTAAATACATATAGTACTCACCACCCATGTCCGGCTGCCACGATGAAGGCCATCCTCATCTTCATCCTGCCCATGCCCCATCCGCTTCTGCAAAACAGACACAATAATGAAAACATCCAATGTAATGTCCCCTAACCCCTTTATCACCATAGCGGTTATTAACCGCTACAGTCATTAAGGGGTTAACCCACCATCACCCACATACCCTCCCCCACTAACCCCCCCAACCACCCTCACCCACTACCCACAGGGGAGTCCTACCAAATACCCTTGGGGCCAATACCCCCTCCCCCAGCACATACAGTACAATAATGTGCCAAATAACTATTATCCACATAGGGATAATACATTATTTGGCCATTATTAAACACATTAAATCCCTAATAAAAAGAAAATTGACTACATCTCAATAGAAGGCTCCGTCGCCAGCATCATCCTTGGGGTCCGTTGCCAAAATAATAATAGGCAATACATCTCAATTACATTAACATACCAATGAACCCCTAATCACCTTATCGGGTACTAACCTCAAAGGTAATTAAGGGGTGAAGCCATCCTGCAATGGCAAACACCACTTATGCATATCATCCTACATGAATTAAAAAGCAATTTCCTAACCAAATCTCATTTAATCATTCAATCTGAAGGCTCAAGCCACTTAAAACATTGCTTTTACAGTGTATACATGTAGCATAACATGTAAAATACATGTGAGAGCTGCAAATCAATGTTAACATACAGTAAGCCAACTCAAATAGCGACAGCCACAAGAACTATATTATGTAAGCAAATAAAGTCAACATCAATGAATATAAACACACATGAATTACATCCCTAAACAATTAAAATACCCATCCATACCAATTACACAATTAACTATAGCTATCGTAACAGAGAACAAGTTCAAAACATACTAAAAAGGACACCAACATTTACAATATACTAAAGCAAGCTCTCATAACTACAGTACAGCATACAGCCCAAAACTACATCTCTCTAATATAAAATACATTAACACACATCTATGCATAGCAGCATCGCCACAATCATTACAATACAGAAATCAAGCTTAAAAACACTATCATTTCTTACCTGTATGTATATATCTCTCTAGACATACATAACATACATACATACAGTGGCAAGAATGATATGCATAAAAAAAAAATAAGACATGAAAAAGCAAAAAAAAAAACACATTAACATTAAATACATTTCTTTATTAACTTACCATTACTTGCCCCACCGACTCCCGTTGATCAGCTTACTCACGAACCAATCCACGAACAGGAACCCATAAAAATAAAAACCATAAAATAATAACATTAAAAAATAAAACACGACAATCCAGGGGTCTTCTAGTTGAATCCACTTCATCTGTATTCTTCTACCCTTATTCCGGGGTCTTCTTGCCGTCCGGGGCCAAGCCCTGGTCTTCTTTTCTTCAGAGGAGGTCCTTCCTCCTCGGCGTCTGGCTTCAAAATGAGACGACATAGGCTTTTAAAGGCCTATGACGTCACATTTTCGTCATGAAAACCATGTGAAAACCATGTGTTTTGGCCGATGTAAAAAAAAATGATGACGTCACTTAAAGGCAATGACAGCACAGCCAATCAGAATAGCTTGCTGCAATTGCCTTTAAGATGACGTCATGAAAAGACACATGGCCGGACTCACATGGTACGGCAGCCAATCAGAGCGTGGGAAGTCTATCCCTACTCTGATTGGTTCAACTACCATGTGACAGAGGCTTTCAATGACGTCACATCCTTTCTCCCCCAAGCCACTCGATGCTTGCGGGGGGGTGGCGGTCTTGGCCGGGGGGGGGGGGGGGGTTAGTGCTGCTGGGAGACATGTCTCCCGGTGCTGCCCCTCCAGCGCGCGTAGGGAGAGCCGGCACCGGGTTCAGCGTTTTAAAAAAAAAAAAATTGCTGGCCCTTGTTTCCCGCTGCTGGCGGCCCTGATCGCGGCGCCCCTCTAGCCAAGCCACGGCACACCAGGGTGCCGCGGCGCACAGTTTGGGAAACACTGATATATAGGGTAAATAAGATATCCAGATCCAGAGTGAGAGACAGAGAGAGTGTGGTGAGACACAGAGGAGGTAGGAGAGACAGAGAGATGTGGGTGAAGAGAAGAGAGAATGTGGGGGGGAGAGAGACGAGAGAATTGGGAGAGAGACAGAGAGAATGTGGGTGAGAGAGACAGAGAGAATGTGGGGGAGAGAGACAGAGAGAAGGGGGGTGAGAGAGACAGAGAGAAGGTGGGTGAGAGAGACAGAGAGAATGTGGGGGAGAGAGACAGAGAGAGTGTGGGGGAGAGAGACAGAGAGAGTGTGGGTGAGAGGTGAGAGAGACAGAGAGATGTGGGGGAGAGAACAGAGAGAATGTGGGTGAGAGAGACAGAGAGAATGGGGGGAGAGGGACAGAGCGAATGTGGTGAGAGAGACAGAGAGAATGGGGGGAGAGAGGACAGAGAGAGAATGGGGGGAGAGAGACAGAGAGAATGTGGGGAGAGAGGCAGAGGAATGAGGTGGTGAGAGAGAAGAGAGAAGGTGGGGAGAGAGACAGAGAGAGGGGGGAGAGAGGACAGAGAGGTGTGGGTGAGAGAGACAGAGAGAGAGAAGAGACAGAGAGGTGTGGGGGAGAGAGACAAGAGAGATGTGGGTGAGAGAGACAGAGAGAATGTGGGGGAGAGAGACAGAGTGTGGGGGGAGAGAGAGAGAGAGTGGGAGAGAGAAGAGGAGTGGGGGGGGCAGAGGACGAGAGTGGCAGAGAGGAGCACGGAGAGAGACAGAGAAGGGTGGGGGATAGAGAAAGAGAGTCGGGGGGAGAGAGAGAGAGAGTGGGGGGAGAGAGAAAGAGAGAGTGTGGGGGAGAGAGAAAGAGAGAGTGTGGGGGAGAGAGAAAGAGAGAGTGTGGGGGAGAGAGAGGGAGAGTGTGGGGGGAGAGAGACAGAGAGAGTGTGGGGGGGAGAGACAGACAGAGTGTAGGGGAGAGAGACAGACAGAGTGTAGGGAGAGAGATGGTGACGGACTGGGTGACTTTTGAGCTGACTAGGTGGGGGTGGGACTGATTGGGGGGTACCTCTGGGTGGCCCAAACCAACACACACACCACACACACACAAACAACACACACACACCACACACACAACACACACACACACACACACACACAACACACATCACAAACCACACACACACACACACACACACACACACAGCACAACTCACTACTACAACACCCACACACCACACACACTTATATATAACACACACCTACAGTATACCACCGTCCAAACAAAAAAAAAAAAAAAAAAAAAAAAAACAAACAAACACAAAAAACATAAAAAAAACCAAACAGCAAAAAAAAAGAAAAACAAAAAAACAAAAAAAACATCTAAACAAAAGATAAACAAAAAAAAAACAAAAAAAACGACAAACAGCACCTAAGAATAACAACACACGACCACAACACCACCCAGAGAAACCAACACAACCCAGACACCGAAAACAGAAACACCCAGACACACACCCAAGGAGACAAATCACAAAGAGACTGAAAAGAAAAGAGAAAAAGGGACACACCCAGAATGACACTAAACACGAACAACAACACATACACACAACCAGCAACCCACACACACAACACATCACACACACCACAGCACACACACCACACAATAAGCACAAACAAACACACAAACAGCACCACACACAAACACCCACACTCAACACCACACACACACACACACACATACACACCCATATACACACACACACACATATACACACACACACCCATATACACACACACACATACACCCATATACACACCCACATTCCCCCCACACCCATATACACACACACACACACCCATATACACACCCACATTCCCCCCCACACCCATATACACACAAACACTTTCTCTCCCATATATACATACACACACACACTCTCTCTCTCACTCTACACAGACAGGGGGGGGGGGTCAGAACAGAGGAAAGGCCGCGACCAGCACCACCACCTGCTCCCCCCCCCTCCTCCCGCGCAGGCAGCGGGAGCGCCGGGGACAGCTATGGGGAGAAGAAACCCCCCGCTACCACCTCCATGCAGGCAGCGGGAGCACCGGGCACGTGGGGGGATCAGAGGTAAGCGGGGACCTGAGGAACATCCCCGCTCCCATCTCCTGCCCCGCGGGCTGTCACGCGCTGACAGGGGGAAGCGGGAACCCGAGGGACATCCCTGCTTCCATCTCCTGCCCCGCGGAGTGAAGGGTGCTGCGGTGGGAGGGTGATGATGCGCCGATGCTGCCGGGGGGTTGCAGTTTTGGTCGGGGGGGTGGGGTGTTAGTGCTGCTGGGAGACATGTCTCCCGGTGCTGCTCCTCCAGCGTGCGCAGGGAGAGCCAGCGCCGGGTTCAGCGTTTTTTTTTTTTAATTTTGCTGGCCCTTGTTTCCCGCTGCTGGCGGCCCTGATCGCGGCGCCCCTCTAGCCAAGCCACGGCGCACCAGGGCGCTGCGGCGCACAGTTTGGGAAACACTGCCATAGTGTATTATCGAAATGATACAAATTTAATGAATGAATGTAAGGTTTTAAGTAAATCCTCTACTAGAAAATTACTTACTAACGATGATGTTCTTATTACTACAGGACATCTGCTGAGTGATTCTGTTTCTGTTATAAGCCAAATCTCTGACTCAAATTATGAAGAATTAAGGAGAGGTATTTTGGTGTTAAGGGATCATCTGATAACAATTGCTTCCCACACAATTTCAGACATTACAGCGTTATCTGAAGAAATCAAAGCTTTGGTTATTTTTAATCCCATCTCATCTATCAGGTTAACATAGCAAAATCACATCACTTTAAAATCTCACATGGATCACACAGAATCTGATTTTAAGTCCGAAAGAATCTGAGATCCTAGCACATGTTTAACAAACCACGATTTATGACATACGGGAAAGAAACCACAGACGGGTTCCTAATCCTGATGACTCTTTATGGGAAGTTTTTCTGTACTACGATTTATTTATCCCAGGTGATGTTTATACAACAAATTGGGAACTGCTTAATTTTGGACACTTGACACAAACAGGGCCTTATTTTGCAAGGGTACAGATTACTCAACCATACCGCTATATGTCTGTGAAATGTGATCAAGAATTTTATATCAGCACTATACAATGTGTTGATAAAGAATATTTAGTCTGTGACGACATCATACAGCACATGCCTTGTAATGATGTAGCAACTCCCCAATAACTGCGACACCAATACAAGCTCCTTTTACATCAATTCACAGTCTAGATAATGGGAGTTATATAGTATTGTCTACAGAAAAGGATTGTAATGTACCTCCTTTTCAAGCATCACTTGTCACAGTTAATAAGAGTAAACAGTGTTTTGGTACTACTTTCATTCCACCTATGTTACATAAGACAGTTATATCTGCCGTACATATCCAGGTACCAGCTATCACACTGACACTTCCACACATGACAGACTATTTGGCATATTTAAAGAATATGAAAATAACAATAGGATTCACACTTGACATGGTGCATACACTTCTACAAAGAGTTCACACCCAGGCGATTTTCCACAGTGGTTAACTACACTCGGTCAGTTGCTGAAAACTTTTTGGCCAATAACGGGTGATTTTTTGTCAAATATAGGTACCAGCCTACAAACTACTGGTAAAGGCATTTTTGGTGAATTAGGAAATGTGTTTGGAATTCTAGGGTATTTGAAACCACTATTGTTTCTTCTTTTAGGGATAATAATCCTTGTTATTTTACTTCGTGTTTTCTCTTTTCTTCCGAAGATAAAGAGGCAATCAGCTTAATCGCATTTTTTCTTCTAGTATAAAGTTGTTATATTTTTACCTAGATACTAATATTTTGTTTTAAGCACACAGGTCAACTCTAACCTGCTAAAGCATGTTTTGTTGCACGGACACTGACGACCAAAGAGATATTTCACAAATGTTGCTTCTACCACGGTCGTATCAAACATCGATGAGAGTATATTTGGATGAACTTGTAATACCAATTCGGAAGCCACGCAGAGTGCATCCAGTTCATGATTTGATGAAAGACTTTTTGTATCAAGACTCTCTTGCTTCATCGGGACAGTTTTCAGTGTTAACTCCTAATGGGACATTGCTTCCACGTAGCTTGCTAATGTTATGTAATTTTTTGGCAAGTGAAATCTCTGCTGACTTTTGGTGATCAACCAAATTTCAAGTGCAAGGACATTCATCGTCAAATATTTCAAATGTCTTTTTATACGATTGAAGAATGTCATATCAGCATAGTTAGCCACGGGTCATATAATTGTACCACGTTATTTGCATGTTCTGGAGATAAACATCAAAGTTGTTTGGGGCACGATGGGAAACTACTGTGTTGAGTTTGTATGAACCACAAAATCAACCTGTTTTGCAACTGGGTGATTTTTACAGATTGACACCTTCCCATTCAGGGATCACTTGTGCACATATCTGCAGTTGTAGGTGTTTTGGCGTTCCATCCCAAAAACCTGTAGACCCAGGTTCGCCAATATCAGAGTGCGAGGACACTAACATAGAAACATACCCATAATTAATATTTTCTGCTTTGTTTGTTTCTCTGCACTTGCAAAAATATGATAATTATACGTAGGAGAGGGTGTTATGGATTACAGGTAGCACAGGTACATATATAGCATAATAATATGTCTTAGTACAGCTTAGAGCATACTGTCGCATATTCACTTTTTCTTGCTTTGGAAATAATACCAGTCATCAGAAGTTTGCAAATAGAATTTCTGATATGCCGGGAAATATTAGCCAGGGTGTTTTTATAACACATGTCGCTGAAAGCATGAGCTTGCAGTAAAGGAGAAGTTGCGTGACTGCAGACATCCTGTGATTCATTTGCTATGCCAGTAGACAAAGTTAGCAGACTCTGCAAGTTTTTTGGGGGGTTATTTCCACACAGATAATAATGACGTATGACAAGGGCGATAAAAAGGTTAGCATAATGCCAGGTTAGATCAGAACCGAGTGGCGAGCCACATGAGACGAGACCTACCGAGACTGGCATGACATATCATAATACCTTTGTGTCGTGAGTATGACAGCATACTAAGTAAATAACCTCTGCATAGATAGATATATACAGATTGGATTGTTAGTATTTTGCTTATTTTGTACTTGTTATTGTGTTGTATTACAATAAACAACAACCATATCTTATACAAACTCTGAGTGACCTCTCTTAATAATTGTTAGGACCAGTATGTCAAGCCAGAATCTACACTCATGTTAAGCTTCCATTTTGTCTGGTCATAACTAGTTAAGATTCTGTAGTCAGCCTTTTGCTGAAATATAATTCCTAACGCACTCAGTCTCTGCTAAATTGCATTTCCTTTCTTTCTGGTCAGGATATTACTAGATACTTTTGTGATGTCAATTTCCTGGTGTTTTAGTAGAATATAATAGAACGGTTCTCTGCAAGAAGCAAAATAGTGTAATATAGTTGCTAAGACTCAAGGTCTCTTTTGATAACAGACAATGAATAAGCTATGTATTCAGACAATTGCTTGTATTGGAAAAGACACGTCTCAAAAGTCACGCCACTAATATGTCCTGCCCCTAAATCACGCCTCTAATCAAAGCTACGCCCAAGACACACCTAGGATACGCCTATGTTACACCTAGGATACGCCTATGTTACGCCTCTAACCAATATCTTCTTTTTTCTGTATAAAAGTCATTACCCTATGAGTAATAAATTGAGACAAAGGATTTGAAACCTGGCTTGCGTTACGTTTCATTTCGTTCGTCTTCCAGGCCTGAAGTTCACCAAAGACCGGAGATAACAGTTGCAGGGCGTGAAAGCTTCTCCGGGGAAGTCTGCTGCAAAATGGTGCAGATTGTGTATCCAGTCACAAGGCTTCAGTTTTCTTTGCAGAGAATAGGTTCCTTTTGGTTCTGAGGCCAGGGGAAGGAAATAACGGATTTTACTTCAGTTTGGCCTCAGTTTTTCTCTGCAGAGAATAGGTTCCTTTTGGTTCTGAAGCCAGGGGAAGGAAATAACGGATTTTCCTTCAATAATATTCTCACAATACCCTAACACACAAGGGTGTGAGACCATTTTCTACTGCGCAAGAAATTGTGATAAAGTGCTTCTGCTTAGAGCAGGAAATAACATATTGCAAGACGTTGCCTGGGAGAAGAGGGTATAGCATGACCCATGATAGTAGCGAGGTACACGAAGTCTAACGAGAGCCGAGATCAAATCCAAGGGTATCAAATGAGGGCTGGGACTGGAGCGAGAGCTGCAAAAAACAAGAGAGCCAGGCATAGACCTCCGTACTACAAGAGCCACAAGAAAACTATGCAGAGCGAGGAAGGAGAGGGCAGACTGGGACTATAAATGTAGGAGAACCAATGGGAGTAAGAGGTGGAGCGGGGGCCTGACTGAGCGGCCCCAGGGATAGGCTCAGATACCTGGCATGGGAGTCAATGGTGGAAATAGCCTCTATCTGATGGGAGGTGGAGCCAGGGTTGCAGGAGGAGTGAAGAAGAGAACGGGTGTGCGCGTGCCCTGTAAGACTCCTGCGCGCGTCCCGGCAGCGTGTGGGCGGAGGCGGCGTGCGCCATGGAGGATAAGAGCGGCACCCGACCGGAGCTGGTAAGGAGCCGGCGGGGAGGGGGCATGGAACGTGCGTCAGTGCTGGGAGCCGGGGTGACAGGGACCCGCTGTAGGGAGCGTGTCCCCTGATCCCTTACAACGATCGGCTACTACCAGTATGGTAGTAATACCCCTGGAGGGTGGCAGTTCAACGATAAAATCCATGGATAAGTGAGTCCACGGATGGGTGGGAACTGGTAAGGGTTGGAGTAGCCCACAGGGTAATGTCCTTGGCACCTTAGTCTGGGCGCATATAACGCAAGCTGCCTAAAAGTCCTTCACATCTTTGTGGATCTCTGGCCACCAAAAAAATCGTTTGAAGAAATCAAATCTTCCTGACTCTCGGGTGACCAGCCATCTTGGATTTATGACCCCATTGCAACACCTCACTTCGAAATTTGTGGGAAATAAATTGTTTAGACGAACGTGTGGACGTTGACCTAGGATCCTCTGCCTGAGCCTGTGAAATCTGTTGCAGAAGTGAAGATTATACAGTAGAGATAATCTGTGAAGATGGAATGATGGGACCCTGCTCTATCTCCTCGGAACTGTCAGGAGCGAATAGCCTGGATAGCGCACCTGCCTTGACGTTCTTGGATCTGGATGATAAGAGATCACGAAGTTGAACTGAGTGAAGAAGAGAGCCCACCTTGCCTGACGCATCCCGAGTCTTTTTGCTCCTTCAATGTATTCGAGGTTCTTGTTATCTGTAAGGATTGTGATCAGAGAAGTTGCCCACTCAAGCAAATGTCTCATAATTTCTTTCTGCAGTAGAATTGTTTTTAGAAAAGAAGGCACAGGGGTTGAGTTTCCCCTGAAAATCCTTCCTATGAGAAAGGATGGCTCCTGCTGCAGATCAGATGCATCCACTTCAAGCACGAAGAGTTTCATCGGATCTGGATGGATCAGCACAGGTGTAGATGAAAAGGCGGACTTAAGCTTCTCGAAAACTACACGAGTCTCAGAAGGCCATATCTTAGAGTTCACCCCTTTCTTAGTAAGAGCTGTAATGGGTGCAACTACCTTGGAGAAGTTCCTGATAAAACGTCCGTAGTAGTTGGCGAACCCAAGAAATCGTTGAGTTGGTTTGAGTCTTGTCGGTAAATGCCAATTCAGTACTGACGATTCTTTCGCATGATCCATCTCAAACCCACGGGAAGAGATTGTAACGAGTGCTCACCACAAACAGGACAGGACCACGAGGCTGAGATGGGGATGTTGGAATACACCGACCTCCAACCGTGAGACCGCGTCCGGAGTTCAGAGTAAAGTCGTGTAACTGGATCAGGATAGGAGAGATCAGAATTGTCGTATATGCTCACCGTGGTCAGGGATTGGAGAAGTCGCATAGTCATTGTGCTGTGCCGGGGTCCAGGTGTAGAGAAGGTGAATAGCAAGCCGAGGTCAAGGGTCAGAGGCAGAGGTCCAGATACAAGCCAAGGTCAAAACAGGAACATTATATGCCAGACAAGACAGCAACAAGGCAGCAGGGTGTTTGAGGCAAACACATACATAAACAGGGTTTATGCTCAGCCAGTTAGCAGTACGGCTGACTGAGTATTAAAGGAAGAGGCAGCCAATGATGGAGCAGCACACAGCTGCAGAGTAATGAATGAAACCTGCCCCTTAGACATATTCAGTCCACTGATAGGCAGGGGTGGGGAGAAGTGCAGGTGAAGGGTAATTGGAGATGGAGTTAACCTCTCATGTGCCCATGGTAGTGCAGTGCTTGCACGTAGCCTGCACGTATCCTGCATGTGGTGCGCCTTACCCGTGCTGCCACGGGGCGGAGCCTGAGTGAGTTCCATGCGGTGTCCCCCAGCCTAATAGAGCGGCTTGCATCAGCCGCTTTGTCATGGGATGCGTCACGGGGAGGGGCCTAAGAGCAGGATGTGCGGTGTCCCCCAACCTGGTAACGCAGAGCGTGTCACCCGTCCCATCACGGGGTGTGTCACGGGGCAGGACCGACGGACAATTCTCAAAGAAATGAAATTCCCAAGGAAGGAAATCTTCTTTTGTTCGAACTGACATTTCTCGAGCTTGGCAAAGATTGAGTGGTCACAAAATCTTTGGAGGACCAGTCTAACCTGTGCCCGATGTTCGGACAAAGAACTGGAAAAAATAAGGATATCATCCAGATACCCTACGAAAAATTGGTCAAGTAAATCGAGGAAAATCTCATTGATGAAATTTTGAAATACGGTCGGTGAGCTGCATAAGCCGAATGGCATAACTAGATATTCGTAGTGGCCGTCACAGGTATTAAAGGCTTCCACTCAACACCCTCTCTGATCGAATTAAATTGTAAGCTCCTCGAAGATCCAGTTTGGTGAAGATCTTGGCCTTGCTTAAGCCGTCGAACAGTTTAGGAATGAGGGGTAGATGACACCGATTTTTTACGGTGATTTTACGTAAGTCTCTGTAATCGATACATGGCCTGAGAGAACTGTCTTTTTTGGAAACAAAGAAGAAACCTGCACCAGTGGGAGAACTTGATTTGTGGATAAACCAACAGTGAGGTTTCTATGAAATGTATTCCCGCATAGCCTTGGTTTCCGGTTCCGAAAGGGGGTAAGTGCTGCCTCGAGGAGGGATGGCCCCTGGGAGCAGATCGATTGCACATCATAAGGTCAGTGTGGCGATAACTCCTGCCTTTTTTTTTTTGTCAAATACATCGACAAACTGCTGGTAAGAAACTGGAAGGCATAACGAGGATATCTCTGCAGGTAGCCGAACCTTGGAGATGGTGCAAGACACTGGGAGACAGGATCCATGGTAATGTTGTCCCCAGGCGGTCACTTGATTGTTTGCCCAATCGATCTTAGGGTTGTGGTGCCGCAACCAGGAAAGTCCTGGGTCCACTAGACAAATAACAGAATGACAGTGTCTCTTTATGAAGTGCTCCAACCGTAACCTGCAAAGGATTTGTCTTGAGGGTGATGGTCCCAGGTATTAGAGGTCTTCCATCAATGGCCACTATCGCTAATTGAATCTCCATAGCATGGAGAGGAAGGGAGTGGAGTTCTGCAAATGTGTGATCAATGAAATTCCCTGCGACCCCTGAATCCACAAAAGCCCGAATGAAGATGGAGGCTCGTCCCCAGGAAAGTGAAATGGCAGGAGCAGGAGGAATAGAAGAAATTCTTAGAGAACATTCCTCTATCTTCACTGGGCACTGGTTTTTCCCGATTTAGGACAATTTCGGGCAAGATGACCTTTGATCCCACAGTACAGACACAGCCCCCCTGACAGGTCTCCTAGTTCTCTCCTGCTCAGGTAACTTGGTATCACCTAATTGCATCGGTTCCTCCTCTGAGAGAGGTGTAGTAAGAGGAGTCTGAAAGTGGGGGTCAAGACAAATTATTGGGGTTTTTGAGGGCCGGTCTTGCTCGGTCTGTCATTCTCGCATCCGGAGATCCATTCGGATACAAATAGCAATTAATTCCTCCAGGTCCTTGGTGGTGTCCCGGCAAGTCAGTTCATCCTTTAAACACTCAGAAAGGCCCTGCCAAAATGCTGCCAGCAGAGCTTCATTGTTCCAGCCCCTCTCCACAGCAAGTGTACGGAATTCAATGGCATACTGGCCCACAGTGTGGGTTCCTTGCCGGATTCGAAGGAGCGCAGCAGAAACAGAGGACCGTGACCGGGAGAATCAAAAACTCTTTTGAATGCTTGGAGAAATTCAGCGGCGTTGTCAATCAGTGATGATTCTTTTTCCCAGAGAGGGGAGGCCCAGGCCAAAGCCTCATCTGTCAGTAAGGAAATGACGTAGGCTACCCTGGATTAATGGGTGCAGAACATGGAGGGCTGGAGCTCGAACTGGATCGAACACTGGTTCAAATATCCTCTACAAGTCATAGTGCCCCTCCATAAAGTACAGGCGTTGGGATCCGTGGTTCCCTGGGCATAGTGGATGACGGTGCTGGCACTGAAGATGCTGCCAGCAATGGCGGTGGAGGGGTAGAACCCACCTGGAAGGTATCCAGCCGGATGATAATGTCCTGAAGTCAGCTAGAAATGAGTGTCATCTGTTGGTTTTGCTGGGTGAGGCGTTTCTCATGATCTCTGAGTAGTTCCCCTTGGAGAGATACGGCTCGCGCTACCTCAGCAGGGTCCATGTTAGGCCGAGCAAAATGTGACGGTACACGTCTCCAACCAGGAAGCGGACCCGCAGGGCCGAGGTAGGGATGCAGAGCAACCGACCAGAGCCCAGAGACAGAGTCCTGTTAGAGCATCCAAAGTCGGTATGCAGGCAGAGGCCAGGGCTGGTGGCAGTGGCGCAAAGTCTAATAAACAGGCAGAGAGGTCAGGTCTGGTGGCAGTGGTGCAAACTCCAGTAAACAGGCAGAGGTCAGGGCAGGCAGAAAGCAGCGAGGTCGGGGTCACTGTCCGGGGTCAGCAACAGGGGAATCCAAACAAACAAGCAAACAAAAGAAAAGTTCCCCCCTGAATGCACTCAAATCAACCTATGTCTGTGTTATTACAAATTAATAATAATAATTTTATTAATATCCTATATTTAAAATGATAGTTGTACAGAGGGGAGTGGTAAACAACTCTATGGCAACCCCCAAAATGGCATACCAACACAAATATTAGCTTTATTAACCGTTTTGTACATGTCTACGGAAAAAAGCAAAATTTAAAGAAATACACCTAAACACATTGGTATATGGCCTCAGTCTAAACCAACCCCAACAGAATTAGTCACAAACCTATTAATAGGGTGCGCTTTTGTCTATAAAACCGGCAGTCTCAAAATTTGAGTGAGCTGTCGGCACTGGATCTGGGGGGAGTCTTGCCGAGGGCAAAAATCATAAAATACCAATATGAGCTGGCATCTATGCAGCCAGGCGATAGGGTGTAGTTGTGTGAATACACAAATCAACGTGAGATCACAGTATCAGCACATTCTAATCACTCTGTGTTAATAACCTCAAACAGTAAAATATTCAACTAGCCAGATCACATGTCCTGAAAAAGGGCTAGCACAAAATGGCACATTAATGGCACATTAATAGCCCCGAGGCACGGTTCAATGACCGTATCAAGTTATAGCCTCTATTAGCTAGGATTGATTAACACATTGCAGTAATTATCCAGAAATATTTAAAAACTCTCATGGGACCACTAAAATATTCTCCTTGGATATTGCTCATAATTGATATAGCACATGATTCAATGTTCTCAATGAATAGTGAGAACACCACATATCCTGGACAAGTCTCTGCAGGTAGTTACCCCATTACAGTTCTCACCCAGGGATACAGGGTAGCAATTTAATGGGAACACATATGCTGCTGGTCACATGCAGCAATCTTAATAGATGCAAGGGGCGACGCTATACATGTTGCCAAACATCATCACAGCATATAGTGGTTATCCAATTATAATACAGTTCCAGATAGGTCATACCACACTCATCATACTCCATCGCCACCCAATCATGACAAGGAAAGGAGAAGGGTGATATCTCTATCTAAACAGTGTTGCTCCATTACCATCCTAAAGCGCATAGTAGCAGTTTCATTCGGATACATAAGCTGCTAATCAAACAGTATATGTTACAATAGTCCTAATAGATGCATGGAGCAACGCTACACATGTTGCTAAGAACACAGCGGATAGTAATTATGCAATGAAAACGGAGTTGCAGACAAATCATACCACACTCATCATACTCCATCATTACCAACTTATGACAAGAGTGGGTAAAATGAAATACACTTATCTGCACAGTGTTGCTCCATTAGCGAACTTGTAGCCCTTAGAGAGAGGATAGACAAGAACATGCCCTGCGGTGTAGCTCGAGTGTGTGCCCGTGTAGAATGTGCTGTGTGGTGACGTCACGCCGTATGGTCACCTGACATACGTTTCGCGCGTTTTTCGCGCTTTCTCAAAGGTGAAGGCATGCTGTAGGCATGCGCAATTTATAGCTGTAGGTGATGGTTGCAGGTGTGGGAAAATTAACCCCTACACTGCTATTTAGGTAACCAGTAACAATGCCAGAAGCTGCCCACCTATTGCACAGCTCTCAAGTATATCACAATTTCTTAAAGAGATAGGGCTGTGGAAAAGCTGATTGGCCATCATGCATTACCCTTAGGGTCTAATGTCACATGATACATGTTGCGTTTCCCTCACGGAAGGGATAGAATGACAACTGATGGATAGTCAGCTAGAGTTGGCAATAATCATATGTAAAAATCTGATAGACTAACAAGTGAATTTGAAGGCAATATGACGACCTTTAAGGGCTATCAGCATATCGTCCCATATATAATATCACCTTATGTAGCTACATGGGATAAACTATATGCAGATGAAATCTATAGTCCTAATTAAAAACAGTAAGTGGCAGCAAATAACAAGTTGCTAATGTAAGCAAGATGGCTCGAAAGCAAAATGTGTACACATCGGCATATGGAAAATAGTGTGAACTTAGGGAATACACAAACAGAACCAGGGTGAATGTGTAATAGTGATGCGTGTATTCTGATATATGGAGTCGTAATTTGACAGAACAATGTAGTGTGTATGTGGATCAGGTTCTCCGTCCTTTTGTGACTTCTCTGCCCTCTTATCTGAGGGACACAAAGGACGTATTAAATAAACTCAAGGATGTGCGGATTGATGATGACACACTGCTCATCAGCCTGGACATAGAATCCCTATATACCTCAATAATACACGATAGGGGTATCCAGGCAATAGAATACTATCTCCGAACACGAAGTTGTGAGTTTATTAACCACAATATACTAGTGGTGGACCTACTAAGGTTCATCCTAACTCATAACTTCTTTGTCTTTGACGGGAAATTGTACCACCAGCTCCGAGGAACCGCCATGGGGACCGCCTGCGCCCCAACCTACGCGAACCTCTACCTTGGGTGGTGGGAGGCGGAGGTGGTCTTCCAGGAGCGGTATCGTCTGTATACCTCGCACATCACTCTATGGGCGAGGTATATAGATGATATCCTTATCATGTGGAGGGGGACAAAGTCACTCTTTGAGGAGTTTATAGGACAGCTGAATATTAACTCGCTAAATCTTAGACTGACCTCAGAGGTAGACCGCACGAGCATCACTTTCCTTGACTTATTAATCACTAGATCACCAAAGGGAACCTTAGCAACATCTTTACATCGTAAATCCACTGCCACAAATAGCCTCCTCAAAGCTGACAGTCATCACCCGAAACACCAAATTAGGGGTATCCCCATAGGTCAGTTTCTACGCCTGAGGAGGAATTGTTCATCATTTGAGGACTTTGAACAGGAAGCCTCAGCCATGAAGCTTAGATTGCAATCCAGGGGATATAGTAATAGATCGATTAAAAAAGCGTATCAGAGGGCTAGGTCTACGGACAGGAATGAGATATTGGCTGACAAAGTGACTCCTGTTAATGAAAAACATATCACACGCTTCGTCGGCACGTTCAATAACCAATGGTCGGATATAACCAACATTCTGAACAAACATTGGTATGTTCTACGTGACGACGAGGATCTCAGAGAAATATTAAATGAAAGAGTCACTTTGGTTAGTAGGAGAGCTACCAGTATCCGCAACCTCTTGGTCCATAGCCATTACCAGAGACCAACTATGGGTACATGGCTGGCCAATAGATCTACTGGCTTCTTTACATGTCACAATTGTAGAGCCTGCACGTCATGCACACCTTCTAAAAGATTTAATAACTGGAACGACACAAGCAGCTTTGGTATCAAGCAATTTATTAACTGCAGAACAGTGGGGGTCATATACCAGATTATATGTACCTGCAATAAGAAATATGTTGGGAAAACAAAATGTCAACTACGTCACAGAGTGCTGGAACACCTTGGCGATATTCGCAATAATCGTGACACTCCCGTTGCCAACCACGTCCACACCCACCACCAGGGTTTGGCCACAGTTCTGCGGTTCATTGGCATCGAAGCTGTCTGCAATCATAGTAGAGGGGGAGACTGGGACAACGAGATTCTCAAGCGAGAATCTCGTTGGATCTATACTTTGGGAACTCTCAAACCCAGGGGACTCAATGAGGAGTTTGTTTCTCCCCCTTTATTTGAATCCTTCTTGTCGATCAGTTACGACTCCATATATCAGAATACACGCATCTCTATTACACATTCACCCTGGTTCTGTTTGTGTATTCCCTAAGTTCACACTATTTTCCATATGCCGATGTGTACACATTTTGCTTTCGAGCCATCTTGCTTACATTAGCAACTTGTTATTTGCTGCCACTTACTGTTTTTAATTAGGACTATAGATTTCATCTGCATATAGTTTATCCCATGTACACTGGCGACACACTTTATTCGAGCTCGGCTAGTCCCACGAATTCGGGTATACCCGGGTGTATTGAGGTTTGTGACTGTTTTCTGCCCGAGTGCATTGAGTTATTTTCCGGCAGGGATTGAAGCATTTTATTCCCGTTGGCTGCAATACTGCACAGTACATATATATATACTGCATTACAATTCATGAATTTATGCCATCTGGTAGACACGCGAAGCATTGCAGCCTATTAAATCCTAATCATTATCATTTAACAGATCAGCCGCCCATCATCAGCCAGGCATGAACCCAGGCTGGGAAGGCAAATGCAACGGGGCTTGTCAGAGGTGAGGAGCGGCGCATTCCAGGTATCTGCCAGGTACATACCGGGTATTTGCTCGAATAAAGTGTGTCGGTGCAGTAGCTACATAATGTGATATTATATATGGGACGATATGCTGATAGCCCTTATAGGTCGTCATATTGCCTTCAAATTCACTTGTTAGTCTATCAGATTTGACATATGATTATTGCCAACTCTAGCTGACTATCCATCAGTTGTCATTCTATCCCTTCCGTGAGGGACACGCAACATGTATCATGTGACATTAGACCCTGAGGGTTATGCATGATGGCCAATCAGCTTTTCCACAGCCCTATCTCTTTAAGAAATTGTGATATACTTGAGAGCTGTGCAGTAGCTGGGCAGCTTCTGGCATTGTTACTGGTTACCTAAATAGCAGTGTAGGGGTTAATTTTCCCACACCTGCAACCATCACCTACTGCTATAAATTGCGCATGCCTACAGCATGCCTTCACCTTTGAGAAAGCGCGAAAAACGCGCGAAACGTACGTCAGGTGACCATACAGCGTGACGTCACCACACAGCACGTTCTACACGGGCACACACTCGAGCTACACCGCAGGGCATGTTCTTGTCTATCCTCTCTCTATGGGCTACAAGTTCGCTAATGGAGCAACACTGTGCAGATAAGTGTATTTCGTTTTACCCACTCTTGTCATAAGTTGGTAATGATGGAGTATGATGAGTGTGGTATGATTTGTCTGCAACTCCGTTTTCATTGCATAATTACTATCCGCTGTGTTCTTAGCAACATGTGTAGCGTTGCTCCATGCATCTATTAGGACTATTGTAACATATACTGTTTGATTAGCAGCTTATGTATCCGAATGAAACTGCTACTATGCGCTTTAGGATGGTAATGGAGCAACACTGTTTAGATAGAGATATCACCATTCTCCTTTCCTTGTCATGATTGGGTGGCGATGGAGTATGATGAGTGTGGTATGACCTATCTGGAACTGTATTATAATTGATAACCACTATATGCTGTGATGATGTTTGGCAACATGTATAGCGTCGCCCCTTGCATCTATTAAGATTGCTGCAATATACATTGTGTGACCAGCAGCATATGTGTTCCCATTAAATTGCTACCCTGTATCCCTGGGTGAGAACTGTAATGGGGTAACTACCTGCAGAGACTTGTCCAGGATATGTGGTGTTCTCACTATTCATTGAGAACATTGAAACATGTGCTATATCAATTATGAGCAATATCCAAGGAGAATATTTTTAGTGGTCCCATGAGAGTTTTTAAATATTTCTGGATAATTACTGCAATGTGTTAATCGATCCTAGCTAATATAGGCTATTACTTGATACGGTCATTGAACCGTGCCTCGGGGCTATTAATGAGCACATTTTGTGCTAGCCCTTTTTCAGGACATGTGATCTGGCTAGTTGAATATTTTACTGTTTGAGGTTATTAACACAGAGTGATTAGAATGTGCTGATACTGTGATCTCACGCTGATTTGTGTATTCACACAACTACACCCTATCGCCTGGCTGCATAGATGCCAGCTCATATTGGTATTTTATGATTTTTGCCCTCGGCAAGACTCCCCCCAGATCCAGTGCCGACAGCTCACTCAAATTTACTCAAATTCACTCAAATCATATACCAATGTGTTTAGGTGTATTTCTTTAAATTTTGCTTTTTTTCCGTAGACGTGCACAAAACGGATAATAAAGCTAATATTTGTGTTGGTATGCCATTTTGGGGGTTGCTCCCCTCTGTACAACTATCATTTTAAATATAGGATATTAATAAAATTATTATTATTAATTTGTAATAACACAGACATAAGTTGATTTGATTGCATTCAGGGGGGAACTTATCTATTGTTTGCTTGTTTACCCCTTATCCCCTTTTGCACCGGATACAATCTCTGACTATTTCATATCATTTAATGTACATTAGCTGATGCGGGAGCCTCCCCTATCCCCCTTTCCCTCATCTTTATTTGAATCCAAACAAACAAAAGGGCAACGTTTTACAGCGAAGACAACAGGAACTGCAAATATAAGAACCTTGCTCGGCGACTCCCACCAGGAAAAAACCTTATATAGCAGGCTGCCAGTACACAAAATGGTCAAATTGAGCAGAAAAGGCAGGCAACCTAGAAAACCCGAACTGGCAGCAAAACCCGACACGGATCTAGCAGAATCCTTACACATCGTTGTTGAGGCTCTGTGAACAATCATCCTCATCTGATAGAACTGGCTGGAGACTATACTCTATCTACATTGCTTTTAAATAATTTACACTTGTGAGTGAAACTTTTACTCTGTTTTAATAAAATTGTGGTTACTATATTACGCTATGGAGTGCACACTCTTTATTCTCTCTAATATATATATATATATTGTGACAGAAACCAGGGGATGGTAATAAATTCCATATATAGGGCTCCCAGGATACTGAACAGTTTCTATCCTGTTTGGCCTGGGAGTGCAGCCTCATAATACATGCACTCCATCCCACATTTTGGCAAGCGGTGGAACTGAGGGATGAGGGATCCAGACCAGAGTTTGTCTGCTGCCTGATTTCTGTCACCTGTCATGCTAATTAGAAATCAGGTATGTAAGACTGATTTCCTGTTTCCTCTCCTCTCTCCCCAAGAGCCTGGAGACAGGAAGGCTGCTGGAAGCAGAGAGGTGAAATGCCTCTCCCCAAACAGGTTAAATGATTCTGTTCCTTTTTGTCTAAAAACTGAAACGTACCTTGTTTTGTTGTTGGAAGTGGAAAAGCCACTTCCACCCTGAGTTAGGGAAAATCTACGTTAAGTTATCGCTCAGGTGAGCAGCTTTTTGTTTTGATGTGTTTCTGTTGTATGCACTGTGGCAGTCTCAGTGCCTGGGACTGAATAAACCAGGCATAGCCTGTTTAAAATGGTGTGGAGAATTTCTCAAATATTAAGAAAAATGGCAAACTTTGCTGCTCAACCCTCTTAGGAGAAGATCCAGTTTTCTCCTATTTAAAATGGTGTGGAGCCTGTTTAAAGGAACAGTACGTGACGCCTCATCATTTAACCTACCCTAAAAGACCGTGTACTAACAGTCCCGGACAGGTGGCGGAGCCCTGGAGTAAGCCGTTTGTCACATATGGTGGAGAATGCGGGCAGAACACTAAAAGGTCTGCGGGTTAAAGAACTTTAAAAAAAAAAAAAGTTTTTATTTCTCTCTAAACAAGATTGAAGACGTGGTGAGTGCGCTGGTACGCAATGTCGCTGCCCAGAAAGACGCGAATGAAGCCCAGCAAAAGACTAATGCAAACCAGCAAGAGACTAATGCAAACCAGCAACAACTGTTAATAGCCCAGCAAGAGACAAATGCAAACCAGCAACAGACAAACCGCTTGCTGAGAGAGGAGCAACAACGGTTTGCTCAGGGCTTACAGCAGGAACTCGAGATCCTGAGGGGGACTATCAGTAACCTTCCACTGGCAGAGGCAGCCCCAGTCCCGAAAATGATCAGGGCAAGCCACTACCTTCAGAAGATGGGGCCCTCGGATTATGTGGAAACCTATCTTCTCACATTTGAACGCACGGCACAGAGAGAGGGATGGCCAGAAGTTGAGTGGGCCAGTCTAATCGCACCCTTCCTAAGCGGCGAATCCCAGAAGGCTTACTTTGATCTAGAGCCAGCCGAAGCTAACGTCTATGCAAAATTGAAGTTCGAGATCCTCGCCCGCCTCGGCGTAACCACGGCTGTTTGTGCCCAAAGGTTCCACGCATGGTCCTTCACGATGGATAAAGCCACCCGAAGCCAGATGTATGACCTCATCCACCTCGCTCGGAAGTGGCTACAACCCGAGATCAACTCAGCAAGCCACATCGTGGAACGGTTGGTCATGGACCAGTTCTTGAGGAAACTTCCCTCTGCCCTACGCCGTTGGGTCAGTCAGAGTGACCCCCACAATGCAGACGAGCTTGTGGCCCTCGTAGAAAGGTACAAAGCAGCAGAAGAGCACCCGCAACCCATAGTCGTGGAGCAACCCCACTACCCAAGGTTCCAGGACTCTTCCAGAGACGGTAAAAGGGTACCAGGGTTAAGGGGGGCTGAAGAGCGACGACCGCCTTCACACAGCACCAGCAACAGTGGCTCGCACACTAAGGGCAACAGCCAACATGGGGAGCCGAAAAAAGGCTCTAAGTGGGACACAGACTATGTACCTAAATGTGTAAATTGTTATGAGAGGGGCCACACCGCGAAAGTCTGCCCACTAAATGCTGAACCCATGCAATGCAACAGTGTTGAACCTTATTCGTTGTGGTCCAATGTATGGGCCCTAGCCCAGAGGACCCCTTGAATAACTATCTGTGGGCATTTGTAAAGGTTAATGGTAAGAGGGTTCGGGCACTTCTTGACTCTAGGAGCATGGTCACACTAGTGTCCAAATAACTGTTGCCCATTAAGAAGAAACAGGTAAACAGTTCACAAAGAGTGGCAATTTGTTGTATACATGGGGATAATCATGAATATTCCACTGTTGATGTTTTTTTTGAAACAGAGTTTGGTTCTTTAGATTTCAAAGTGGGTATTGTACCCAAACTGGCACATGATGTGTTAATAGGGACCGACTTTCCCCATTTTCTAAATATGTGGTCCTCCTCTCAGAATAGCGCCCAGAGTTCAATAGCGGACCATAACGAAGTAACAGAAGAAACAAATCCTTTCCCTTTTTCAGAAATAGAGGTTGACGAGGGCCCAAATAAGAAGTGGGAAAAGGAGGAGTGCTGTAAAATTCCCTTCCCCAAGGCTACCTTGGTAGGGAAGACCCCAAATCAAGATGTTGAACAGGCACTTACCACCCCAGAACAGGATAAGACCCTCGCTGACCTAGAGGTCAGTCCTGGGAGTTTTAAGAAGGCCCAGTGGGAAGACCCCACATTAGCAGTAGCAAGGGGGAATATACGGGACCAGAATAGTACTCCTGGCCAACCAGATAGATCACTTGCCTACCCCTACTTCGAGGTAGAGAATGACCTAGTATATCGGGTTGATAAAAGGAAATCAGTTACAACTAAACAATTGTTGGTACCACGGACATTCCGTAATGTAGTATTACACCTCGCACATAGTCACCCATTGGGGGACACCTAGGGGTGGAAAAAACAAAAGAAAAGTTTCTCCGAAGCTTCTATTGGCCTGGGGATCTGGCAGAAATTACAAATTATTGCTCCTCATGCCCAGAATGTCAGATCACCGCCCCGTTCAAAGCGTACCGTAGCCCATTGGTACCCCTTCCCATAATAGAGGTGCCATTTGACCGGATTGCTATGGATCTAGTAGGACCCCTAATAAAGTCCGCTAGGGGACATCAGCATATATTGGTAATGTTATGGATTACAGGTATTTTCTGGCATATAACGCATAATGAATACAGGTCACAGGTACATATATATACATAGTATCATTGTAAGGCCTAGTATAGCTTAGAGTATACTGTTAAAATCCTGGTTTTCTTGTCTTAGAAATAATAGCTTGTTTTGCTCAGAAGTGGCAGGATATTGGGACAGGTTACATAGACATAAAAGGGGAACTTATAACGGTAAACATGCCGTGGTTTGAACGGTAACTTATGAAATATCATAGGTTACTAACTGTAAGTCCTACGATCGTAAACATCATACGTCACTAACTGTAATTTCTGACTCGTAAACATCATACGTCACAAACCACAGAGTATGGACACATGACACGTGACACACGTACGCAGTAAACAATACACTCTATAATAGGTTTGCCCGACTCCATGTTAGACCAGAGAGAGAACCGAACTTAAGTGTGAAGTCACACAGATGAGACTGGGACTGGCTGACCTATCATAATATCTTTTGGTTTGTGAGTATTGACAATGCATATCTAGTTATAATCTCTGCATAGTTAGGAATGGATTGGTAACATACTGTAACTGCTAGCCATTAGCTTATAAGAAGCTTGTTCTGATATTTTTGATATTTCTGATATTTCTGAATATTGTTGTGATACAATAAATGATAAACCTTTTCTTATACAAACTCTGAGTACCCTTTCTTTATAAATAATAATCTCACGATACCCTCCATATCTTAATATGTGAGAGTGTGGCCGAGACTTTTTCAAGTGCAACATTGTGGTTTGTGTTCTCTGCTTAGTGCAGGATATAACTCACCATAAGGCGACACTTGATAAAGGAAGGTAGGATTGAACCCAGATTAGTAATATTAGATTATGCCACCCGATATCCGGAGGCAGTTCCCCTACGTAGCACCTCTGCTAAAAACATAGCAAAAGAGTTAATAGTTCTGTTTTCCCGGGTCGGAATTCCTAAAGAGATCTTATCTGACCAAGGAACACCATTTATGTCCCAAGTAACAAAAGAGTTATGTAAACTCCTAAAAATCAAGCATCTCAGAACCTCAGTCTATCATCCACAAACAGATGGTTTAGTGGAACGGTTCAATAAAACCTTAAAGAGCATGTTACGCCGGGCAGTCGATAAGGATGGGAAAAACTGGGATTATTTGTAACCATACTGTTATTTGCCATTAGGGAAGTTCCCCAATCATCCACAGGCTTCTCCCCGTTTGAACTATTGTATGGCCGACACCCAAGGGGCTTACTGGATATAGCCAAAGAGACTTGGGAACACGAGGTTACCCCTTACAGAAGTGTAATAGAGCATGTTGCCCAGATGCAGGACCGCATAGCTGAAGTCCTACCTATAGTGAGGGAACACATGGAAAAAGCTCAAGAAGCACAGAGGAATACGTATAATGTATGGGTGCTAGGGTCAGAATTTTTTTTCCAGGCGATAGGGTGCTAGTTCTGGTTCCCACCGTAGAGAGTAAATTCCTTGCTAAGTGGCATGGGCCATATGAGGTCTTGGAAAGAGTGGGAGAAGTAAATTATAAGGTGAGACAGCCAGGTAGGAGGAAACCTGAGCAAATTTACCATATAAACCTACTTAAGCCCTGGAAAGATAGAGAGGTCTTGTTAACCCTAGTACCCCCAGGTCAGTCAGAGAATCGAGAAACTGACCCAGAGGTTAGCATAGCTGAAACCCTGTCCGTTTGTTATGGATTACAGGTATTTTCTGGCATATAACGCATAATGAATACAGGTCACAGGTACATATATATACATAGTATCATTGTAAGGCCTAGTATAGCTTAGAGTATACTGTTAAAATCCTGGTTTTCTTGTCTTAGAAATAATAGCTTGTTTTGCTCAGAAGTGGCAGGATATTGGGACAGGTTACATAGACATAAAAGGGGAACTTATAACGGTAAACATGCCGTGGTTTGAACGGTAACTTATGAAATATCATAGGTTACTAACTGTAAGTCCTACGATCGTAAACATCATACGTCACTAACTGTAATTTCTGACTCGTAAACATCATACGTCACAAACCACAGAGTATGGACACATGACACGTGACACACGTACGCAGTAAACAATACACTCTATAATAGGTTTGCCCGACTCCATGTTAGACCAGAGAGAGAACCGAACTTAAGTGTGAAGTCACACAGATGAGACTGGGACTGGCTGACCTATCATAATATCTTTTGGTTTGTGAGTATTGACAATGCATATCTAGTTATAATCTCTGCATAGTTAGGAATGGATTGGTAACATACTGTAACTGCTAGCCATTAGCTTATAAGAAGCTTGTTCTGATATTTTTGATATTTCTGATATTTCTGAATATTGTTGTGATACAATAAATGATAAACCTTTTCTTATACAAACTCTGAGTACCCTTTCTTTATAAATAATAATCTCACGATACCCTCCATATCTTAATATGTGAGAGTGTGGCCGAGACTTTTTCAAGTGCAACATTGTGGTTTGTGTTCTCTGCTTAGTGCAGGATATAACTCACCATAAGGCGACACTTGATAAAGGAAGGTAGGATTGAACCCAGATTAGTAATATTAGATTATGCCACCCGATATCCGGAGGCAGTTCCCCTACGTAGCACCTCTGCTAAAAACATAGCAAAAGAGTTAATAGTTCTGTTTTCCCGGGTCGGAATTCCTAAAGAGATCTTATCTGACCAAGGAACACCATTTATGTCCCAAGTAACAAAAGAGTTATGTAAACTCCTAAAAATCAAGCATCTCAGAACCTCAGTCTATCATCCACAAACAGATGGTTTAGTGGAACGGTTCAATAAAACCTTAAAGAGCATGTTACGCCGGGCAGTCGATAAGGATGGGAAAAACTGGGATTATTTGTAACCATACTGTTATTTGCCATTAGGGAAGTTCCCCAATCATCCACAGGCTTCTCCCCGTTTGAACTATTGTATGGCCGACACCCAAGGGGCTTACTGGATATAGCCAAAGAGACTTGGGAACACGAGGTTACCCCTTACAGAAGTGTAATAGAGCATGTTGCCCAGATGCAGGACCGCATAGCTGAAGTCCTACCTATAGTGAGGGAACACATGGAAAAAGCTCAAGAAGCACAGAGGAATACGTATAATGTATGGGTGCTAGGGTCAGAATTTTTTTTCCAGGCGATAGGGTGCTAGTTCTGGTTCCCACCGTAGAGAGTAAATTCCTTGCTAAGTGGCATGGGCCATATGAGGTCTTGGAAAGAGTGGGAGAAGTAAATTATAAGGTGAGACAGCCGGGTAGGAGGAAACCTGAGCAAATTTACCATATAAACCTATTTAAGCCCTGGAAAGATAGAGAGGTCTTGTTAACCCTAGTACCCCCAGGTCAGTCAGAGAATCGAGAAACTGACCCAGAGGTTAGCATAGCTGAAACCCTGTCCGTTCATCAGAAACGAGAGGTTCAGAATTTAGTGAGAAGAAACAAAGAAGTCTTCTCTACACAGCCAGGTAGAACTAGCGTAATTGAACATGACCTAGTCTCTGAACCGGGGGTCCGAGTTAACCTTAAACCGTACCGAAACCCAGAGGCCAAAAGCGAGGCTATAAATTTAGAGGTTAAAAAAATGCTAAAACTAGGCATAATTGAGGAATCCCAAAGTGGGTGGAACAGCCCTATAGTTTTAGTCCCAAAGCCAGATGGTACAACAAGGTTTTGTAATGACTACCGGAAACTAAACGCAGTGTCAAAATTTGATACTTATCCTATGCCCAGGGTAGATGAACTTGTAGAGAGACTGGGCAAAGTCCGATATCTCACAACCCTAGACCTAACAAAAGGGTACTGGCAGGTTCCCCTCATAGAAAGGGCAAAAGTAAAGACAGCCTTCTAAACCCCAGACGGCCTCTTTCAGTATAGGGTGCTGCCTTTTGGCTTACATGGAGCTCCCGCCACATTCCAAAGAATGATGGATAACATTTTAAAACCACATGCTCGGTATGCTGCCGCCTACCTGGATGATGTGGTAATCCATTGTGAAGATTGCCAATCCCACCTTCCAAAGGTCCAAGATGTGCTCGACGCAGTTCGGTCTGCTGGACTAACTGCTAACCCCGCTAAATGCTCTATTGGTCTGGAGGAGGCCAAGTATCTGGGGTATTCTATTGGCAGAGGTTTACTCAAACCCCAAACACTCAAAGTAGAGGCGATACAAAATTGGCCAAGGCCAGTTACAAAAAAACAAGTAAGGACCTTTTTGGGGTTAATTGGGTACTATAGAAGGTTTATTCCCAATTTTGCAACTAAGGCAACCCCACTTACCGACCTCACAAAAGCAAGAGGACCGCTAATGGTAAAGTGGTCCCCCAAAACCGAACAGGCCTTTAGAAGCCTGAAAGAAGCTCTCTGTGCCTAACCAGTGTTGGTCACACCTGACTTCTCCAAAGAGTTCGTAGTCCAAACCGACGCATCTGAGGTAGGGCTGGGCGCGGTACTCTCCCAGGAGTCTCAAGGTGAGGAGCACCCCATCCTTTATTTAAGTAGGAAACTAAATCCCCAGGAGAAAAATTACTCCATAGTCGAGAAAGAGTGTCTCGCAATAAAGTGGGCTGTAGAGACGCTCAAATACTACCTGTTGGGGAGAAAATTCCGGTTGGTCACAGATCATGCACCCCTTACCTTGATGTGTCAAAACAGAGAAAAGAATGCTAGAGTGACCAGGTGGTTCCTAAGCCTACAACCCTTTAAATTTTCTGTGGAACACAGGTCAGGGCACAAACATGGCAATGCTGACGGGTTGTCAAGGATGCACTCCCTAATATCCATGGTCGCTCATCCCTCGAGGTCTGAGCTGGGGGGGAGGATATGTGACAGAAACCAGGGGATGGTAATAAATTCCATATATAGGGCTCCCAGGATACTGAACAGTTTCTATCCTGTATGGCCTGGGAGTGCAGCCTCATAATACATGCACTCCATCCCACAGTTTGGCAAGCGCTGGAACTGAGGGATGAGGGATCCAGACCAGAGTTTGTCTGCTGCCTGATTTCTGTCACCTGTCATGCTAATTAGAAATCAGGTATGTAAGACTGATTTCCTGTTTCCTCTCCTCTCTTCCCAAGAGCCTGGAGACAGGAAGGCTGCTGGAAGCAGAGAGGGGAAAAGCCTCTCCCCAAACATGTTAAATGATTCTGTTCCTTTTTGTCTAAAAACTGAAACGTACCTTGTTTTGTTGTTGGAAGTGGAAAAGCCACTTCCACCCTGAGTTAGGGAAAATCTAAGTTAAATTATCGCTCAGGTGAGCAGCTTTTTGTTTTGATGTGTTTCTGTTGTATGCACTGTGGCAGTCTCAGTGCCTGGGACTGAATAAACCAGGCATAGCCTGATTAAAGGAACAGCACGTGACGCCTCATCATTTAACCTACCCTAAAAGACCGTGTTCTAACAGTCCCGGACAGGCGGCGGAGCCCCGGAGTAAGCCGTTTGTCACAATATATATATATATATATATAAAGAAGAGAAGAGAGAGCGCATGCTCCATGGCATAATAACGTACATTTATTGATGGGATAATAGGACAAGGGAGGGGGAGAGGAATAGCACTCACAAGGATAGGTTAAAATAAGGCAATTATGAATATATTATCACCACCAGCCAGATGTCTTCACACCACCTCCACAGTCACAGTCACACTTCATGGGTTCACAGAACACCACGGTCCGCTGGAGGGCTGGATAACACCTGGAAATATCCTCAAGGCGTCTGCTTGGAGCCTCAATGTAGTCTCCTAGATGGTGAAGCTGAAGATCTGCTCCGTGTGTGCTTCTAGCTCAAACACACGCTGCGTGATGACGTAATGTCGTGCGTGCAGTGACGCTCCCTGACGCGTTTCGTCACTCACGGGCGACTTTCTCAAAGGGAATATATATATATATTTTAGAGGTTCCTCTGACACAGATAGTCCTTGATCAATCATGTCTTGTATATCGCCATTTTAATTATTTTTTTACGTATCTGATTGTTTATTATTTATAACAATAGTTTTTTTAATAATAAATAATTCAAAAGCCTTTTCTGTAAATTAAAAATGTTTTTAAAATATTTTTTTTTTTAAAAGGCCGCATTTTTGTTTCAATGGTATAGAAATATTGCTGCCAAGTAGTTTTATTTAAGTAAAAAAATAGAGTTAAGGTATGTCACTGATTATGAATTTCCACTGAGAATTGAGCCAGTCATTTGTTTGATTTACTAAGTGTGCCATAAAATATTTAATAAATCGGACAGCTAATGGAAACCCTGGCTCATACTTAGCTTGAGGAATCCGTAATTTATTTTAAAATTATGGAGAAATTAAACATCTTTGTCATGTTAGCATCTGTCGATTAGTGATGAGCAATGATTGTAAGTACCTTCCAATGAAGCTTTCACAAAGAGTATCTAGAAGGTTCAATCCATTATAACTTTCTTTTAATGACATTATTTGTTAATGTCACCTTTCTGATAGTCTTTCAATGCTTTGTATATTAATATTCTTTTTCTTCTGAAGGACATTTCCAGACCACAACAATATCTTCTTTATATATGGTAGTAGTAACTAATAAACACCAGGGGAGAAATTATTGTAATTTGTATTTTATTTCACTGTGTATTTTTTTCTAGGCATCACATATGGGAAAAAGTGCTATTAGCCATATTTGACTACTAGGGCCAATTTGTGTGTGTGTTGATGGGGATGTTAACCCCTTAATTACCATAGTGATTACCACCTGCTAAGGCAGGCCTGCACAACTCGTAAAGTGAGAAGGGCCGAACTGCTCCAAGGAAAAAAAATTTGGGCCGCACGGGTAATATCATCATCACCATCACCATCACCATCATCATCATCATCATCATCATCATCATCATCATCATCATCATCATCATCATCATCATCATCATCATCCATACATCATCTCTCGCGCTCCAGCACCTATCATCAGCATCATATCATCTCCCCCCAGCAACCCCTCCTCATCATAGCATCTCTCCACCAGCACCCTCAACCATCATCCTCATTCTCCCCCAGAACCCTTCATCATTCATCCATCTCTCTCCCCAGCAACCCCATCATCGTCATCATCATCTCTCCACCAGCACCCCTATCATCATCTCATATCTCCCCCAGACACCCCTCATCAATCATCATCATCTCTCCACCAGCCCCCTCACATCATCCCGCATAGCCCTCCAAACCCATCATCAATCCCTCACTAGATCATCAACCCATACAGAAACCCCCCTCACTATCAACATTTGCGATAACTCCCATTATCCTATACCCCCACTCTCCCCCTCTTCCACAACATTAACATAACATTCCCCCTCCAAGCACACACACACAATGACCCCCTGCACACCACACACATCCTACCCCCCTGCACCTGCAACATACATTCTCCCCCCTCTGACAACCTCACATCACTCTCCCCCTGTCACCTCACATCACTCCCCCCCTCCCTGCACCTCACAGCTCTCCTCCGACCACTCACCCCCACCGCAACAGCAACTCACATCACTCTCCACCACCAACATCAATCACCCCACCAGCAATACTCACATCTCCTCTCCCCCCCCTGCAACTCCACCACTCTCCCCCTGACAACTCACCTCACACCACTCTCCCCCCTGCCACTCACATCACTCTCCCCCCTGCAACTCACATCACTCTCCCCACTGCACACTCCACACCATCTCTCCCCCCTGCAACCAACATACCCCCACTCACTCACTCTACTCCCCCTCCTGCAAATCACATCACTCTCCCTCCCCCTGCAAACTCACATCCCTCTCCCCCTCCCACTTCCACTTCCCCACATCTGACTCATCCTCTCCCTCACCTGCAACTCACATCATCCTCCCCCTGCAGACTCAGCATCACTCTCCCCCCTGCAACTCACATCTACTCCTCCTCCCCCTGCAACTCATACCACTCTCTCCCCCCCGACCTGCAACTCACATCCCCCCCTGAACTCAAATCACTCTACCCCCCTGCAAACTCACATCCCGTCCCCCCACGCAACTCACATCACTCCCCACCGCCACCCCACTCACACCACTCTCTTCCCACCTGCAACGCACAACCATTCTCCATTCCCCCTGTCCAACTCACAACCACTTCACCCAGCTGCACTCACAACAATCTCCCCCCGCAACTCAATCATCCTCAACTCCACTCACCTCCCATGCAACTCACCATCCACTCTCCCCCTGCAACTCAATCCCTCTACCCACCCTCCCTGCAATTCTTCCACCTCCCATCACTCTCACCCCCTGAAACCACACCACTCTCCCCCCTCAACTCTCCACACCACTCTCACCCCCCTTGCATACTCACTCCCCACTCTCCCCCCCTCACAATCCAACACCCACTCCCCACCTCACAGGAAAACAGATCGGGGCCCTACCACGCAGCCCCCCCACATTTCGCCCATTCCACATGTCAGCATTCCCACAACCACCTTCACTGTCTCCACCTTATGTCGCAGCCACTCACCACCCTCCCAGTCCGCAGGCCCCCACCCCACCCCCCCTCCATGTCAGCATGCCCGCCCACCCCCATCCTGTCACAAGTCCTCCCACGCACCCCTCCTGTAGCAGCACCCCCACGACCCCCTCCCATGTTCAGCATCCCCCACCCCCCACACCATGTCAAGCAGTCCCCCACCCCCTACCATTCAGCCCCCTCACCCCCTCCATTCTCAGGCCCCCTCCCTTTCAGCATCCCCCTATCCCATGTCAGCAGACCTCCCTGTCCAGATACAGCAAGCTCACCACCCATCAGCACCACCACCCCCCCTTCATGTCAGGCAGCCCCCCACCCCCCTTCCAGTGCAGCAGCCCCCCCCGCATCCACCTTCCACTCGGCAGCAACACCCCACCTCTCCCATGTAGCAAGCCCCAGCAACCCCCCTCCCATGTCAGCAGCCCCCCCCCCTCCCATGTCACAGCCCCCACACCCGCCCATGTCAGCAGCCCCCCACCCGCTCCATGTCAGCAGCCCACCACCATATCAGTCCAGCAGCCCCCCCCACCCCATGTCAGAAGCCCCCTCCCATGTCCAGCGCCCGCCCACCCCCATGCTTCCTGGGATGATGTGTGCGCAGGGAAGTGCGAGGGATGTGTGCTCTAGCAGCGACCCGTAAGTTCCGGGTCGCGCATACCTGCTAGAGCGCCCCCCGGTGCTGATAATGGAGGAGGGAGCGCACAACCTGACTGGAGAAAGCTCCTCGTTCCTACTGGAGCTGCACCTCCTACTGGAGCGGTCCTTCGTTACTGGGTCATAGTCTAGTGTTTTAATGTTAATGTCCTGTCCAACGAAGCGTAGGAGATCGCAGGATTGAGAGAAACTTCACCTTGCAGGAGTATGTAACACCCTTTATTACTAGAGGTTGTTATAGTAAAATATTGATTTGTATTATTATTGTGCCAAAAGGCATTATGCCCAATATATAGTCAGTTTTAATTGGGCTTTTGTCAATACTGTGTGTGGTGTATGGTGTAGAGGATGTAGAGTGAAGGTAGGTTGCCCCGGGGCTAGAGATCTTAGTGCCTCCCGGGGGGTGGGTCGGGGCGGGTCGACATGTTCATTACTTTACAGGTAGGTAACCGCTAAGGTTAAAAAAGGAGTTGACCCCTCTGCAACTCCCCCAGGACTGCTTAAACCATTCCACCCTGGAGACAACTCAACTTCACCCCCCCTCTACCACATTAACACAATGGTTACTCGCAATAACCCTTCATTACCTTTAACTGGTAGACTAGTCACCAAGGTACTGAAGCTGGCTGTAAATTTTTATTACATATGATTGAAGCTGGGGTCTCATCGGAGCGAAAATGTAATTGCGGGATCATCTCCATATACCCACAGCTTCGTGTTATGTTACAGCTACCACCCCCCGTTACCCCTACGCGATCTCGCTATAACCGCGGATCGTTACACTGCGACACAACTTTATTCGAGCTCGGCTAGTCCCCGAATTCGGGTAAATACCCGGTTGTATTGAGGTGTGCTGACGGTTTCTGCCACCGAGTGCTTAGGTATGTCCTAGGCAGGGATTGAAAGCATTTGTTCCCGCCTCTGGCTGCACATACTGCACCAGAATATATATATACTGCATTCCAATTCATGAATTATGACCATCCTGGTAAGCCACGCGAAGCATTGCACCTATTAAAAAATCCAAATCATTTTCATTTAAACAGATCAAGCCGCCCGTCGCAGCATGAACCCAGGCTGGGGACAAATGCAACGCGGCTTGTCCAGCGGGAGGAAGCGCCGCGCTTCCAGGATTCTGCCAGGTACACGTGTGGGGCTGCTGACATGGGACGGGTGTGGGGGCTGCTGACATGGGAGGGGGTTGTGGGGGCTGCTGACATGGAGAGGTGGGGTTTTGCTGACATGGAAGGTGGATGGGGGGTTCTGCTGGAAGGGGGGTGGGGGGCTCGCTGACATGGAAGGGGGTGGGGGCTGCTACATGTGGGTTGCTGACATGGGAGGGTTCTGCTGACATGGGGTGGGGGCTGCTGACATGGGAGGGGGCTGTCTGACATGGGGGGGTGAGGGCTGCTGACATGGTAGGGGGTGGGGGCCTGCTGACATGGGTGGGGGGTGGGGCTGCTGACATTGGATGGGGTCTGTGGGGGGTCTGCTACATGGGGGGGGTGGGAGCTGCTGACATGGGAGGGGGTGGGGGGCTGCTGACATGGGAGGGGGGTGGGTGGTGCTGCTGGGCTGGGGAGGTGGTGAGTGGTCTGACATGGAAGGTGTGTGGGAATGCGCTGACATGGAATGGGCTGTGGGGGGGCTGCTGTGGGCCCGACTCTGTTTTCCTTGTGAGGGGGAGAGTGGTGTGATTTGCAGGGGGGAGAGTGGTGTGAGTTGCAGGGGGGTAGAGTGGTGTGAGAGAGTTGCAGGGGGGAGAGTGGTGTGAGTTTCAGGGGAGAGTGATGTGAGTTGCAGGGGGTGGAGAGTGGTTGAGTTGCAGGGGGAGAGTGATGAGTTGCGGGGAGTTGAGCAGGGGGAGGTGATGTGAGTTGCAGGGGGGAGATGTGTTGGTGAGTTGCGGGTGAAGTGGTGTGAGTTGCAGGGGGAAGAATGGTGTGAGTTGCAGGTGGGAGAGAGTGGTGTGAGTTGCTGGGTGGGGGGAGAGTGATGTGAGTTTGGCGGGGGGAGAGGATGTGAGTTTGCAGGGGGGGAGAGTGATGAGTTCAGGGGGGAGAGTGATGTGAGTTGCAGGTGGGGAGAGTGGTATGAGTTTCAGGGGGAGAGTGATGTGAGTTGCAGGGGGGAGAGTGATGTGAGTTGCAGGGGGAGAGTGATGTGAGGTGCAGGGGGGAGAGAGTGATGTGAGGTGCAGGGGGGAGAGTGATGTAGTTTCCGGGGGGGGATGATGGATTGTGAGTTGCAGGGGGGGAGTTGAGTGATTTGCAGGTGTGGGAGTGGTATGAGTTTGCAGGGGGGAAGAGGTGTGAGTTGCAGTGGGGAGAGTGATGTGAGTTGCAGGGGGGAGAGTGATGTGAGTTGCAGGGGGGGAGAGTGGTGTGGTTGTGTCAGGGGGGAGAGTGGTGTGAGTGCAGGGGGGGGAGAGTGGTGATGAGGTTGCGGGTGGGGGGGGAGAGTGATGTTGAGGCGTGGTGGGTGGAGAGTGATGTGATGCGGCTGGGGGGGAGGGAGAAGCTTGTGGAGTGGCAGAGGGGGGGAGTGAGTGAGTTGAGTGATGACAGGGGGAGAGTGAGGGAGTAGGAGGTGGCAGGGGGGAGAGAAAGTGGAATATGTTGAGGTGCAGGGGGTAGGATGGTGTGGTGGTGCAGGGGGTACATTGTTGTGTATGAGATGGGGTGGAGGGAGGAGTAGTTTATGGTGTGTTGAGAGGGGGAGAGATGGGGGTATGTAGAGAATAGAATGGGAAGGTTATCGCAAAATGGTCTAGTGAGGGGGTTTTGGGGGACATATGACGGATATGATTGAGGGGTTCTGGGGAGATATGAGGATGATGATGAGGGGTGTGGTGGAGAGTGAAATGAGAGATGATGATGGGTTCTGGGAGATATGAGGATTGATGATAGGAGTGCTGTGGAGAGATGATGATGACGATGATGGGGGGGAGATGTGTGAATAGGGCTGGGGGAGGAGATGATGAGTTCGGAGATGATTAGGGGTTGTAGGAGGGGATGCTGAGGAGGTGAGATGAGTGTCTGATGGATCGGGCTTGAGATGTGCGCGATGAGGGGAGTGCGGAGTGATGATGACTGATGATGACGTGCGGGAGATGACTGCTGCTGATATGATGATGATGATGGATGAGATGATATGATGATGTGATATGGATGATGATGATGATGGATGAGTGATATTGATGGACTGGATATGATGATTGAGATGATTAGGTGTGGTGGCATGGTGATATGTCTTATTCACCAGTAGCGGGCGCGCAAATTTTTTTTCCTTGGAAGCAGGTTCGGCCCTTCTCACATTACGGAGTTGTGGGCAGGCCTGCCTTAGCAGTGGTAATCATAGTGGTAAATTAGGGGTTAACTACTCCCCATCAGACACACACACACACAAATGTGCCTAGTATCCTAATATGGCTAATAGCACATTTTTCCTATGTGTATTGCCTGTCAGACAAAAAATACACGTGAAATAAAAAAATACCAAATTACCAATAATTTCTTCCCCTGTTATTAGTTTACCTACTACCATATAGTATAAAAAGATATTGTTTGTGGTCTGGAAATGCCTCAGAGAAAAACGGAATATTGAATATTACCAAAGCATTGAAAAGAACTATCAAGAAAGGTTGGACATAACAAATAATTGCGAGTTAAAAGAAAGTGTATTAGATGATTAACCTTCTAGATCACAGTCCTTTGTGAAAGCTTCAATTGGAAGGTACTTAGCAAATCACTTGCTCATCACTAATCGACGATGCTAACAGACAAAAGATGTTTAATTTTTTTCCATAAGTTTTAAAATAAATTACGGATTGCCACCTCAAAAGATAAGTATGAGCCAGGGTGTTCTGGACGTAGGGCGTTCCAGGAATTTATGGAATATTTTATGGCACACTTAGTAAATCAAACAAAAGACTGGTCAATTCTCAGTGGAAATTCATAATGCATTGACCATACCTTAAACATCTATTTTTTAACTTAAAATAAAAACTACTTGGCAGCAATATTTTATACCATGAAACAACAAAGTATGCGCACTTTTAAAAAAAAAAAATACTTTTTAAAACATTTTTAATTTACAGAGAAAGGCTATTCTTTTGCATTATATTTAGTATTAAAAAAAACTAGTGTTGGTTACATAATAAACATTCCGATCGTAAAAAAATAATTAAGAAATGGCGAATTATACAACATGATGGAGTTCAAGGGAATATTCTGGTGTAGAGGGAACCGTCTCAAAATATATATATATATTTCCCTTTGAGTGAAGTCGTCCCGTAGGTGAGTGACGAACGCGTCAGGGGGCGTCCCAACTGCACGCTAAGTCGGCTATTACTCATCACGCAGGGGGTGTGTTGAGCTAGAAAACAAACCCACACGGAGCAGATCTGTCGAGCTATTCACCATCTAGAGAGGCGGACATGAGGCTCCAACCGCAGACTGCCTTGAGGATTATTTCACCATGGTGATATGCCAGCCTCCAGCGTTGGCGTGGTGGTGACCCGTTGTGTCGTGGGAGCACTGAGTTGAGTGGCTGGGTGGGTGAAAGGATGCTGAGACCTGGCTGGTGGTGACTAAGATATTTCATATTCCTAATTTAAGACCTCTCATGTGAGTGCTATTTCTCCCCCTCCCTTGTGTCTATTACCCATCAAATAAATGTAGTTATTAGTTATCAATGGGAGGCCTGCGCTCTCTCTTCTCTTCTTATATTATAATTATAGTAGTATATCTGTGACAAACGGATACTTAGCGCGGGACTCCGACGCCTGTCCGGGACTTTTGGAGAACACGGTCTTTTAGGGTAGGTTAAATGGGTGAGGGTCACGTGCGTGTTCCTTAAGTGCAGGCTAGTGCCTGGTTTATCAGTCCGCAGGCACGAGCGCTCATCACAGGTGCATACAAACAGAAACACATCAAAACAAAGCTTTCACTGACGAGCGATAATTTAAGCTTAGATTTTCCCCTAACGACTCTAGGGTGGGTGGAGGTGGCTTTTCCACTTCCGAACCAACTAACAAACACAGGTAGCGTACGTTTCAGTTTTAGAAAAAGAGGAACAGAGATCCATTTAACATGTTTGGGGGAAGGCTTTCCCACTCTCTGCTTCCATGCAGCACTTACCGGTTCTCCAGGCTCTTGGGAAGAAGAGGACGGTAGAGGACGGATCAGAAAGCAGTCTCCTACTACCTGATTTCTAAGATTGATGAAGTCAGTGACAGTGCCTAGATCAGCGCACGCAGACAACAATCTGCTGGTGCCTGTGATCCCCATCATCCCTCAGTTGTCAGAAGCGCTTTGCCCCACCAACTGTGGGATGGGAGGCATGATTATTAGAGGCTCACTCCCATGCCAGTTACACGGAGTGACGAAAAGAACGTTCAGTATCTGGGGAGAGCCCTTAGTAGTGGATTTGATTACCATCCCGCTGGTTCTGTCAACATATCTTCCCTACCACTCACCCAGAGACCTCGAGGGAGTGGGATGCGGGGACCAGGATATTAGGAGTTGCATCCCTGACAACCCGTCAGCATTCCATGTTTGTGCGCCTGACCTGTTCCACAGAAATTTAAAGGGTTGTTTGGAGGCTTGAGGAAAAGCCACCTGGTCACTCTAGCATCTTTTCTCGTGTTTTTGGACACATCAATGCTGGTAGGGTGACAGAATGCTTGACAACTCGAATTTTCTTCCCAACAGGTAGGTTATTTTGTAGCGTCTCTCACGCCAACAGTTACTTGCGAGAGGGACTACTCTTTTCTCGACATGGAGTAATCTTTTTCCTGCGGGGTTTCCTGGTGGATTTAGATTTCCTACTTAAATAAGGATGGGGTGCTCCTCACCATTTGAGAACTCCTGGGAGAGGTAAGGCCCGGCCGCCTACTACAGATGCGTCGGTTTGGACTTACGAACTCTTTGGAGAAGTCCAGTGTGTGACAACCACTGGTTAGGCTACGAGAGAGCTCTCTTCAGGCTTCTAAAGGCCTGTTCGGTTTTGGGGGTCCAACTACCAAGCGTCGTACCTTCTTGCTTTTGTGAGGTCGGTAAGTTGGGGGTTGCCTCTTAGTGTTCAAAATTGGGATAACCCTTCTATATAGTACCCAATTAACCCACAAACAGGGTCCTTACTTTGTTTTTTGTAACTGCCTTGGCCACATTTTTGTTTTATCGCCTTCTATTTGGGAGTGTTTGGGTTTGAGTAAACCTCTGCCAAATAGAATACCCCAGATACTTTGGCCCCTCCCCAGACCCAAAGAGACATTTTAGACAGGTTAGTGCCGGAGGCCCAGTTGAGTTACCAGCAGGGACTCGAATGCTAGGCGTCGAGCACATCTTGGACCGGTTGGAAGGTGGGATTTGGCAATCTTTGCACAATGGTCTACCAAACATGTCATCCCGAGGTAGCGGGCAGCATTACCGAGCATGTGGGTTTGTAAAATTGTATCCATCATCTTGTGGACATGTGGCGGGGGGGAGCTCCATGTAAGCCAAAAGGCAGCACCCTACTAGCTGAAACGAGGCACCGTCTGGGGGTTTTAAGAAGGGCTTGTTGTTTACGTTTGCCTTCTATGAGGGGAAACGCTGCCATACCTCGCGGTTGTTAGGCTCCTTAGGTTGTGAGATATCGTGACTTTGCCCAGTCTCTCTACAAGTTCAATCTTACCACCTGGCATAGGTGATAAGATCAGCAAATTTTGGATCACTGCGTTTGTTTGCGGTAGTCTTAACAAACTCTTGTTGTAACGCATACTGGCTGTTGGGGGACCTACAAAGGCTTATAGGGGCTGTTCGCCACCCACTTTGGGGAGTTTTCCCAATAGCTAGTTTTAGCAGTTTTTGTTAACTCTCTAAATTTATAGCCTTCGTTTTTGGCCTCTGGGTTCGGTACGGTTTAAGGTTAATCGGAGCCCCCCGGTTCCAGAGTACGTCGGTCATTGTTCAATTTATCAGTTCTACCTGGCTTGGTGTAGAGAACGCTCTTTGTTTCTCTCTCACTAAATTCTGACTCTCTGTTTCTGATGAACGGGACAGGGTTTCAGCTATGCTAACCTAGGCTGTGGTCAGTTTGCTCTGATTCTTGTGACTGACCTGGGGGTGTACTAGGTAAGATAAGCAACGTACCTCTTCTATCTTTCCAGGGCTTAAATAGGTTTATAATGTGTCAAAGTTGTCAGAAAGGTTCCCCTAGCCCGGGTGTTCTCGTTGCTCCCATTATACTTTACTCTACGCCTTACTCCCACTGCTTTCACAAGATACCTCATATGGCCACCATGGCACTAGCAAGTGAAGTTTACTCTTACGTGGGTGGGAACCACGAACTCGCACCCCCGGATCGCCTAAGGGAAAAAAAAAATTCTTGGACCCGTAGCACCCATTACATTTACGTTTCCGATCTTTGTGGCTCTTTGAGCTTTTTCCATGGCTTCCGCTCACTATGGTAGGACTTCAGCTATTGCGGGCCCTCCCGCCTTTCTGGACAACATCTCTCTATTACACTTTGTAAGGGTAGACCTCGTGTTTACCATACGTATGCTCTTTCGCATTCCAGAACCCCTTGGGTGTTCGTGGGGCCATACAAAGACGTTCAAACGGAGAAAGCCTGTAGGATGAGTTGATGGGAAACTTTCCTAATGGCAATAATAAAACAGTATGGTTACAAGAAATCCCAAGTTTTCTCCATTCCTTAGTCGATCGTCCCGGGCGTAACATGCTCTTTAAGGGTTTTAGTGAGAACCGTTCCACTAAACCATCGGTTTACGTGTGGATGATAGGATCTGAGGTTCTGAGAATGCTGATTTTTAGGAGTTTACCAATAGCTCTTTTGTTTACTTGGGACATAAATGGTTGTTCCTTGTCAGATAAGATATGTCGTTTAGGGAAATCCGACCCGGGAAAGCAGAAATATTAACTCTTGTTGCTATGTTGTTTTAGCAGCAGAGTCTACGTAGTGAGGGACACCCTCCGGAATGATCGGTAGGTTTTGGGTGGGGCCAAATCTAATATTTACTACATCTAGGTGTTCAATCTTCGACCTTTCCTTATCAAGTGTACGCCTTATGGTGGAGTTAGTTATCCTTGCACTAAGCCAGAGAACAAATGACGAATGGTGCCTGAAAGAGCTCCGGGCCCCACTTCACTTTGCACCACTCTCAGCCCCCTCTGCAAGATTAGAGTGGATTGGAGGTTATCGTGAGATTATTATTTTATGCATTGGAGAGAGAGGGGTCTCACGGTTTGTGATAAGGAAACGGTATGCATTTATTGTATCACAACAATAGTCAGAAATGAGTTCAGAAAGTTCAAAAAGATACAGACAGCTTCTTTGATAACTAATGGCTACAGTTTAGGATTTACTTGGTTACCCAAGATCCTTCATACACATGCAGAGATTATAAGCTAGATCAGCATTGGTCAATACTCTCACAACCAAATAGATATTATGATAGGTTCAGAGGCAGTCCAGTCTCATCTTGTGAACTCACACTTACGTTGTCGGTTTCGCTCTCTGGTCCTAAACATGGGACGTCGGGGCAAACACTAGTTATAGAGTGTATTTTTACGGCGCTACGTGTGTCGTGTAATGGTGTCCATACTCTGTGGTTTTTTGTGACGTATGATGTTTACGAGTCAGAAATTACAGTTAGGATGCGTATGATGTTTACTGATTCCGTAGGGAGACTTACCAGTAGTAGTAACGCTAATGATTATTTCATAAAGGTACCGTTTCAAAACGGCCACGGCTGTTACCGTCTAGAGGTTCCACCTTTTATGTCTAGTAAACGCGTGCCCAATATCCTGCCCACTTCTGAGAAAAGCCCCCACCCCCCGCCCATGTCAGCAGCCCCCACACCCCGCCCATGTCAGCAGCCCACCACCTATGTCAGCAGCCCCCCACCCATGTCAGAAGCCCCCCTCCCATGTCAGCAGCCCCCCACCCCCATGCTTACCTGGTGATGGTGGCGGCAGGGAAGTGCGAGGGATGTGTGCTCTAGCAGCAGACCCGGAAGTTCCGGGTCGCGCAACACTGCTAGAGCGCACCCCCGGTGCTGGATAATGGAGGAGGGAGCGCACAAACACTACTGGAGAACGCTCCTGTTCCTACTGGAGCGCACTCCTACTGGAGCGCGTCCTTCGTTACTGGTCAATAGCTAGTGTTTTAATGTAAATGTACCACAGAAGAGTAGGAGATCGAGGAGGACGAACTTCATCTTGGCAGGAGTATGTACAACTTTTATTTACTATAGTTGATTAATAGTAAATATTGATTTATTATTAATTGGCAAAAGTGCTATTAGCCATATATAGTTAGTTAATTGGGCTTTTGTCAATACTGTGTGTGGTGTTGGTGTAGAGGAGGTAGGTGAAGGGGTAGTTGCCCCGGGGCTGAGAGTTTAGGCCTCCCGGGTGGGTAGCGGGGGGTCGACCTGTTAATTACTTTACAGGTAGTAACCGCTAAGGTAATAAAGGAGTTGACCCCTCCTGCAACTCCCCCAGGATGCTTAAACATCCACCCTGGGACAACTACAAGCTTCACCCTCCCCCTCTACCACTAACAAACTGGTTACTGCAATTTAACCCCTTCATTACCTTAATGGTTAGCCACTAAGGTACTGAAGCTGGGCTGTAATTTTATTACATATGATTGAAGCTGGTGGTCTCCGGAGCTTAAATGAATGCGGGTCAGCTCCAAATACCCACAGCTTCGATGTTATGTACAGCTCACCCCCGTTATAGCGCGATCCGCTATAACGCGGATCGCTTACACTGGCGACACACTTTATTCGAGCTCGGCTAGTCCCACGAATTCGGGTATACCCGGGTGTATTGAGGTTTGTGACTGTTTTCTGCCCGAGTGCATTGGGTTATTTTCCAGGCAGGGATTGAAGCATTTTATTCCCGCTGGCTGCAATACTGCACAGTATATATATATATACTGCAATCATGAATTTATGCCATCTGGTAGACACGCGAAGCATTGCAGCATTAAATCCTAATCATATCATTTAACAGATCAAGCCGCCCGTCAGCCAGGCATGAACCCAGGCTGGGAAGGCAAACGCAACGGGGCTTGTCAGAGGTGAGGAGCGGCGCATTCCAGGTATCTGCCAGGTACATACTGGGTATTTGCTCGAATAAAGTGTGTCGGTGCAGTATAACGCGGTTTGAGCATGGACCCCGAATTTAAAAAAATAAATACATTGTAAATTAAAAAATTTTTTGCACACTGCACATTGCATACACTGCACACACACAGCACACACACAGCACACTGCATACACTCACTGCACACTGCATACACTCACAGCACACTGCACACACTCACAGCACCAGCACACACTGCACACACTCACAGCACACTGCAAACACTCACAGCACCCTACACACACTCACAGCACACAGAGCACCAGCACACAGCACACAACACACTCACAGCATACTGCATACACTCACAGCACACAGCACACTGCATACACTCACAGCACACTGCACACACTCACAGCACCAGCACACAGCACACTGCACACACTCACAGCACACTGCATACACACACTGCACACTGCATACACTCACATCACACTGCATACACTCACTGCACACTGCACACACTCACAGCACACTTCACACACTCACATCACATTGTACACACTCACAGCACACTGCACAAACTCACAGCACACTGCACACACTCCACACACTGCACAAACTTACAGCACACTGCACACACTGCACACACTGCACACACTCACAGCACACACAGCACACACCACACACACAGCCCCCCTACCTTTAGTGTCACAGCCCACCTTTGAGGGGCATCGTGGGGCTGCTGGGGGGGGAGGAATGGTGCAAGGCTGGGGGATCAGCACGAGGCTGGGAGCGGTGCGGGGATCGGCATGAGGCTGGGAGGGGGGGGGGGGGGGTGGGAATCAGTGCGAGGCTGGGGTGGGTGGGAATAAGTGGGGGGGGGATCGGTGCAAGGCTGGAGGATGGTTTGCTGGTGCGGAGCTGCCTAGGGGAGTGCGGGAAATGCTGGGAGAACTACAGTGGCTGCTAGGGGGCATGTAGGGCTGCCGGCACCTCACTCCACCTCCCTCTTACCCCCTCCCCCCTCCTCCCGATCGGCCATTTAAAAAAAAAATTAGCGCGACTCCAGTTATAGCGCGGTCGGATCGAGTGGCCCCCGAGGACCACGCTATAATGGAGTTGAGCTGTTGTTCCCGCCACCCCCTCTGGGAGATCTGTCCTTGCTACAGGTGTCTGTTGGTGCAAGTACCTGTTGGTGTCAGGAGATGCTGAGGTTCCGCGATGTTGTGGGGAAACAGGACAGGCTTTAGGTGTGACTTCATGGTTCTTTCTCTTTGATGTGAGTGTCTCCATCTACCACAGGCTCCAGGAGTGCTGGAGGCAGTCCTCATGATAGAACCTTTTCATTCTCTCCCCAAGTAAATGTATCCTCAGGCCAGAGTATATTGAACAGGACGTTCTTTATTGCATCCACAGCAGGCAGTACATACACACAGCGAATACTCTTGGTATTGGTCACTAAGCATGGTCTCATGCTTCTGGATGGTCTCTGGGTCAGATATGTCCTTAGGCCTTATCACAGTCCCCTAGTTAGACTGTGTATAATCCCACCAGCAGGGTGAGACAGGACACTTCCCTCACTTGTGCTCTCTCTGGTGGCAGACTACAACTCCCTAAATTTAGGTGTGCCCCTTCCTTAGTGCAGAAAGAGGGCACAAGGTCTGCACCTGGATTTGGTCAAAACACAAAGACCCTGTCACACCTCCACTCCTGCCACGCAAGGAAGCTGCATAGGGAGGGGTAAACCCAAGATGGGCCTAACACTGCCTGCAACTACCAGGACTTATGTGTTAAGGAGAGCAGAGGAATCACCAGAACCAGCCGTGCTACATAGTAAAAATAAATTATACTCCATATGCACATCGCAATTCCGATTTCTCACCCATTAGGGGGCAGAAACAAAAGATGCGGGTTTAATTTGTGATGTGCATTTCGAAACTACCTGAATAGCAGTTACTGGTAAAAAATGCGCGTTTTTTGAGCTACCAGGAAATTTGTACAAAAGAGAAAAACCGGAGCACAACCGAAAAAATAAGTGCAAATTGGGACAGAGGACCGTTTTAAAATGTATTAATTTAAAAACATATGCAAACGAAGTCCAGACAGATCCTCTAACGCGTTTCACGCACATGGCGTTTTATCAAAGAGTGATCTGTCAGGATAACACAGTGCCATAATATAGGGTAACTCCCAGTGAAAAAAACCTTAAATCAGCGCTCTAACGGAGACTTATAATAATATTAATTAAAAACCAAAAACCAAAGTGAATAGTGACTCAGAATGTGACTATGAATGTATAAACAATAGTAAATATTTAAAGTGCAGCACAAGTGCAAAATAGTGAAATAAAGAAATGCTGCTCAGAACCCTTGGAAGGACATGACGGGAGACCCGTGTGGAGGGGTGAGAGCCTGGAAGCAGCGTTCACTTTTCGTATGTGCCCTTTATATGGTTTTATTGATATAAGCATACATCTTTATGGTTTTAGACAGTGCTTGACAAATCACCCAAAAATCTACTCGCCGAACAAAAAAATCTACTCGCCACCTAGTCCCGCCCCAACCCCGCCCCTCGTCCCCCTAGTCCCGCCCCTACCCCGCCCCTAGTCCCGCATTTAAAAAAAACCCTAAATGAAATAAATTGAATAAATTTCTAGTAAGAACATTCGTTTTTGACATAAGTTTATTTATTGTATTACATTATACTACAATTAGTCCTGGTTACGTGTGTGTGTGTGTGTGTGTATGTGTGTGTGTGTGTCTGTGTGTGTGTGTGTCTGTGTGTGTGTGTATAAATGTCGAATCTAGAAAAAAAAGCCAGGTGTGAATGACTAGTTTCCTGAACCCCTTAACCAGTGCCTGGACGTCCCCGCTTCACAATATTTAAAGCAGCAATCCCGCCTGGGATCTTACCTGATCCGCAGTCCCTCAATGTCCAGGTACCCTCATTCCTGCAATGTTATACATTGGAGGGAATGTGTTCCCTACCTGTCTTCTAGGTTAGGGGGGTTCCGATGTCTTCCGTGTGAAGCTTGAGTCAGATCTGGAAGAAAGCAGTATAGGTTATTTCGGTGTAGTATAGGGCGGTTAAGACACACAGGGTAAATAAAATATCCAGATTGTGAGACAGAGAGAGGGCGAGAGAGATGGTGAGACGGAGAGAGGGTGAGAGAGAGGGTGAGAGAGAGAAGGTGAGAGAGACGGAGAGAGAGAAGGTGAAAGACGGAGAGAGAAGGTGTGAGAGACGGAGAGAGGGTGAGAGAGACGGAGAGAGGGTGAGAGAGACGGAGAGAGGGTGAGAGAGACGGAGAGAGGGTGAGAGAGACGGAGAGAGGGTGAGAGAGACGGAGAGAGGGTGAGAGAGACGGAGAGAGGGTGAGAGAGACGGAGAGAGGGTGAGAGAGACGGAGAGAGGGTGAGAGAGACGGAGAGAGGGTGAGAGAGACGGAGAGAGGGGTTATAGAGGTGGTTGATAGAGACTGAGAGATGGTTGAGAGAGACCAGATAGAGGGTGATAGATACGTGATCGATTGTGGGATAGAGACGAGATAGGGTGATGAGAGACTGGAGAGGGTTAGAGATACGGCGAGAGGTTATATATACTTAGAGATGGTGATAGAGACGGATATCTGGTGTAGAGAGACGTAGATGGTGAGATAGACTGAAGTATGGTTATAGAGACGATATAGTGTGTATAGAGACGGAGAGAGGGTGAAGATAACGGAGAGATGGTGGAGATAACAGAGAGAGGGTGAGAAAGAGACGGAGAGAGGTTGGGAGAGGATGTAGAGATGGTGTGAGAGAGACGGAAATGGTGAGAGAGACGTAGAGAGGGTGAGAGAGGGAGGGTGACGGGGTGAGAGAGGGGCTGATGAGGGGCTGAGAAGGTTTTGATAGAGGGGTTGAGAGAGACTGAGAGAGGGTAGAGCAGACAGGAGAGGGTTGAGATACGGACGAGAGGGTGAGGAGACGGAGAGAGGGTGATAGAGACGTGCGAGAGGGTTGAAGATAGAACGGAGAGAGGGTGAGAAGAGGAGAGAGTTGAGATAGCCGGAGATGAATTGTGTGAGATAGATGTGAGAGAGGGGGGAAAAAGAGAGATGTAGAGAGGGTGTAGATGAGACTGAGAGAGTGGTGCTAGAGACGGAGAGAGGGTGAGAGAGAGGGTGACGGGGTGATAGAGGGGCTGAGAGAGGACTGAGAGAGGGGGTGATGAGGGGTTGAGAGAGACGGAGAGAGGGTGAGAGAGACAGAGATAGGTGAGAGACGGAGAGAGGAGTGCGAGAGACTGAGAGAGGGTGAGAGGAGACGGAGAAGGTTGAGATAGACGGAGAGGGTTGAGAGAGACGGAGAGAGGGTGGAGAAGAAACGATAGAGGTGAGAGAGATTGGAGAGAGGTTGATCAGAGACGGAGTAGTGTGGAGAGAGACATATAGATTGTGATAAAGATGCACGGATATAGGTTGGAGAAGAGATTTAGAGCGGTGGGAGTAGAGAACTGAGTAGAGGGTTGAGAGAGACGGAGATAGGGTGAGAGAAGAGGGTGACGTGCTGAGATAGGGGCTGAAGAGGGGCTTAAGGGGGGTGATAGAGGGGTTTAGAGCGATGGAGAGAGGGTGAGAGATGAGACGGAGAGAGGGTGAGATAGACACGGAGAGAGTTGAAGAGACAACATAGAGGGTGAGAGAAGAGTGAGAGAGACGGACAGAGGTGCGAGACAGAGAGAGGGTTGCTGTGGGGTTGGGGTGACTGGGTGGGGTGAGTTGGGGTGTGGGGTGATTGGGGGTAGGGTTATTGCGGGCGGGGGTGACGGACCTGTGTGTTGGGTGGGTGACGGGGTGGGTTATTGAGGGTTGGGGTGACGGGTGTCTGACTGGGTTGGGGATACTGGACTGACTTGGTGGGGTGCTGGGCACAGGGCAGGGGTGGGATGACTGACTATGACTGGACTGGGTGGTGGGGATGACTGCTGGGTGGGGGGATGAATCAACTGGGTTGGGGGGTGACTGACTGGGTGTGGGGAGGATGACTGACTGGGGGGGCATGACTGACTGGGTGGGGGGATGACGATTGGGGCTTGGGGTGTACTAAGTCTGGTTCCCTACATGTTCTCTCTCCTCTCCTCTTCTCACACACACACACTCTCTCTATACCCATAAACAACAACTCTCTCATCACACACACCACACTCACACACACACACACTCGACACCACACACTACACTAACACAACACACACCACACACAGCACAAACCACACACACACCACACACACCACAACACATCATCACACCACACACACACACCACACGACACCACACACTCTTGCTCCTACCATACTAACTACACACCACACACACACCCACACCCACCACACACAACTCTCCTACCCATACACACACAGCCCACACACACACACACACACTACACACACTACACACACACACCACACACCCCACACACACACAAGCAAACATTCACACACACACTCACACACACACAACACACACACAACACAAAAGCTCTCCTACAACACACATCATTCACAACACACAAACTCTCCTAGCACACCCACACACACACACACACACACCCACGACACCACACACGACACACACAACACATACCACACACACACCACATCACTACACACCGCACACACATCCACATCCACCACAACACCCACACACACACACACACACACACACACACACACTCTCCTGCGAAATTCTCCTACCCTCACACACACACACAGCATCCCCCCGACCGTAGCACACCCTCACTCTGCCTTACACCCATTACCCCCCAACAACACGCCTACACACACCCTGGCTCTCCCACACACACCCACACCCCCCCCCACACCCACAAACACACACACACACACTAACATCAACGATCACACATACAGCACACGACCCCCACACAGCCACACACCACCACACATCACAACACACAACACACACACACACACACACACTCCTATCCCTCCCATACCACACAGCAACCCACACCACACACACACACCCTCTCCTAACCCTATGACACACCACACATACTACACACCCACAACACACTACACCACCCACACACGCACACCACACACACTCCCACACCCACATAACACACACAACACAATCAACACAACACACCCTACACACACAGCACACACACACACACACATACACACACACGCACACACCCTCTCCTACCCGCTACACCACGCATACACACACACATACACACACCACACACACACCACACGTTATTTACTTTTAAACACCGCCCTACTACCTTCCTCCGCCTCTTTTCATCGTTATTCGATTGTATTAGTTGTTTTTAATAGAAACACCCTAGCCTCTCTTGACATAATTTTTTGGTTAAACCCCCGATCCGCGCTTGCATAAGGATGGGGTTGAAACGCCCGAGTCCTCGGGTGTCATAGGGATTGGGGTTAACACACCCGATCGCCTCGCGGCAGACTAGGGGTGAAAACACCCGAGTCCTCCTGTCATATGAGGGGTTTTAAACACCCGAGCCCGGGTTCAGAATGAGTGGGTGGTGAAAACACCCGATCCGGTCGTGCTAACTAGAGATGTTTGTAAAACACCCGCACCTCGCGGGCAGAAAGTAGGGGGTGAAACACCCGAGCCGCGCTTGCATAAGAGGGGGGTGAAACCCCGAGCCGCGCGGCAGAAGGAGGGTGTTGAAGGCACCCGACCTCGCGGCCGCGGGAGTGGGGTGAAACACCCGAGCCGCGCGGGCAGAGGGAGGGAGGGGGGAAGAGAAAGACATGAGCCGCGCGGGCAGCGGGAGCGCCGAAGGGAGGGGGGAGAAACACCTCTGCTACCTCCCGCGCGGGCAGCGGGAGCGCCGGGGACCGGATGTATCAGTATAAATATTTATTAAAGGCATTAAATTCCCCCCACCTCAAGCATGTGTCCACAATCCTCTCCATGACCGGATCAGTGCAGGTCTTGTAAGTAGGAGGTGACACAATTATACAGGAGGATATATAGGAAGAGGAGGAGCAGCAGATGCACGCGCGCGCGCACCACCACCCCCCCCCCCTCCTCCCATTACTTACCCGTGCAGAGAAGGAAGGGCGGTTTGAAGTCCTGGCAACTCCAAGCCGCGTCACAGCCAGAGGGATTTTTTTTTTTTCGAGCAGGGGATTTTGTTTTTGCAGAGCAGGAGAAAAGCTACTGGCCACGAGCCAATATCCGATCGCAGCTGGCGAGTTGGCGACCGGGTTTGTCGAGCACTGGTTTTAGATATTAAAGTGTTATACTTTTATTGGTACACAATATGTTTGGCTTTCTCGTTTCCCCACATATCGTTGGTTGCCTTATATCCTGAGTGACATGCAGTCACAGTGAGCCAGTCTATCCCTAAGATTACGAAGCACAGAAAGAGGTATCATTACCCACCTATCTCACCATCACTGCCCACCTGAGTTTGGGTTACATGCATGATTTTTTCAGAAGAAAGATGAGTCTTGAATTTATAGAAGTCTGCAGAATTTGAATTATCTTCATAAGATATTGTTGCACTATTTTGTGTCTTTTTTTCATTCCACCTACCACCATTGATTGAGTTGCGCTCCCCTTTAACTCCCAGTGAAACTAGGTACAGTAATTACTAACATGTAATGTAATGTATGGAGTTTTATTGAGCACCGGACTCAGGGGCTGGTGACAGTCTTACACTCTCTTCAATTTTTGAGCTACCACACAGCTTGTTAGAGCAAGAGTACTAATGCTTGTTAAAAAAAAACGTTTCCAAGGGATTTTGACATGTTATTGAAGCTTTCTGAATAGCTACACATGCAAAATCGGAAAGTGCACTTAAGCGTTCAGTTACTTATCGAAGCTACCTGAATAGGCCCTTGTCTCACGTCTCCAAAAAAACACATATTTCTGGTTCTTGGTGAGAGTAACGTGAGTGTTAGGTAAGGCAGGCTTAATGCCATGTTATTTGAAGTTAGCGCAGGGTTGTTCTGACCTAACAAGGAATTAGGCCTATCTAAATGAGATATACTATGGGGGCTATGCACTAATCTGTGATAAGTCGTTTTAAGAGCGCAAAGTGCTGTTAGAACGTAATGTTCCGCCGAGCGCGATTTACAGAGCCGCGCTAACAGGCACTTTGCGCTCTAAAAGTGACTTTTTTCAAGACATTTTTCAAAGTCCAACTTTGCTCGTACGATCTGCTGTTTGTGCTGAATCCTGCCCATCTGCGGGATTTACTAAGCTACGCAAACTTATCATACTTGAAGTTGCGCTGAATACAGCTCACCAGCTAAAGGCAAGTGAAAAAAAGCAGGACTTAGAAAAATGTCTTTGTTTACATTTTTGCAGGCGCAGCACCCATACAACAGGCCGGCGGGTGTCCCCGGATGACCCCGCAGGGTACGGGGGTCCCACGGGTGTGCCCGGCGGACCAAGCGGGGGTCCAGCAGGAGTCCGGGGGTCCCCGCGGCCGTCCTGGGGTTTCCGCTGGCCTGCGGTACCATTGTTGTGCCTCCAAAAAAATAAACAATATTTCTAACTAAATACTGTACACCCCGCTCCCCCGCCCCCTAACATATACAATACTGTAGTGGGCAAAATTACTATTATCCACATATGGATAATAATGCATTTGCCAATTTTAAATACATTAATCACAATAAATACAGAAAATACATATTACACTTACCTTTTCCAGGCACCCACCATGAAGGCCGTCTTCATCCTCATCTTCATCCTGCCCATTTCCCTCCAGTGCTGCAAAAACATACAAAACAATCAAAATAGCCAATGTAATGTCCCCTAACCACTTAATCACCTTAGCGGTCATTAACTGCTATAGTCATTAAGGGGTTAACCCACCCTCACCCACCACTCGGGAGGCCTATACACCCACTACACACAAGGAGTCTTACCCAGCCTGGCTTGGGGACAATACCCACTTCCCCCACCCCCGTTAAACACAATAAACAGCATTATATTTAATAAACACTACATAACCCACCCCCTGTGCCCCCCATAAATACCTGATTTACTCTTTTACATACAGGGTTAATACCCCAGGCCCACCGACTCCCGTGGGCCTGATGGGTGTCCGTAGACCTCACAGTGGCCCACCAAAAGGTTTCAAACAGGGTCAAACGGGTGGTCCCTGCCAGGCGCAGTGGTCCACCAGGTGGTCTCCGCAGGTCACCGTGGGCTACAATGAGGTCTCCACCGGTAGGCCCGCGGGTGTCTGGGTAGCCCTGGGTCAGACCCACAAGTGTCTATGGGGTCTTGGGTGGTTCCCACGGGGATCTGGTGGCCCTCGGGTGGTCCCTACGGGTCCGTGGTGCCCCCACAGATGTGGGGCTACCGTTTCTTCCCCACAAGTGTCCCCCATGAGTTCGCCAGCCTGGTACCCGTGGGCGTCCGAGGAGACCTCAGGTGGTCTCCAGGGTCCCCGCAGACCTAAGGAACCAACCCTGTATGTAAAAAAAATAAACCTGTCCTATACATTTAAATACTTAAATACCCCCTCCCCCCCCCACACACTAATGGTAATGTGCAAAATAACTATTATCCAGATATGGATAATAGATTATTTGCCCATTATGAAACACATAAAACAGCATAAATAAATAGAGTTCTACTTACCACCTGGCAATGAGATGGGCAGTCCGGTCATCAAAGCTCCTCCGTTGGCAAAAAAAAACATTGCAAATATTTTCAAATATTAACAGATTGATCTAAAGTATCAAGAAGAGACCCTCCAAAGATGCACTCTATGATAATAGTGTACTGATATATGATTTATTCAGCCAGCTTACGTTCTCTCTTGTGTAGGGTCTGTTTTAAAATCACAAAACAATAACATTTTATTACATCAAATAAATTGTGGGACACAGTGAAAAAAATCTTAAAATCCCCGTAACGGAGCAGTAGAAATTCTCTTTAGTATAGAGATATTTTAACCATATAGGTTTTTAGCTCAATATCTACTGCGACATCCAAATAGGTATTACATCCAATTGTATTTACCAGAAAAGAATATAGTCTGTTAACTGTTTGTGACACTAGGTATATGATTCCTTGTCTATAATTATTAGTCCCGATAGTTATACCATAAATATTCAATTTTGACACAAATAGACTGATTTCACAGACAAAGTATGTTAACACTTAAATTAGTGTCTTACTTATGTGTCTGAATATATGGTGGGAGTAAAGACATATAAAGTACCTAGTGTCTCGGCAATTTGTGCAGAGATTCTGCCACATTAGGTCAGGATAGTAAATCAAATACAAATAAGCCTTTTAACAATAAATAGCATCTCACATATACAGAGTCTTCTTGCCTATAAGTGATATAACATTGCTTATCTTCATAAGTGGATATTCATCTGTGGCTCTTAAGTTATTAGGAGCACATTTAGTCACAGTATAGACAACCACATTTATATTGTATTGTAACTCCACAGTCAGGAATTGTTATTCTGCCTCGGCGGGTACACTAATAAAAGACAATACTATCAGATTCTATGCAGGACACATGCAGAGCATATAGCTATGTGTCTGAATCTAAAGTGTCTATTGAGTGCATGCTATATATGGGAACGCTATTTAAAACAAACAGTTAAGCAAACCTGCCTCGGCGGGTCAGAGTATTCAAAGCTTCATGATACAAGCCGTGTTTCCGGAAACTGGTGTCGCTCTCCGATTACGTCATGGCGCACGTTTCACAAGATCAACTCGCTTCTTCAGGTGGGGAGGAGTCTGGCATTCAGATCCTACCTAGGGGATATTTATACTCCCTTAGTTGGGGGCGTGACTGTGTTCTTTCCTATTAAAATGAATGACTTGATTTGTACCTATCAGATCCTCTGCATTGCGGACTCAGTGTATTAAGCTCTTTGATGAGCTTTTGGAAGTTTGAAAAATAGTGACCATATGACTAATTGTCACTAATCAGCATGTTCCCAGGAGTAATAAAAAGTAGTAAAAAAATAATAATAAAACTGAGGATTTCATTTGGAACAGTATAATTACTATGTCAAACAGAGATGATAAATCAGAGGGTTTCATTATATTCGTGAAAGTATACATTGTGGGTATTCACTAGATATCCTCAATAATTAGCTTAAATTGTGGTGTAGGAATGTGATTAAACTTGTGATCTGTCCTCTATTGGTCAATACAGATCAATGTAAATATTTATTAATACTAATCTAAATTTCATTAGTGAATAAAAAGAATAATAAGTGATTCTTTAATTTGTGACTAATAAAAATAAAAAAATTAATAAAAAATTAATAAAAATTATTTGTGAAGTGATACATTAATTATTATAACAACCACTTGTGTATTGGTGTAGGAGTGTGACTAGTAACATCCACTGCCTGTATACTTCCACCATTCTGTGAGTAGGGCTCTGGTTTTACTCCACCGGACCGGCGGTCTCTCTGTCACTCGCATATCATCAATTTTATATTGTTTTATTTTTGTATTAAATTAGCTTTTTATTCTCAGCCTTGCTATTGTGTGTCATATGTCTGTTTTGTTTGTATTGTATTGACATGTAAGTGTGTTAGTCATCATTTTATGTTTTATCATTTGATTTATATTATTTTCTGTGTTGACTATGTTGCACTATATTTCTCTCTGTTTCGTTTCATGTTACGCAACACATGGAGAAAATCGCATCTGACCATCTGACAGTCCTAGAACAGAAGGGTTGCTTCTTTGGACAATTCTCCTCATTTATTGGACTTCCAGGACAATCACCTTATTGGACTCGCAAGGCGCCGGTATTTCTTTTTGTTCTAAATTTTTTTATAGTTACATGTAATTTTTAATGGTCTTTGCAGTAGTATATTTCATGGGCTTGCTTTTTTATAATGGCTTATTTCTGGTACAGTGGCGGCCGACCTGAGTCTAAGTCGGCTAGATCCAAGGCTCTCTGATTATCCCGGTTACTGTAGGTGCGTTTTTTTTTTCGCCCGGAGTGAATTGCGTTATTTTAGCGCTCGTGATATTAGCATTTTATTCTCGCTATCTGCAATACTGCAATGCCATGTAAAAACTCAGGGGGGCGTTTGCGAGCTGTTGTCTTGGAAGTCTAATACATTCGTGGTTCAACCTACGTCAGTACACAGTCTGTGTGTGCGCGCGCAGTAATTGAAAATTTGCATATTTAAAGTGTACATGCATTTGCAGTGCTGTGCTGCTGTACAGTATATCTCATTTTAAAATTGTTGAAACGCATAGGCGTGTACAGTACTGTAACAGTGTCACATTTCGGCATATACAACGCTCTCCCCTCGCTCAGGATAATTAACTGCACTGCAGGGTATTTCAACTTCTTATCTTCTCTACAATGCAGTACATCTCTCCACACCATTCCTTTGAACGTGTGTCTGGTTTCAATCACATTCCTGCTTGACAGCAGGTGATTACTATGCATGCGCCTGTTACTTCGCCCACCACTGCTTGCTTGAGTGAGTGACCAAAAAAATTTTTTTATTCTAATTTTTATTTTTTTATTTTCTCCACAAGCCTGCAAAAACCATCTTGATACTGTATTACGATATTCAATCTGTGCTGTAGCTTTTGACTGCGACCCTGTGCGTTTGACTGCACATGGTTGATTTGTGTGCTTTTTACGTACTGTATTTGGGGGTGTATTATTATGATGAACTGCCTTTTGAAATTAAAGTATGTCATTATCTTTGAACTTCATGCAGCTGTACCCTGTAGCCCCCTCCCCCATGAATACACACAAGGCTAGCTCAAGGATTTGAAATTCCACGGAGTCATTAATTTTCTGAATCTTGACATTGGGTTCTTAATCCGTCCATAGCCGAGCTACAAAGCCTCACTGCGCCTGCGTGTAATCCTCTTTGAGATGGGAGCTAGCTGCTTACTGCGCATGACTCACCCAACCCCCCCCTCCACAAAGTCATTACATTTCTGAATCTTGACATTGTGTTGTTAATCCATCCATAGCCGAGCTACGAAGCCTCACTGCACCTGAGTGTAATCCTCTTTGAGATGGGAGCTTTGAGGCTTTGTTTACGGTAACGCTTTGGAAAATCCCTTCTCGAATTTGATTTGCACAGTGCATTACCTCTCTATGCGCCTGTGTGTAATCCTCTTTCAGATGGGAGCTAGTTGATTACTGCTCATGCGGCTGTAACTTCACCCACCACTGCTTGCTTGAGTGTCCCCCCCAATTTTTTTTTTAATTATAATTTTTTAACTGTTATTTTATCCACAATCCTGCAAAAACAATCTTGATATTACGATATTCAATCTGTGCGTTTGACTGCACATGGTTGATTTGTGTGGTTTTATGTACTGTATTTGGGGGTGTAGGGATCAAATTATTATGATGAGATGGCGCATGCGCGATGGTGAGGTGGATGGAAGCGTAAGCCCTGAACTCCGTCAGCTGTCAGCTAATAAACTAAATAACTAAAGAAAATCCAAATAAATAGCACTGAACTTTCGCACACAACAAGGGGAACCCGCAGAGATGGCTCCGCAGAGCACAAAGAAAAAAGTTACGAGCGATATGTGGAAATATATGCAGAAACCAAAACCCCGAGGCGCCAAGGCAGAAATGGCGCAAAGGTCAAACGGAGGGTCCGACTCTGAACATGAAGACGAGCCAGCGGAGGGGCCTGAACAGCTACCTGTACGCCGGTGCGACTTTGACCGGCTCTACCGCGACCTAAAGACCCTGCTGCAGGCGGAGATACAGGAGCTCCGCAAGGAAGTACAGAACATGGGGGAGAGAACGGCCACCCTGGAGGACAACATGGCGGCCACGAATGCAACGGTGAAGAAAGCAGCCATGAAAACTTCCCAGCTGCAAGCGCAAGTTGCAGAGCTAGCGGACCGACAAGAAGACGCCGAGAATAGAGAGCGGCGCAATAATATAAGGGTGCGGGGAATACATGAGGCAGAGACTGACGTCCAGGGCTTTGTGTCCCGCTGGCTGGCAACACTGCTCCCGGACTTGCCGGAACAGGACCTCCTGATGGACCGGTGCCACCGAGCGCTGCGCAGCCGCCCACTAGCCACAGAACAGCCCCGCGATGTAATCGCCCGGCTGCACTACTTCCGAACACGGGAGGCGGTGTTCCAGAAGACCAAGTCGGCGGAGGCCTGCCAGTTTGAGGGCGCAAATCTGCAGCTATTCCAAGACCTCTCTCCGGTGACGTTAGCCAGAAGAAGATAGCTGCAGCCGGTTACGAGGGCCCTGAGAGACCGCACCATCCGGTATAGATGGACCTTCCCGTTCGGCCTACTGGTCATTAAGAACGGGAAGGCCTTCACGATCAAAGAGCTGGAGGAGGGAGAGGCCTTTCTCCGCAAGGTGGGGGCGAAAGAAGGAAAGGCCACCAGCCCTACCAGAGAAAAGGCGCCAGATCCAGAGTGGCAGAAGGCAGGAACCCAAAGGAAGAACAGGGAAGCGAGTGACCAGGACGAGGATTAACAGAAGGATTCTGGGACTGTTTACAAATATTGTGCTGAAGGTTGACTAAAAGTTCCAGTTAATAAAAATGGTTGAAGTTTACAGGCATGGACTCCCCCAGTTTGTTATAACCCTTCCCGCTAAGTAAGAAAAGTCAGCCCACAGAGGCTCGTAGGATCGCCGCAAGCTAAAGAATAAAAAAGCAGAGACCCTGACAGTCCAATATAAATCTCATGGTTTGGTGACGCTGGACTCACTTCCAATTTCGGAGGGAGCTGGAACGCAAGCAGGCAAGATGGCGACGATGGGGGGCAGGGACACCATGGCGTGAGACGCAGATGGCAGATCCAGTGGCGGGAAGAACGGGCAGGAAAGCGACCTTCCCCGCGGATGTCCGGTCCCCGAATGGCGCCAACCGAATGTGCGTCGCCGGAAATGGAAAGGCGGTCATCTAGGTGGTGGCGGAGAGGAGAGCTCGAGTGACGTCAGAGGAGGCGCCGCAATAGTATTAGCCTCGCGAGAGCAGCCGCCGAGGGTTGAACGGGATAGGGCAATGGCGGCCAACGGATAATGGAGCCCTTAGGATATTGGGGAAAGGGAGGAAGGAGCCAATAAATAGGTAAAGGCAGAGGAGGCTGGAGGGAAAAAGGAACGGACCGGAGGAGGGAAGGGGGTGGTGGAGCGATGAAAGGACATGCGCTGACAGAGGAGTAGAGGGGTAGTGGGAAGGGGGCGGGGGACATCGGAAGACAGGAGCGGGGGGAGGGGGAAAAGGTAGCAAGGAGGATGGGGGGATAGAGCTAATAGGGGGGGGATAGCGGGACCGGGAAGGGAGAGAGGAGACAGGAAGAAAGTGGGACAAGGGAGAAGAGAGGGGAAGAGGGAAAGGGGAAGGAGATGAGTTTGGAGAAGGGGAGAAGAGGAGGGAGCAGAAATAAGGAGGAGGGAAGGGAGATAGGGAGAACGGGGAGCGGCGGCTCAGAAAGAGGAGGTAATTGTCCCCTGAGGTAATGGTCCCAAGTTGTGAGTGGGGAGGGACATGGAGTTGGGGGAAAGAGGAGATCCGGCTGGAAAATCATAATCATAAAATCATAATTAAGGCGGCATAGGGACCCACAGTTACCGTTGTTAGTACAGGTGTTAAGGAAGGAGAACAGGGAAAGGGAGAAGGGAAGTTCAGTTAAGGTGAAGAGGTTGTTTAGTTACAAAATCTGATAGATAAGGAGGTGGGGGGTGGAGATTTGGGTCCATTCCCGCCATCAGCATGGGGCTCCGTGTGGGCACCATTGGACTTCGGTCCAGGAGGCTCATGCAAGTCCCCACTGGGCAAGCGGACAAGGGCATCGGAAGGCGGAGGAAGATCATCCAGGACAATGCCCAGGCTGGACGCCCAGGAGGGGCATCCGAGCTGTTGGCAGGGGCTCGACCCCGGTCAAGCACCAGGTGTTTATTAAAGTTGTTGATGTGTATATGCGTGATTGTCTCAATGTTCCCCCTATGTGTTCCCCAGTGTTTTTTCCCCAGGAAGCCGGAGAGTGGGAGGTGAGAATGGAGCAGAACAGCTGTAAGGCTCCCTCACGGAATAGCCCCTCAAGGTCAGATAGCTCACCGACAAGCGGAGAGATTCAACATCAAAAATGGGTAAGGATGTAGTGATATTATCCCACAATGTGAAGGGCTTCAACAGCCCCCAGAAACGCCGGGTAGCTTTCAGGGACTATAAAAGATCGGACCCCGACATTATCTTGATCCAGGAGACTCTTTTCTCCAAGGCTAACTCCCCTAAATATATTGACAGTAGATATAAGGTGTGGTTCCCAGCCTCAGCCAGTAAGAAGAAGAGAGGGGTAGCAATTCTCATTCATAATAGAGTACCGCTGAATGTTAATGTTGTAAAAAAAGACAAAAACGGTAGATTCCTAATCATAGTAGGTGACATACGTGGCCAAAGTGTCACCATAGCAAACGTATATGCTCCTAGTGAGCAAACAGGAATTTTCTTAGAGAGATTTTTCTCAATATTAAGTAAGCTGGCTCAAGGCTGCGTAATAGTGGGTGGGGACTTTAACCAGACGCTAGACCCATCATTGGATAGATGTACAGCAGGTGGCTACAGCAGATCAAAAGCACGTTCCGCATGGTCCAAGGGTCTGAGGACAAATAGCCTAGTTATATTTGGCGGGAACAGCACCAGGGGAAAAATGAGTACACCTTCTACTCACACCCACACGACAGATACAGCAGGATAGACTACTTCTTTGTAGCCAATAGAATGATCTCTCAGATCTCCCATACGGGAATCCATGATATTTCATGGTCAGACCATGCACCGGTAGAGCTGCGGTGCACCGATCTTAGGCTGGACAGACCAGGAGCGACCTGGAAACTCAATGAGTTATTGATAAAGATCCCCGAGATTGAACAGAAGGTAGGGGATAAAATCAGGGAATATTTTAATGACAACATTGGCAGTGTGATTTCACAGTACACCCTATGGGAGGCCCATAAAGCGACACTGCGAGGTGAGCTTATAGGGCTTGCGAGCAGGCGGAAGAAAGAAAAAGAAATTAAGATTACGCAATTACGTTCCGAATTGGCCGACCTGTCCGCCCGACATAAGAGTAACAAACAAGCACAGACCCTGAAGGCCTGACTGGATACAAAAACGAAACTAAATTTACTGTTGGCCTCCCGCGCCGAGAAGGAAATGTCCTGGTCCAAGCGGAAATTTTATGAAAAGGCGAACAAACCAGATACCCTCCTTGCCAATAAACTTAGAGAAAAAGTACAGAATTTCAACATCCAGACAATTCGGACACAAAAAGGTGACCTCACTTCTGACCCCAAACAAATCGTGGCAGAATTCAAAAATTATTATGAGACCCTCTATGATGGGGCGAAGGTCTCGCAGGGTGAGACTACTCAGGCGCAGCTAAAAACATTCCTGAAGAATGCACAATTGCCTAGATTAAGCAGAGAGGAAAGGGAAGCGCTACAGGAAGACTTCAAAGGGAGGGAGCTGATGGAGGTAATGAAGACACTGAAGCCATCTAAAGCCCCTGGCCCAGATGGCTTCTCTAACCTTTACTATAAAAAAATTTGGAAAATTCTAGCTCCCCACTTACTCAAATTATTTAACTCCATCTTAGCGGGTGCCCCATCCCTAGCCAGATGCTCCAGGCGTCCATCTCAGTGATACATAAACCAGGGAAGAGCCCAGCAGACTGCAAAATGCTATAGACCTATATCATTGATAAATTCGGATACTAAATTTTTTTCCAAATTACTGTCTAACCGCCTTAATAAGGTTATGTCAAAGCTGGTCCACCCTGATCAAGTGGGGTTTATGTGTGGGAGACAGGCGGCAGACAACACTAGATGGATAATAGATTTTATTGATTTGGCACAGAAGCAAAATATCCCATCTATAGCACTAAGTCTGGATGCCGAGAAGGCGTTTGACCGGATTGACTGGCCCTATCTGAGAGAGACGCTTGGGGTGTTTGGAATAGGGGGGAGAATGATGGGCGCCATTCTAGCTCTGTATCGGGGACCGACGGCGAAGGTTAGGCACCAGGGCTTCCCGTCGGAGGAATTCCAGATAAAGAGTGGCACCAGACAGGGATGCCCCCTGTCCCCGCTTCTTTTCGCATTATGCATTGAGCCCCTGGTGGCGCATATCCGCCTCAGCCCAGACATATCAGGAATACAGATTAAGGAGCAGTCACACAAGGTGGCCCTGTATGCAGATGATGTTATTTTAGACTGCTGGGGGAATTTAATAAGATCTCGGGGTTCAAAATTAATCAGTCAACGTCAGAAACCCTAAACATAAACCTGCCTAAGGTCACTGAAAAACTATTAAAAGTAAATTTCAATTTCAAATGGCAAGCCTCCTCTATCAAATATTTAGGGATTCACATTACAAAACAAAATAGCGCCTTATACAAAGCAAATTACCCCAGACTAATAAGGACCCTGAGGGAGGATCTCAGAAGGTGGTCGGGCTACGGAATTTCATGGATCGGCAGGATCCAGAGCCTAAAAATGAACCTTCTGCCGAGAATACTGTACCTTTTCCAGACCCTCCCGGTACAAGTGGCCAGAGAGTACATCCTCCGTCTGCAGTCCTCTATGGTGAAATTTGTCTGGGGTAATAAAAAAACCACGCATTAAATCTAACACACTAAATCGACCGACTATAAGAGGAGGATTGGCGGTACCTTGTTTGTTGTCGTATTTCAGAGCGGCCCAATTAGCCCAAGTAATCCAATGGCACATGCACCGAAGTCTTTGCAGATGGGTTGAATTAGAAACACAGTGCTGTGCCCCTGTAAATTTACAGGACTTAATCTGGCTCCCGAACCGGGTATTTAAGACCATAGGGACACCGCTATCTGCAATGGGCAGTTCATTGGCGGTATGGGAGGCTACCAGATACAGGTGTGCCCTCACGACGCAGCATACCTTGATGACCCCGTTTGTAGGGAACCCTGATTTCGCTCCGGGTCTGCAGAGCAGAGACCTCGCAATTTGGAAGTTAAAAGGCCTCACAAGGCTCCTTCATCTGGAGAGAAGGAATACAATAAAACCCTTTGAGCAAATTAAATCAGAAAAAGAGATGCCAAACGCTGAATTTTTTAGATATCTCCAGATTAGAGCGTTTTACACCAAAATTCCAAAACGCCCAAGGCGCACAAATTTTGAGCAGCTCTGTTCAAGAGGAACAGATTCCACGGGACTCACGTCTAGGATCTATAGAGAGAATGTCTGTCCTGCAAAAGACGATGACATTAAACTCAGCTACAGGGCTAGATGGGAGTCGGACTTATGGGAGACATTAGAAGACGAAGACTGGGACACGATAGTACAGGCAGCGGCAAAAAGCTCTATATGCACTACTTGAAGAAGAATGCAATAAGGTCCTGATGTGCGGTGGTACCTCACCCCGATGAGATTGGCGAAGTTTGTCAGAGGTTACTCCCCATTGTGCCCTAAACAATGTGGAGAACAGCAGACTTGCTGCATATGGTTGTGAGTTGCACCAGAGTGGCCCCATTATGGGAAGACGTAAAACATTGGCTACAGAGACTTCTTGGTCGCCAGGTCCCCTTGGACACCTGGTTGTTCCTGCTCAGCAGATGCACACAGGGGCTAAGCAGATCGGAGCATAAACTAATTGCACATTTTGCAACAGCCATGCGGTGTGAACTCGCAGCATTATGGAAGCAACCAGATTTACACAGATCCCAAAATTAGGAATAGAATTTGGTATGTAGTCGGATGGAACAGTTACGAGTCTGGTCAACGACACCGCGAAACTTTCTAAAGGTCTGGTCGCCGTGCTGGCCCAGTTGGATATCCCGGGGGTGAGTGCCGCCAACATTCTGCTTTGATAGAGCAAAATGCATTCTCCTCTGATGTGCCGGTCCTAACTTTGGGTAGGTTGATAACTGGTAGGGCTGACCGGGTCTCATAACGTGTAGCGAGAGAGTTAAGGAATAGGGACATGAGGCTGTTGGCTTCAACGGGTTGGTAAGTGCTTTAGGAAGGATATGGTGGGCCCTCTCTATGGCTTCTCCCCCTCCCCCTCCACCCCCCCTCCCCCCAACCCCACACCCCCCATCTGTCATTGTCGTGCGTCTTGTTTGTTAGTTGGTTTCCCCCGAGAGCCTGATTGGCTCAATTGTTGGAAACCAGGGGGGGGGGGGGCGGTTACTGATTTGTACGACAGTGGGTTGTTAGAATATTGTTTGCCTGTACCGTCCACCCAATAAAAACTTTTGTTGGAAAAAAAATAAATTATTATGATGAACTGCCTTTTGAAATTACTGTACTCTACTCTATGTAATTTCTATGAACTGATGCACAACTAATCCTTCATCCCTCCCCCACGCACACACAAACTCTTATCGACAGACACCTCCACAGAGTCATTAATTTTCTGAATGTAATCCTCCTTGAGATGGGAGCTAGCTGCTTACTGCGCATGACTTGCCCAACTCCCCCCCTCCCCCACAGAGTCATTACTTTTCTGAAGCTAGTCATTGTGTTTTTAATCCGTCCCTAGCCGAGCGTCAATCACCTCACTGCGCCTGCATGTAATCCTCTTGAGATGGGAGCTAACGCATGACCCCCACCCCCCCCAACCCTTTGAGGCTTGTTTACGGTAATGCTTGGAAAATCCCTTCTCGAATTTGAAATGTAATCTGATTTGCCCAGCATTGTGAGAATTGAGAGTTAAAAAAACATTAACTGATTCATGTTGTTTTGTCATTCATCTTATTCATTGGTGTACTGTAGGTGTGTGTGGGGGGGGGGTCGGTGTTGTCAAGGATTATGATTAGCAGGAATGTAAATAAATATTTATTTTATTTTATCAGGAACCAAGAAATACAAATATAAAAATAATTAGGAATAATACATAATGCAGTCTTTATTAAGTTCTTCTGGCAGATTGAAATTGGATAAACATTTAGAAAACATTTGTAAAACATGGATAAACGTGAATAATGCACATTTATAAGAATATTATTTAATAATATATACTGTAATGTATAATATTTATATATAGTAATATTATTTTTTCCGTCTTTATCTTGTTCCTCATTCTGTGTACAGTACAGTAGTTCATTGAGAGAGGAGAGGGTTTATGTACATCATTACTGCTGTTTATATACTGTACATTTGACTGTACAAACAGATTACACTGGGCACAACACCCCACCTCCCCCCAGGCCACCCTTTTTTCTTGAAACGACAAGAAAACAAATAATTAGTGCAATTATGTGCGTACTGTATTATGGCATTGTGTGATGTGTAGTACTACTGTAGATGGCTGGTGCTGCTTTCTCTGGAAAGAAAAAAATTGAGCAATTAATAGGCAGTTACTGTAGTACTGTAAAACTAGTCTATACTGGAACTACTGTATACTCTGACTACTGTTAAATAATATGTAACCAGGTGGCTGGTGCTGCTCTCTCTGGAAAGAAAAAAACTGTAACTACTGTATACTCTGACTATTAGGAAAGAAAAAATCTGTGCCATACTTACCTGGCTTGCGTGTACTGATTGATCTGTGTGGTTGATTGAAGTGCTGGTTGGTTAAAGTGTGTGCAGTTAGAACCAGAAGGAAAGGGAAGTACTGGGTATACTAGCAGGGGTGGCTGTTTTTGGGGAGTGTACAGTGGGTTAATCTATTTTTAAAGTGTGCTGTAATTTGAAACCTGTAACTTTTTTTTCCCTTTCTCCTGCCTGAGGCAGAGTGGGTGTGGTTGGTTAATTGGCTGGCCTAACACACCTGCAGTGGGTGGGGTTAGTTCATTGATAACCTAACACACCTGGTGGGTGTCCCCATTTAAACAGAGGCTTCTAACGAATCCTGAGCTTGCGTGTACTGATTGATCTGTGTGGTTGATTAAAGTGCTGGTTGGTTAAAGTGTGTGCAGTTAGAACCAGAAGCAGTTTGAACAAGGAAGCAGTTAAACAAGGTATAGTTTTTTGAAGTACAGTTTACTGTTAGTACTTCTAAACTTCATAGTTGCTAGAATGAGCAGGATTGAAAATGCCACTCAATGCACATCTTGCCACATGTATGTGCACTTGGAGCAGCTGTTCCAAGGAGCATACCGCTGTGAGAAGTGTGAGCAGGTGGTCTCTTTAGTATCAGAGATTGCTGATCTGAAGAGGCAACTTGCAATATTGAGGGACATTGGCAATCTTGAAAGTGAATTAGAGCTCACTGAGCAGGCCCTTGCTTCGACTAGTGGTGCAGATGGTGGCGCTTTTAGTGAGGAGCAGGTAGGTAGCTTAGTTGCTGTTAGTGAGTAGCAGGTAGGTAGCTGGGTGACAGTTAGAAGGGGAAGCAGGGGCAATAGGGAGAGGCAGGTCATTTCTGAGCTGACACATCCCAATAGATTTGCCATGTTGAGTGAAGATATTGGGAATGTTGGGGCAGAAATGGCAAGGCTGGGGGAGACTAATTCCTCTAGCAGCCAGGGGAATAGTTCCTCCAGCACAGTGGGGACTCAGGATGCTCAGATACAAAGAAAGATTGTGGTGGTAGGGGACTCCATTATTAGGAAGGTAGATAGGTCAATCTATTGCCGGGACCGCATGAACCGAACAGTTTGTTGTCTCCCGGGTGCTCGGTTTTGGCACATTGCGGATCGGGTAGACAGATTGTTGGGGGGGGGGGGGGGGGGATTGACCCGGCGGTCTTGGTACATGTTGGCACCAATGACAAAGTTAGAGAAAGATGGAGGGTCCTAAAAAATGATTACAGGGATCTAGGACAAAAGCTTAAGGCAAGGACCTCCAAGGTAGTATTTTCTGAAATACTACCAGTGCCATGCGCTACCGCAGGGAGACAGTCAGAGATCAGGGAGGTTAATGCATGGCTAAGAAAGTGGTGTAGGAAGGAGGGGTTTGGGTTTTTAGAGCACTGGGACTCTTTTTCTGAGAGGTGCCATCTATATTCTAGGGACGGATTGCACCTCAACCCCCCCCTTCCCCCCCCTCCCATGTGAGTCTTCCCCCCTCCCCCTCCTCCCCTCCCCCTCCCATCCAATCACCACTCCCAAGAAAATGGAAAAAGTTATTGGGTCCCTGTCAGATTGTTGAAAGAACCATTGTCATGGGATCATGACACCCTTGTATGTACTGTTTGACATGATTGTACCCAATAAAAAAATTGAGTTAAAAAAGAAATACATGGATTGAGAAAGCAATCTACAATAGGGTTTGAGCTGCAAATCAAATTTGTTTGTGTTTGGACTAATACTCCATTTTTGTATTCTACTTTTCACATTTATACGTATTTTATGCATTTATATTATGTATTGAAATAATTGTATGAAGCATGAATATCACTATATATATATATATATATATATATATATATATATATACTTATTTTAAGGAATATCACGGATTTGTTTTAAGCGCCACTGTCACCGTTTATTTTTTCAGGTTTTATAAGTGGTAGGCAAGGAGAAAATCATGTAATGCGACTAATTAACATGATGTATCTATTGCAGGGTGCAGATAAAAATGTGCTTTTATCATTGGATGCTGAAAAAGCATTTGACCGAGTTGAGTGGCCATATTTATGGCCCACATCAAAGAAATTTGGATTTGGCTCTAAATTTTGTTCAATGATTCAGGCCCTTTATAATAAACCCAAGTCTGCACTCCTAATCAATGGGAATAAGACCTCATTCTTTACCATAACATGGGGAACGAGACAGGGTTGCCCTCTCTTCCTGCTTTTGCCTTTTCTATAAAAACATTAGCACAGATCATTAGGAGCAATTGAAAAATTGTCAGAGTCTCTAGTCAGATCCATCGCACAAAATTGCACCCGATGCAGACAATATTATTCTCTTTTTAAGGAGAGCCTGAGATTTCTCTCCCAAATCTTGACAACGCAGGAGAATATACTGTATAAAGAGTATATGAAGAGTAAGCAGGCTATAAAGTGAATCATACAAAGTCTAAACTAATGTGGCTGGGCTCGTCTCCCCAAAATTTGCAGCCAGGGATTATATTCCAGTCAGGAGTAGATCATATTACTTACCTTGGGGTACTAATTAATCCCAACTCGTTTACAGTGATTGCATGAGATGAATTATAAGTAAAGCACTTACTGACCTGGGTGCATGCATTGTTTGACCCGTGGAAAGGAATTTTGTTGACCTGGGGAGGGCAGAATGACGGCAGTGAAAACTATAGTTCTTTCAAAATTAATTTATTTATTTAGCTCACTGCCCATTCCTGCTCTATTCCTTTTTTGTTAAATTAGGAAGCATATTATGATATAATTTGGAACGATAAAAAGCCTTGTATCAGGTGGAGGATTTTATGTTCCCCCATAGAAAAGGGAGGATTAGCCCGTCCTAATTTTAAATTCTATCACTCCGCAGCATCGCTTAGAGCACGAACATGTTGGTACTCCACTCCATCAGATGCCCATTGGGTAGAATAAGAGGAAATACTTGCAGGAGTAAGCCCAATAGCATGCTTCATCCAGATTCTGCAAATATAGAAATAATCAGGTTGAAAACACTTCCATTTATCCCAAATGCCCTTTGTAATTGGAGATCTGTGAGCTCCTTCAAACTACAGCTCTCCAATACACTCTCGCCGTTTATTAAAATGAATATGATGAAACCCTTTAAAGGCGCAGAATTTAAACCACTTATCACTGCATTGAACACAGTGACTATTTTCAGATTTTAACATATTTACCAACAAGGGGCTATGATTTTGATGCAATAACTGCAAGATAAAATGGAACAATTAATGCCTTTTTACCAATACGGAATGCTTTAACAAATCTTCAAAACAAAACAAGTTTCCTAAGGGACTCATTCACTTTAGAATAGATTATTGATAGTGAGAAGCCTAAGCATATCTTGTCTAGGTTTCAGAAGGAGTTATCTTGCCTCTATACAGAGGACATAACACCTACACTTTACGTCTGGCACTTCGACATAGAAAGGAGATTGGATAATGATGAGGGGCAGGACATATGGTAGTGTGGGGCGTGGGAGCGTGGGAGTGGGAGCTCTGTTTCTGCCTCACTAAGGGAAACGAGCTATAAAATCTTTTATAGAACATACTTGACGCCTGTTAAACTAGCCAATATGCAACCTGGTCAGACAGATGTTTGCTGGAAGCTGTGTGGGCAGAGAGCACTTCTGCACATGGGGTGGAGTTGCCCTAGAGTTAACTCATTTATGAAAAAAATCTTTAGTTAGATCAAAAATATTAGAGGTAGATGTCTCCTTCCAGTCTGAAAGTGTGCTGCTTGGACTCTGGCCAATCGATGTGAGTATGCCTAGACATACAAAAACCTTAGGCATCTCATCTATGCCACCAAATATATATTAGCCACCACATGGAAAAGGCCCTTGATTCCATCTATAGAACTATAGAAGAATAGTTGGAAAGAGTTGAATGTATTAGAATAATGGAGAAGCTGACATATTCTCTTAAATATCAAATACCAAAGTACTACAAAATCTGGTCTCCTGATCACGAGTATGATAGTTAGGTTTAGTGATTGTTTTTGAACTGATGTATTGGGCCATAAATGCCAAGGTCCCTCCTACACCGAATAAGATGAAGTTTAATGTTAGGTGGATAAGATTAAAGGAGAATTGCAAGTTACCAGTCAATTTATCAGTACTACTGTAAAAGTGTGTAGCCAGGACTAATTTCCTTGGCTACCAGTCTGCCCCCTCCTAGCAGTAAGCCATGGTAAGAACAGGCTAACAGGAGTTATCATGGGTTTTCCCCACTCACAGCAGCTTCTTGATTGACAAGGGGAGACGGTGCGACTAGGCCTGTGTGTGTCCAATCAGGACTCCGATCTGGTGCCTACTTCCCTTGTACTTAAGGAGCTGCACTGCTAAATGTAGTCATAGCCTCTATCTCCTTGAGAGAGGCTGGTTTACCCAAACAATTGTGCAAGGCTCTGCCAATCTGTATTCCCTCCCCTAGGGAAGTGGATGGGAGACTATACCCTTTACTCCACCAGGGAGTAAGGGAAGAGCAAGGACTGCTTCAGGGCACCTTGGCCTGGAGTGTAGGTCCAGGGTACATCCTGAGAGTGAAGCCCCAAGAAGTGATTTCTGATGTGTATGCTGTACCAACTGAGTGTGCTATTCAAAGATATCTTCCTGCTTGAGACTACAATCTATCAGGGGCAGGGGAAGTAAGTTCTCCTGCAGGGATTGTCCCCACATCCCTGGGGCCTGCAAGAGATGGAGACGCTGTCATCGTGAGTACAAATCAGTTACTACCCCAGAAGCCTGTCCTGTTCTCCTCCACAACACCGCAGGAGACTCAGATCTACTGTAAGCCAACAGGTATGCACCACACCACACTGTGTAATGGCGAAATCCCCCAGCGAGTAGGGGAAACATTGTTACAAGTGTATTCAACTCTTCTGAATATTGACTTCTCCAGTTCTTTACTTTTGTTTTACTTTTATATTGAATCTCCCTATTGTTATGTTGAGAAAACTGCAATATACAATGTATAAGGGATTTCAAGGTCTGAAAGAATGTTGTGTTTACAATGTTTGATGTGTTTTGCAATATTGTAGTAGCAGGAATTATACAATAACACTTGAATAAAAAAAATTAACCTGGATAACGTTCTTATTTTTGTGATGCTACTGCTGGTTAAGATATGATACATTTGAAATATTAACCAAGTTCAAAAATTATGAGACATAATTGGTAAATATTTCACTAGGGCTTTTTATTCCTTTCTCTGAATCAATATGACAATAAATATAGGGAGAGTATCTCACCTAACTACAGATTTTGATCCAATTTACGAAATTAACAAGATAGTTCTTTGCAGATGAAGTACTGTATAATAACATTACACGTGAAGGGACCACTATTATTCCATCTACTCCTAAACCAAGAAGGCAGCTTGGAGCCCCTCAGTGACGGGGCTCATGACCGCTGGGGCCAGGCTCCCTCCTCTTCCCACCTACCCCCCCCCTTGCAGGGTCCCCTCACCTGTAGCACTAGGATGTGCATTGCCTCCCCGTCCTGGCCGGCCGTCCGGTTACTGCTTCCCCTCCCTTCTGCATGCGCGCCCCCCCTGCCCCCTTTTCTTCCCACCATGCCACGGGGGGGGGGGGGGGTTGGGCTTAGGGGATTTAAACTGGGCAGGGAGCGGGAAGACAGTCTGGCACAGGATGGAACTCCCGCCCACCCGGCCCTTTGTGTGATAAACATGACAGAGTTTAATTATATGGTGTATGCTGTATTTTTTCCCCCTTTCAGGGATGTGGATAAAAGAAAGACTTTGATGTTGACATACCTGAGGTGGACATTTTAAAGGCAGGTGTTGCCTTTGTCATGGCGGCTGTTGGGGGGTGAGTGCGCGGTATCCTTGCCAGCGGGGGCTCTATGGTGCAGATAATCCCTAAAGCCTTCGGTGGGGAGCGAGTAGGCAGGGCTCATTTGTGCATGATTCCCTGAGCCCAGTATCGCTTAACAGCCTGGCCAACGGGCGCCCAGCTTGGTGGGTGTGCGGGCCATGGTTGGGGTGCCAATGGCCTTTACCCGGGCAGGAGAGCACGCTGGCAGGGGTAGCACTCACCAAGGTTTATTATTATTTTTATTATAAAGGCCACTTCATTATCCCTTATGTCCTCTGCCTTGTTCTTTTGAGAGTATCCTGCCTCTTCAGTGGATGATCTACCATACCATATGAGTTGGTTACTCTGGAACAACCGAAACGTCATTATTTCTCACTGGAAATGTGAGTAATACTATATATTTTCACCTATTTTTGAGGAATCCTGAAATTACTGCACTATTTTCTTTTCCTTGTTTTCTGGTTATTTTCATACTTACCTGGATGAGCGTGCTCTTCGGACTCTGTTACTGCTACTCTAAAAAGGGAATCAGGATCGAATTCACCCCACGGCAGCACCCATCACAGGACAGTGTATGTATATAAACCTATTTATTATTTCTCTGTTTTATTTATATTCAGTATTTTGCGCTCTAGTCTTTGTCTGCATTTGTGATATATAGCCCCCTAAATTTTAGGTGAAGTAGTTGTTCCCTTTTTTGTTCACAGGCTTGTACCTTGATATTTTGGGGGTTGCTGTTCGGCAAATATTATCTGGGATCTATCATTCGCCATAAAACAAATGACTGCAGCACTCAAAGGGTTAATCACCACTGCCGTGATACCTTACCGCATTTTATTTACATCATTCTGGAAAACTAGTGCGCAGAACATTTTGGGGGGTAACCCTTTTGTTCGTTAATGCACCTCACAGGCAGGGTTACCCTCCGAAATAATGTGCCCACTGGTTTTCAGCACGAAGGTTGTAAATAAAATGCGGCAATGTACCGCGGAAGTGGTGAGTAACCCTTTGAGTGCTGCAGCAGTCTGTTTGCTTTTATGAGAAAGGGTTACCTGGTTGAAGCGCATGGATTCCAGACTTGGACACCACTGTTGAAAATAAAATAAAAGTACGCTACAAACGACCTCGCTATCTGTCATTCTCAATCATAACCCGTAATCTCGTAAACATCATCATGTTACTCCCCTCAACTGCTTTGCTGTGACTATCATACTAGCTGTTAATTCTGTTAAATCTGTCTTGAAAACAACCTTCTTGCCAGAAGCACTTTTTCTCTGGTTATAAGCTGCCTCTTTTAAAGCATTAAAACATTAAAAACCCTATATGGTTTAAAAAAAAAAAAAAAAAATCAGTACTGTAGTGATGACACGGTCTGCATTTTTTTCTTAACTCCTAATGCCATTTTAATGATTTTTTTTAATATACTGATCATCCTTTGGTTGCTACAGCAACCATTGAGCACGTCATATACACTTCCTCTTTCAAACAGGCTCTGACACACACCTTTCTGAGCCCTGCCATTTTGAAACAAGTATTACAAATAGCAGAATGTCTATTACTCTGAAATCTGTAACAATCTGTTACACATAGTAATATAATGTTGCATGTCAGCTGCAGCATTTCACAGACTGCAGCTCAAAGTTAAAAGGCGGCCATTTCGTTAGGCACACAATCAGAATTTTGACAGATTTACAACAGTAACATCAAACAATTGCCAGTTTAGTATTTTTCCAGGAGTTAGGGGAGCGCAGAAGTCAATATGCAGTAGGGAACAAATAAAAACACAACATAGTGCAAATAAAGTTTGGTAAGGGAGAAATGTGTGGAGGAATTCTTTCAGGTGAAAACTCACATGATGTCAGTAAAAAAACAGGCATTTCAGAGATCAGTGGCAAATTGCTTGATTCTGACTGGAAAGGTGTAAATCCCCACTAGGAACGGTCTGATGTAAAGTACTGGCACTCGGACGATGTCATCAGTAACAGTATTAGGGTGAAGAGAGATAGACAACCATAGTGTGATCTGAGAAAATATCACCATTTTATAAACACAATAAAAATTGAACACTTACACAGTGTCATAAGAACATAAGGCACGTAATAAATCTGATGTATCACCCGCTCGGTTACTCCCCGCTGCCTCCGTTTCAGACCTCTCAATCGCGGCGAGTCACTTCCGGGTTGGGGCGCGCACCGGGACCCTGAGGGTCAGTAGATGAAGATGTGTTAAATTCATGAACCCAAGCAGAAAACCAAAAAAACTAAATTTGTATTTTGCTGAAGCAAGTGGATTTGCAGCTAGCAAGTGCTGAGTGTAAAGTTTGCCCCGTCGGGTATGAAAGGATTGCTGTGCTGTGTAAAGCAAACGCCATAAGCAAAGTATTGAGTGTTTAGTTTACCCTGCCGGGGTTGGAAAAAGTAAAAATTGATTTTTGTAAAGTCGTTGCCCTAAGAAGAACAAAGACGGTTCAAACATTGTAAAGCAAGTACAACTCGCGTGTTGTGTATAAAGTCTGCCCCGTCGTGTGTGAAAGAGAGAAAAAAAACCCCCAAAAAATTGGATTTTAAAATGGCCAACGTCATATATTTGTGTTATAATGTACGTAACCATACAAAACAGGGTCCCTTCAGGCCATACGATGATGAGGAGGATGATGCTGATGTCTCTTAAGTGGCCCCAGGAAGAGAGCCGCACCCACAGATGAAAGCTGCAGAAGGGACCAGCGTCCAGAGTGCAGGATCCCATAACCTTGGAGTCAATGCCCAATAATTTGGAGCCATGCCAGCTAAAACGAAACCAGGTGACTTTCTAGAGGATTCAGTATCCTGGGCCTGTCAAGAGCCAAGTCACATGGAAGAATTGTGTCCCCACATCCTGAAATATAACAGTGGCAACAGGAGCAGCATGAGGAATACTGTATACCACAGCAATGAAAGCAAGCAATGTGGTATGAGCAAGAGGAAGTGACTGAATCACTTGAGTCTGCGATGGCAGGACAACGTGCATCGGAAAGACGCCGAGATGTGCTGGAGACCAGAGGGACGGATGGAATCGTCACAGGAACAGCGGCAAAGGGAAAGGAGGAGCGAAGGGAAGGTTAATCCTTGATCCAGAATCAAGATGCCTTAAATGCTGCACTCCAAACTGCCTACCCTGAATATAAAGTCCTGCGGGAATGCTTAGGTAAGGAACGAAAAGCTAACGCCAAAATACAATAGCTTAACGCAGCGTTACAGAGGTTTAACGCAGAGTTACAGAGGCTTTACGCAGAGTTACAGAGGCTTCACGCAGAGTTACAGAGGCTTAATGCAGAGTTACAGAGGAGTATACGCCCAGCCTTACTTGAGCATGCTGTTTTGCAGAATACAGAGCGTCTCTTATGGGGTGAGTTGAAGGAGGTGAAGAATAGTCTGGAGAGGGCAAACACTGTGGTGGCCGCTATGGTTGAAAAGCAGAGCAGTCTGATCAAATGATTGCTAACCTGAAACAGAAAAATGAGGAGACTCTGCAAGATGTTCACAATTGCCGTAGAGAATTGGATGTCTCACAAAAAGCGTTTCACACTCTTAACATACTGTAGAGCTGGAGCACTCTAGCCAGGAGTGCCAATGTCTAAACACAGAGTTACGTACCTTAAAGAAGACCTTTGAGAAGGCTCTGACTAATATAGAGACAGTAAAATGGAGAACCAAAGCTGGAAGGAAGAAGCTTCACATTTGAATGACCTTGAGTATACAAAGGATACCGCTACCGCCATGTACAGAAAGCCGAGCGAATCAGAAAAAACAAGTACTGACAGGAAACTGTATTATGAGTTGTCCCAGAAAGACGTTCAAAACCTTATCACAAAATTAAAAGTTTCTCAGCAAGAGGCTTGCGTGCTCAAAGCAGAGTAAAGAGAGAATTTAGTAGAGGCTTGCTTGCTCTGTGTAAAGAGAGAATTTACACAGGAGAATTTGGAGCAGGAAGCACCGGAGAGTGCAGAAATAAGGCTGCATAAAGAGCTCAAAGTCTCCAGAAAGAGATTCACATCCCCAGCACAGAGCTGGAACTCTCACGCCATGAGGTTCACGCTCTCAGCACAGAGGTGTGAATTAGGATGCTGAGCGAGAGATCATGATTCGTTTAGAGACTATAAGAAAAGCAAAGACAACTCTGAGACAGAAAAATTCAGACTGACTGACCAGGTCACTGAAAGAGATAAGATTCACCAAGTAGAAAATGTAAAGAAGCAATTGATCCAGGAAAAATTAGAAGTGCAGGAAGCACGGTGAATGAGAAAAAGTACTGCAAAAAGAAGATGACTCCTGGAGCAGCACAATCCAGTACAGCAAGGTACCAGGTGTCCTGCAAAGAACCTGAGGAGCTGACGGTCCGTGCTCACAGTCATTGGTGAAGACGCCGTCTCAATGCTGATAGATGGCTGTACCCAGGCTGTATACCAACATGCCAAGTGCTCCGGCGCGTCCAGAGATTCAAACAGATGCGCCTATGCTTGTGGGAAAGTGGATGTATATCCTCTTTGATAAAACTGTGAGACCCTGCGTGCTCCATCCCAGTGTTCGACAGGTAAAGTCGAGTTGAGATGGTCACTGCTCCCTTGAACTGCACCAAGCTTTAGAGTATAAATCAGCTTTATTGAAACAAAATACTGAACATCACAGACAGGAACACTCTGACGCGTTTCATCCCGACATGGACTTATCAAGAGTAAAAACCCCCGACACACAAGCAGACTAAATAGGACCAACTCCAATCTGATTGGACAGAGTGAAATAAGACCCAGCAGATTTAAATAAATGAATCAGAAGAACGAAGAGGCTGGGTCATTGTTCTAAATAGGAATGCTTGGTGTGTAAAGACAATAGTAAAAAAAAAACCAATGACATATATGTACAACAATTAATTAAAACCAAAGACACGTGATTTCAAGCATTAATATGAACTAAACTAATGAAACAATTCTTATGTAACATGAATAATCATAAATGCTGATGTATCAGAATCTACCTTAGTAAAGAAAAAGAAGAAAAAGAAGGCTGGTACTGTAGGTTGCTTACACAGGAAGCTATACAAAATGTTAAAGATGGCCCGGTGATGTTTGAAGGGAACCTAGCTGAAAATGCTCTGCAACCTACCAGACTTGAAGTGGATCTTCTCCATGAACAATTGAATAAAGAGTTTGAAGTTTCCCATAAAGAGAAACATCCTCAGCACAGAGCTGGAACTCTCACGCCATGAGGTTCACGCTCTCAGCACAGAGGTCTGTGAATTGAAGGATGCTGAGCGAGAGATCATGATTCGTTTAGAGACTATAAGAAAAGCAAAGACAACTCTGAGACAGAAAAATTCAGACTTGACTGACCAGGTCACTGAAAGAGATAAGATTCACCAAGTAGAAAATGTAAAGAAGCAATTGATCCAGGAAAAATTAGAAGTGCAGGAAGCACTGGTGAATGCAGAAAAAGTACTGCAAAAAGAAGATGACTCCCTGGAGCAGCACAATCCAGTACAGCAAAGGTACCCAGCGTGTCCCTGCAAAGCAACCTGAGGAGCTGACGGTCCGTGCTCACAGTCATTGGTGAAGACGCCGTCTCAATGCTGATAGATGGCTGTACCCAGGCTGTATACCAACATGCCAAGTGCTCCGGCGCGTCCAGAGATTCAAACAGATGGCGCCTATGCTTGTGCTGGAAAAGTGGATGTATATCCTCTTTGATAAAACTGTGAGACCCCTGCGTGCTCCATCCAGTGTTCGACAGGTAAAGTCGAAGTGATAGATGGTCACTGCTCCCTTGAACTGCACCAAGCTTTAGAGTATAAAATCAGCTTTATTGAAACAAAATACTGAACATCACAGACAGGAACACTCTGACGCGTTTCATCCCGACATGGGACTTTATCAAAGAGTAAAAACCCCTGACACACAAGCAGACCTAAATAGGACCAACTCCAATCTGATTGGACAGAGTGAAATAAGACCCAGCAGATTTAAATAAATGAATCAGAAGAACCGAAGAGGCTGGGTCAAATTGTTCTAAATAGGAATGCTTGTGTGTAAAGACAAATAGTAAAAAAAAAACCAATGACATATATGTACAACAATTAATTAAAACCAAAGACACGTGATTTCAAGCATTAATATGAACTAAACTAATGAAACAATTCTTATGTATACATGAATAATCATAAAAATGGAAAAGAAAAAGAAGAAAAAAAACAAAATAACTTCATCTTTCCAGACTCCAAGGTTGTAACAACTGACTGTAAAGTATTTGCATACTCTCTCTCCCAGCAATACTGGTATCTAATTTCTCATTCTTTCAAGCTCTTCCGCTTGTAGGCTTTTCTGCAAGTTTAATTCATCCGCGAGAGATCCCTGTTTCTTGAGTGCATCCTGCAATTCTCCTCTCAGGTTCCTTATGTCGTCCCTGTGCTTTCTCTGAGCTTGCTTCCATGTATCCTTTATTATATTGTGGTGCACTGTGAATTTCTTCGCTAGGGCCACAGCTTCTTGCCTCAGTTTCTGGACCTTCTTGTGCTCCCTCTTGTATAGAGTCACCTGGCCTCTAAGCTTGGCCTCCAGTGAAGCTCTGGTGGTGTTCAGGGTAGTCTTCAGTTCCTCATGCTGCTCTGCGGGGATATACTGGGTAATTCCTGCAGCACTTGTACTTCTTTAGCAGCCTGCAGATTTTCTTCCTGCAGAGTTTGCTGCTTCTCCTCGGCATTCTGGAGGTGCGTACACAGACCTTGCAGTTGGTTCTGCAAAAGGTGCTTTGCTTGTGCATGTTGCTCCAATGCTTCCAATAGTTTCTTTATTTTTTGTAGCTCGTGAAGCTTTTCCTTCTTTTCATTGACGTGGTCTCTCAAATCAGAATTTTCTTCTTCCAGCCTTGTATTTTCTCTTTTGCAGTCTCTGGAATATTCAGGGCCTCCTTGTAGTCCTACTTCCACTTCTGATTTGAGACTCCCGGTCCCCTGACATGAGACTTCTATCTCTAGGTTGAGTGTCTGAAGCTCCTTCTGAGAGACTTTAAGATCCATACTAAGACCGAGGATAGCTTTTTTGGGAGATGTCCAGCTCCTCAGCGAGACTGTGATGTTTATTTTTAGAGACCTTCAGTTCTGTGCGGCAACTGCTGATCTCTAGTGGGAGGCATCCAGTGCTATGCGGAGAGTGTGAATCTCGTTTTGACAGACTTCCAACTCTCTATGGGAATTGCGAACCTCTTGCTGAGAGAGACTAATCGCTTTCAGTGCCTCCTCATACTTCTTTTTCAGATTACCAATCATTCTATCAGATTGGCTCTGTTTTTCATGCATTTGCAGTATCTAGCTCAGGCTTTAGATCCTCCAATTCGGTCTTGGCCAAAGAGTAAATTGTGAGCACATTATTTTGTAGCAGTGTTATTTTTCTGTAGAAAACAGAAAAATAGGGGAGCACAGGATTAAATGATTGAATGGACACAAATACAATATATAGGTAAATACCCAGAGGCAGGCTGCTGAATTTGTAGCCAGCCCCTTTAAACCACACTGCAGTGCACAGGGGTTTGCTTGACCACGGTCAATGCACCTGCTGTGTGGTTGCGGAAAAACAGGGGGGGGGAGGGATTGTGGGTCAAATCAAAATACCTCAAACACTCACATGGCCATGTGTGAGTGGGACACATGTAGAATGGTTTCCTCTCCTTCTCCTCCTCCCTCCTCAACCCAATCGTCTAGGTAAGCTTATCCTCAGGTCCTTGTGCCCCTTCATCTTGGGCTATACCCCCACCAGTAGTGTTTGAGACCAGAGATAAGTATTAGATTACATTCAAACAATTTTAATAGCATAAAAAATCCAAACTCACATTACAGATAGTCTCAGTAAGCGACATCTCCAAGTTTGTGCCGTCCACAGAACCCCTGTGCTCCTGCTCCCGCGTCTGGTTCAAAGCTATGGAATGCAGCTGAAACGCAGGCAGCAAAGGCTTCTACGGTGGCCTCTCTGGTCCAGTTCACAGAGCTGCGTGGTTTGCCGTGACAAGAGCTTCGTCAGGTTCCAGTATTGAGTGTTTGTAGCATTTTTTTATTTGATCCACAATCCCTTCCCCTCACCCCCATTTTCCCCCAACCACACAGCAGGTGCATTGACCGTGGTCAAGCAAACCCCTGTGCACTGTAGTGTGATTTAAAGGGTCTGGCTACAAACTCAGCAGCCTGCCTCTGGGTATTTACCAACAGTATATATTGTATTTGTGTCCAAATAATCCTTTAATCTTGTGCTCCCCTATTTTTCTGTTTTCTGTACCAATCCTAAAGGATCCAGGATTGATCCTAGGTGGGGTTGAGCAGCGGGAGCCTTCAAACCCTGGTATGGTTTAAACAGCAGGGAAGCAGTGGAGGTAGTATCTTTAATCTGGAATTCACAACCGGCCGTAGTTTGCGCCCGAGTAATCTCTGTTTCGTTATTTTTCTGTAGCCCAGCGTTATTTTTCTATAGCTCAGCGTTATTTTTCTGTAGCTCAGCGTAGTCAACTATTTCAGTTTCAATAGTTTGCGGAGTATATCACAGGCATGCCTAGCAGTTTACAGGGCATTTTCAGGGCTGATCAAGGGATCGTCACATATTGGTTCCGGCTCCACATCCCTGGTATGGTTGGTTGAGGGTTTCTCACTGTTAGCACCGGACAGACACTTCTTTGGTGTACACGCCTCTGCCATGGGGCATCTGGATTTTCTGTCATCCGAGGGACGAATTCTCCATTTTCTCTTGGCTTCAGGGTATCTTGGACCCCCTTTTTCTCCGCGGGATCTGCGGACGTGTCTGTTCCTTCCACGGTAAGTGAAGAACTGCTTTTCTTTTTCTTTTTTCGCCTCTTTGTTTTGGACAACTACATCCCATCAGGGATACTGGGGTCTCCTTCTTTATTTGAACTTTCAGTAGTTTCACTTTATCCACCAGGCTTTTCTTGCAGATGCATTAGCTGGCGTAGATATTAGTGATTTGCTGCTCCCTTTCTTGCTCCTGCCTATAACATTCGTCATCATAGAGAGCGGTCTTTTCGTTATGTACCGAGTTCAGGCACCCCCACCATTCTTGGGGTGTTTTGTGGGTATGACTTGGTTTGGGTTCCCCATAAGAGATGTCTTTATCCTCATCTGTATCTTCATATGACCGGAAGGGCCACTCTTCCGTGGGGTAGGGTTCATTACAGGAATGCCACATCCTGGCCTCCATTTTGACGGTATCAGGTGTATTTTCCTTCCCAACCTCGTGAGGCTCTATTGCGCTGTTTTCTCTGTATTCGCTAGAACTCCAAATTGTGGTAGTCCTAAAGTTGGGCAGACTTTGTTTGTAGAGTTCGTAGCTCTCACAGGCATCTCTGTAGACTTTTTCTTCTTTACTTTTGCAGATTCTGAAACATTAGTAGCACTGTGCACACATTCTTTCTCATTAGTAATACCGGATGTGCACATGCCAAGAAAAACCTCTGTACCTTCCTGTGAGGAATTTGGGAGCGCGTCCCTTGCGGCACGTTCCCTCCTCGCTTAACTAAAGTACTGCAGTGGCAGCTGCTGAAGATTCGCCCCCGCTGATGTGCGCATCACCGTTCCTGTTACAGAGCGTGCGCGCACCCGCTCCTTCTATGCACGGTCACTGAGCATAGCTCCGCCCCTCGGGATGCGCCGCACCTGCGCAGTGCACCCGCATGATGGCGCGCAACGAGCCCCAGCTACGTGTCAAGTTTTGCTATGAGCCCTTGTCTCCTGCAGCCTATCCTTGGCATCTGCGGAGGCCCCGCCTCCGCTCCCTCCCCTACTGGTTCCTGTCTCCTATATAAGACTGCCTCTTCCTGGCATATCTTGCTGAACATAAACTTTGTGTAGCCTTGTGTGTGCCTGGCTTGTCCAGCCCTGTCTTGCTTTGATTTCTACAGTTACCTCTCGTGTACCGACCTGGCTTTGCATTTGGAGTCTCTCTGGCTCTTGACCCTTGGCTTATGGATTAACCTCTTGTGTACCGACCTGGCTTTCATTTGGATTCTCTATGGCTCTTTACCCCTGGCTTACGGATAACGACTACGTGTACCTCTCCTACCCTTGGAACCTGGCGAGTATTGGATTAACCCTTTTTTTTCATACCCAGACCCAGCAACGCTACAAACCACCTACTGGGCCCCCCTTTGCTACTGTGGGTGTGTGGCTTTGTCCTTCCCACCTCAGTGCTGGGGTCAGGTCTTGTCTGTGGGCTCGCACAAGCGTGATTAAAAAAAATATTCCTCTGGCTGCTGCCCTTTTTCTGGGGCCACGTACGGTTCATCCTCATCATTTGAATAAGGCCTGAAGGGACACTGCTACATGTGGCTTGGCTCTTTACACCAGGAACACATTTTCTTCCCCATTAATGCAGAGTCTGTATTTGACTTCAGCTGGGCAGCCATTTTAAATTCCCAGGATTTTTTTCCCCAAGTGGTTGGTCACAGCATCAGTACCTTGTTTGGTTCACCGTCTGTCGCAGTCCTCCCATTCCAACTGTGGCATTGTCGCTTTCTCCAGTGCAGTGTAGTTTTCCTGCCTGGATGTGTAGCCCTTTAATTCTGGTCACTGCTGCACGTGATTCTTTGTTTTGTTGCTCAGGCTGTTCGCAGGAACTTAAGCAGACAAAAGCACAACAAATGTTCACAGGCAGTCTCTGGAACCCCTTTAAACTTCAAGGGCCACCTCTCATCCCAACTTCTGACACAATATGTAGGAGATGTGTGCAGAGGTATGCAATGGAGACCGTTTTAAGGTGAAACTAAAATGAGGCTTTATTGTGCCTGTTCCTTTAACATGGCAAAAACTCTCAAAATAAACAAAATAAAGGCCTACTCCGCTTTGGAGTATATCTACACCTTTACTCCGTCCCTTTCTAACTGGGTGGGTCGCTAAGCTAGTTACCACCGCCAAACATATATACATATAGATATACAACAGTCCAAGATGAAAGTCTCTTATCTGTTTGTTGTAGCTGTAGGGGAAGGCCTCTTTGCTCTCATGGGTCAGCACCCTGGTATGCTATGGCAATGTTTGTGTCCAGGTATAGAGGTCTGGTTCCCTTGGCTTGCTATCAGCATACAGTCCTTCTGCAGCTCAAGACATCTGTTCCTCTGGTCAGCCCTAGTTGTGGGCTAAGGAAAATCTCCTTCCTGTTTCTCAGAACAGGCTTTTTCTGACAGTCCTAATCAGCCAGGTGGAGTCTGGTTGATCGCTGGTGTGCAATTATCCAGCACACTGCTGGACTAAAGGCACGTTTTTCCAACACTGATAAATCCCTTTTACACTGAAGAACAAATATAATGGAATATGGATACGTATCCCTCTTCAAACCATGTTCTAGCCATATCCAAGTGAAGGAGAGGCTTGGCAATGAAGAGAAACAAGGTTATACCCCTGAAAACCACAAATACATCTTTATATCAGAGAAATGGCCTAGGATGTACAGTAGTCCAGGTGACAAAAGATGATATACCAACTTCACAAAATGAAGAGAAATATCTCCTGAAGGTGATTTACAAGGAAATCTTCAAAGACAAGACAAACAGTTGGATTGCTCCGCCTCCATTCCATTCACCCAGTGGACATCTCCTAAACAAAGTAGAGGAAATTGAGAAATCCACACAAACAAATCAATGGCACCATGTGCCTACAAACCAGAAACCTGCAGACTACAGCTAGTAGTCTACAGCTACAGGTAAGTGTCTACAGCTCACACACAGAGCAAGTCATTGCCAACAGTCTCTGACACATCCCATCGGTTCCAGCAGGCATATTTGAAATAATAACCCCAGAAGTAAATACAGAGTTTGTGCGGTGTTCACAAACGTGACACCTAAGGATTGCATCGTTTCTCTAAATGGACAATGCTCCAGTGAGCGTTTGCACGTCTCAAGCATGCTGACACTGCTTTCGGCCACACACCTGGTGGTAAAGTAGACACCTGTCGTGGTTGGCATCTCTGCAAGAGTATAATCAGTGTCAGCGCAATAACAGAGGCAAAGAAGATTGTCTCCAGTTGCGTCCAGAAGGAAATGCAAGCAGATGAGTTCAGCTGTATCAGTGGAAAAAGGCTCAGTGGAAAAATGAGAGTTCCTTCTGGAAGTTGAATCATACAATCCCCAAGTGTACTGGGAATACACCATTGAAATTGCTCAACGGAGAAGACTCCACGATCCTGCAGGCAGGTTCTACTTGACTCTCCCATGAGCCTTGACAACGTTCATGGTTGCAGTCTCAACCATTGTTAGAACCAGAACTCTTACCAAGACTATAAGGACTTGGGATACCACCGCCTGGGTCTCCCTATTACCATTTTTGCAGGTCCTACCCATTCTATGGCCCCTAAAGCACATTGAGGAGCATCCAGCCATCCTGGACTGGTTCGCCTACTTGGTACCTTTATCTCCAAAAGGACTTTGGAGTCCAGTGGTACCAGCTATCACATGTTATGTGGAATATGGACTTTATATGATGTTTATTGTATTGTTTTGTTATATACTTTACTAGCTGATATACCCAGCATTGGCCAGGATTGCAGGGGTGGGGTGCGTGAAGGGCGGGGTGCATTAAGGGCAGGGAGGGGGGGCGTGGAGGGCAGGGAGGGGGGGGGCGTGAAGGGCAGGGAGGGGGGGGCGTGAAGGGCAGGGAGGGTGAAAGTGAGACACAAATTGTTGGCAGGAGTAAAATGTCCCTCTCCACACACACACACACAAACGACGGGAGTGAGAGGTGGTGGAGAGTGGAACTGGCGCAGATCCGAGGAGGCTGCTTGGCCCCCCAGCGGGCATGTCCCAGCCCACGCGGCCACCGGAGGGAAGTGAGCGCCGGGGAGGGAAGTGAGCGCCGGGGAGGGAAGTTAGCGCCGGGGAGGTAATGGAGTAACCGGAGGTAAAGGAGCTCATGCCGAGCGCAGAGTGAAGGCGGGAATATGGCAATTGTAGCATGATGCTGAACGGGAGCGAGGTAAAAAAGTATTAAGGCAATGAGAGGAAAAGGATGTAATTGTGAAAGAGGCAGTAATTAAGGCAATGAAAGGCTGGACATTAGTAAGGTTTGGCAAAGGGTAAATAATGAAGGCAATGAGAGGGGAAAAAAATTAAATGAAAGTCAGCAAATAATTAATTGGCAAACCGGGAGTGCGTAGGTGAAGGTGGTGTGATGGGCGGCCATTTTATAATGGCAATTAAGAGTGTGTAGAGCGGGAAGGCAGTTGAATGTGGCCATTTTGTGTCATGTTGATTTATGGAGTGTCGGGCGGCCGTGTGCAGGCTAGCGTGGCTACAGTAGTGTATTTAGCGCTTATGGGTATAGTGAGTGTCGGGCAGGTGCAGGCTTTGGCGGGCGCTGATACAGGGAAAGCTGCGTGGCTACAGGGAGTGTCGGGCAGGGTCCGTGCGGGCGTGTGTGCGTAGCTGAAGAGGACAGGGAGTTTTGGGCGGGTGCAGGCGATGGCGGCCGCGGCTTCAGGGAAAGGTGCGCGGCTACAGGGAGTGTCATGTGTGCGGAGCTCAATAAAAGTGATTTTTTACAGTGAAGGGAGAACGCCATTTTTTAAGAAGCTGTTTTTATTCTGGTCTCAGGTGTGAGTGTGTAACAGTGAGTGTCATGGTCTCAGGTGTGACTGTGTGTGTACACAGGGGTGACAGTCAGTGTGTGTGTAGACAGGGCAGTGTGTGTGTAGACAGGGGTGAGAGTGTGAGATGGATGAAAGGGCAGTCTGTGTGAAGACAGGGGTAATAGTGTGAGATGGCTGAAAGTTACCATGGACTCCGCAGGAGTTCTCTGGGGGTATGGTGTGTCAGTGTCAATGTGTGACAGTCAAGTAGGTGTGTGTCAGTGATGCCAGTGTACCTTTTGGCCAATGACAGTCGTGTGGGAGGCTGAGTATGGGCGGGCGGACACAGGGACCAATGTCTGTGTGTGTGTATGTGTGTGTCACAGTGGAGCTTACCTCTTGGCCAATGAGAGTCGCGGGGGGGCGGGCAGACCCACAGACCAATCACATTCACCACATGTTGTTTCAACCCCACAAATTTCGAATTAATATATTAAGATAGTGGTATCTACTGATAACAAATGGGGTTCGTCCTGGAACCTGTTTGTTGTTTCCCCTGTTCGGAGGCTGCTATCACTCCTCAATATAATGTTGTTACTTTGTAACTCCCTTCCCTGGCTTCTCACCCTGTTGCCTTGGCAACTCCCCTCTGCTCCTCTGTGAGTTGTGCTGCCCCTCCTCCCCCTGCTAGTTGGAACAGCCCTTGCCTTATTTCCTCCTTGTACAGGCAAGCACGCTTCCTTTCAGAACCAGCAGCCCTGCGAGTAACCATCCTTCTCACTGTTTTCCCAAAACAAGGCATTGCTTTTTTACCTTCTTTTCACATAATGGCTGCCTTCAAGATAGTCTATGTTTCCTGTATACCCCCTCCAATAAAGTTACAGATAATAGAAGGACTCTGTGTGAATTTAAAGGAGATGAGTTTAACTGCATGATCCTACTCATTTGCTACAATGATTCTGAACCAGAACAGTAAGGGCATAGGGTAGAGGGTTTTAGGGTATGGGATTTTAGGGTAAAGTTTTAAGGAAGGACTCTCTAGTGCACTTACAGCTACTCCAGCAAAAGCAGAGCACCATCTAGTGTAGACTGCACCCTTTTTGGTAGACCACAGATATCAAGGTATACCTCACGCTAGTGTAGCCTGCAGTCAGCAACGTTACACGTTGCACGAGCCACGCAATGGACCCCGCAGAGATAGCGAAAACGGGAGACGGCCAGTGCCAGTACAAACAGGGGAGTTGCCTCTGGGAATATGAGCCATATCCCCATCTTCCAGTTGCCTGATGATCCCCATCTGTTTATCTTGGCAGAACCATGCGGTTACTGCCAAGGACTTCGTGTGTTCTGAAGCCACTGGTATGTTCGTGGATAAACAGCGAGTCAATATTCCTCTCCAGAGAAAAGACATGCACTTGGGTATTTCCTCTATTAATTGTAGACAGTTGGGATCTGGGGTCATTCTCGCAAGAGACGACTCAGCTCAAAGTCACAGTTGGTGGTTTGCACCACGAGGTTCTTCAGCTGGATGTTATCCATTCCCCAACCATCGTTGTTATCCTGGGGCATCCTTGGCTACGCATTCATAAACCCCAGATTGACTGGACCTCAGGACAGATACTAACTTGGGGGTCTGCTTCTGATGGGAAATGCCTTCCACCATGTCATCTTGTTGGGGTCTCCTATCACCCAGGATACAAAAAGGTGCCCTATCCTGCCAGTTGTCCACGGACGACATAGACTCTACGGATAAGGTTCCCATCTTTCCTCCTGCTAAGATCATGTCTGCCATTACCATGCCCCAACGCATCCAGAAAGCCCAGGCCAATTTGCCTATCTCTCCCACCTCCTCCTCTCCGACGTCCCCCAGCCACAGCCCCACCAGTCCCAAGTTACAGCCCGACTAGTCCCAGGAACTCCCGAACCCGCCCCACCAGACCCAGTTACAACCCCACAGTCTGTTACCTCCCAACGTGCTCCACCAGTCCCAGTTAAAATCCCACCTTTCCCAGTTACAGTCCGAGCAGTCTCAGTTACTCCCCGACCTCCCTCAGTCACAGCCCCACTAGTCCTAGTTACAGCCCGACTAGTCCCAACCTGCCCCACCAGTCCCAGTTATAACCGCACCAGTCCCAGTAACAGCCTGACATGTCCCAGTTACTTCCTGACCTGTCCTAGACACAGACAAACCAGCCCCGGTTCCCCAGCGTACACCTCAACCTTTCCCAAGTACTCATCCAGATACACCCCGCCCTTCCCTACTGTGGACGTCCAGATAAACCAGGATCTGGTCACCCTGGAGTTCTACCCTGAAGGGGGGATTGTATAAGGGATCTGTCCGGAAACCTAAGATGGCTGCCGACAGGAAGTGACCTCTCTCCCTCACTGAAGCTACGGTGGCCATCTTACTTCCTGGCAATTCCTGCTCCTCGCTTCCTGACAGGAAGTCAGCCTCTCTCTGGCCCTCTTTGCCAGCAGCTGCTTCTGACCTTTAACTACTGTCGCGGCCGAGTTTATTCGAGCATTTGCCCGGTCTCGGCCGCGACAGTAACCGGGCGCGTGCCGGGGTGTCCCGAACGCGCGCCGAAGCCTCGGAGGAGCGGCCCTCCGATCGGGGCTTCTCCTTCGCCTCTCCGGGTCCGCCGGGCCCCCCGGAACCCCCCACCGCCGTCCCAAATATCACGGCACACCAGGGCTCCCTTGGGGAGCCCTGGGCATGCGCGCAGAGGGCGCAGGCACCCGATGAAGCGTGACCGCGCATCGGTGATGCGCGGCACGCCGAGGGAGTGGGGCTAGCAAGCCGGGGCATCCCCCGGCTTGCGGAACTAGCCCTGCTCGAATAAATCGTGTCGGTAGTGTAGCAGGCAGTTGCTCCCTGTCAATGCTCATGCAAAGTACTCTGTACCTCGTTCTTCTTGTGCCTTATCTTTGTCTCTCTGTTTACCTGCTTGTGCTTGACTTCTGCCTGAACCTGACCACCCATGCCTGCCGCCTGCCTCGATCCCGGAATTGGACTTGACTACCCCTGCATCTTAGGCATCAGATCCCAGGCCAAGGTCGGTGTACTACTCCCTACCTTTGCCCTGCGGGTTCGTATCCTGTCTTGCAGTCAGCAACATTACAGCATGACACTTAATTTATGAGCTCTTGCATATTCAAGTATACAACATAGAAACAGCATGGCAAACTTGAAAATGGCTTCTAGCAGCAGAGCAGGAGCTGATTTGTTAGCAGCAGCACTCTGAGCAATAACCAGTCTGATCTCTCCCTTATCCTGTGTTATCTGCAAGTGTCTAAAACATACCTAATGTTATATTCGATTTTCCCCTATAAAAGCCTTCAGCTTTTCAAACTGTACTGAAGATCCATCAAATGCAACTGATGCAGGAACAATGCTGCTAAAAAGTGCCCTACTGCAAGGGCGTACAAATGGAGAGGCACAAAATTTACCAGGGGGCAGGGGGTGTGGCAGTTAAAGAGGCCCTGCGCTCTCCCCCAAGGCATTTAAATTAAATGCTGGGGGACCACGCGAGGCCTCGTTAAATTTCTTCAATGTGACATCACGTGACCCATCCATAACATTCTCCTACCTTGTCTTCGGTGACGCATAGTCATGGTAACCCAGCATTACATGACCCTGCCACGTCATTGGACGCCGGAGCCGAGCAGGGGAGCGCGAGCAGGGGAGGAGAGCAGGCAGGGGGAACACATTGTGCACCCCTGCCCTACTGCATTGGAGCTGAAACTAGAGGTACCCCTCCCAACTTCAAATAAACCATTACAATATATCTGTGTAACGGTGTTTCCACCACCAGGTGGGAGATGTGGCCATTACGGATTGTGTGGTGCATGATACCTGCTGGTAACAGGATGGCTGAGTCGTCCGCCGGTGGAAGTGGGGACACAGAACTAGGCTTCTGGGGTTCATATCCTACATATCTCTTTAGCAGTGCAGCGCCTCCATCTGCCGTAGGCTCCAGGAACTGAAGGTGATCTCCCACGGTAGAACTATTACCTCTCCCCCCAATAAGGTCACGCACCATGCAGGAGGTATAAAAACAGGATCGGTTTATTATCTCTTCTGTACAGCACAGCAACAAGCAGGCTTCTGCAGTAACTCTCAGCTACCACTGAAGGATGGTCCCTGGACTGTCACTTTTTGGACTAGGGTGCCAGACGTGGCATGAGGGAGGTGGGGGTTCTGCCTGAGTTGGACACCGAGATCTTGCTTGGTAATGACCTGGGACATGTTACCTGCATTTTAACAACTGAGCTGGTGTCTGTTGCAGTGATCACCAGGAGCCAGTCAGCAAGCATTGCAGCTGAACCAGCCCCTGTCCCCCTGCATTTGGGACCTACGGTTCCAGCAGTCTCTGCGGAGACCAGACAAGTAAGCCAGACTAAGTCACCTTCTGAAACTGACTTACTGTTCCCTGTCCCTGTTCCCTGTCCCCTTGACTCAGGTATGACCCGAGGGTGGCCAGAGTTAGGTACCCAGTTTAGGGATGCGGTGCGATCAGACCCTAGCTTAGAGGGCATGAGACTTTGGGCGTCCGAGTCTAAGTCAAGCAATGGGTCTGATTACTTTTTGTGGCACCGCGGGCTCCTGTATAGAGAGCAAGGGACTACAGGGTTAGATGAGGTATGGACGGGGAAGAGACAGCTAGTGGTACCCTGGGAGTATAGGCGTCAGTTGTTGTTTGTAGCCCACTCCATTCCACTAGCGGGGCATCAGGGGATCGCTCGTACGCGAGCCCGGCTGTTGCAGCATTACTACTGGCCGGGGGCATCCAGTGAAGTGGCAGAATTCTTCCGGTCCTGTGAAGTTTGCCAGTGAGCAGGTAAGGTGGGTGACCGTGTGAAGGCACCCCTTACCCCATTTCCGGTAATAGGGGAACCCTTTCAGCGGGTAGCTATGGACCTCGTCGGACCCCTCATGGTTCCCAGCTGGTCAGGGAAGCACTACATCCTCACGGTGGTGGACTTTGCCACCCGATACCCTGAGGCGGTAGCGCTTGCCACTATTGATGCTAGGGCAGTAGCTAAGGCTCTGTTAACCATTTTTTGTAGGGTAGGTTTCCCTAGTGAGTTTCTAACCGATCAGGGGTCGCAATTCATGAGTGAATTGCTCCAGTGTCTCTGGGATGTGTGCGGGGTGAAGCACCAGCACACGACCCCTTAGCACCCCCAGACCAACGGATTATGTAAGAGGTTCAATAGATCCCTGAAGCAGATGCTTAATACGGTTTTGCAAACTGCGGGTAAAACGGACATTGGTGGGTGAAATATTCCCACGGAGGGGATTGGGTGGACATGTTAAGGATACCCTTGATCAGCCTATAACTATGTCCGCTGGACTATCCCCAGGGTGATCAAGATACCATTCATGATGTGACTACGCTCTACGCAGCACTTCGTTCAAGAACAATTTTGCAAACGAGGGGTTTGCATTACACGAGTGGTTTATACCACCGAAACCAAGAATTTTCCCCAAACTTCGGAATTAGTTAGCCCTGGGGACTCCGGAACGAATGCCTATGAACTTTTACGAAATACTTTGATTTGGCCAAGTTATTAGATCGGCAAGTTGCGATCTAGCCACGGGACCTATAAACAAAGACTGCATTTCTTGCGCTTTCGTGCAAAGGACAATTTATTTTTTTTCCCCATCCCAGTAAGTGTTATATTAAGTGCATTCTAAAGTTGTCGTGTGTTTGTCTAGCAAGGAAATAAATCACAATTTATTTTGCTTCTTGTTGTGTTCAATCGAGAATCCCAAAAATATAAAAAGTGTTGATAAGTTTGTGTCCACCGTGACACCTCCAAACAGAATTAACAACTTGTATGAGGAGATGTGGGCTTTATATAAGTTGTTGCCTTGAAAATTATCACAAACTTTCGCTGCCATTTTAGAGCTAAGTGTTGCTGTTTTCATTTTGATGACCGTGTGATTGTTATTGGTAAGTTTTAGTAAAGTTTTATTGAAGCATCGCACGTTTCTAAGAGAGCAAAAAGAAAATATATATATAATTTGCAGAATTTACTCATGTCTTAAATATTTCTAAGGAACGTGCTAATTTTGACATTTTTCCGCTACTTGATGTTTTTGGGCCTTTGTTTCTTGTGAAAAATTAATTTGCGAAGTTGCAATTTTCTTTTTGTCCTATGTATTTCTAATCTAATAATTAACTCTGTGTCTCTTTGACTTCCAAAAATCAAGAAAGGAAGACTTTAAAGAAGCAAACCAGGCTGCTTGTTTTGTTGTTGTTGTTTTTTTAATATTATCTGAACTTGGGGGTCCATTGGTGCTGATTATTGGTCCCCAGGCATCCAGAAATATTTGTATTTTTTGTGTGCTGCTGTTGACATTAAAAACAAGTCTCAAAGGAGGGAAAGAAGGCAGACAGAAAATAGAGAGAAAAATATTATTTCCCTATAATAGTAGACTTTAACCTACTAATTATGATGATAGTATATGTAACCCATGTTCCCCCTCCCCCCACCCCGTCGCAGATCGGACCCCTAGGGTGTAGTGAGGGCTGGCTACATGTCTTATGGTGGTGCGTACCTGTGAGGAACAGGAGGGCCTGAGTCTCCCGCGATGGTATAGGGGACAAAAGGGACAGGCTTCTGGGGTATATGCCTTCATCTTTAGCAACGGTGCAGCGCCTCCAACTCTGGTAAGCCCTTAGGATGTAGGGTGAAATCCTTCCAGAGAGCCCTTTGCTTCAGGGTGAGAGATTTCAGTCTCACACAGTCTTGTATAAAAGCAGCAACGTCTCTTTATTCTTCAGCAGCAGCACAATGCAGCAATCAGATACAGTGTACAGGGTCTTCCTCCTCTCCTTCTCCTCCAGGCTGTAGCCCTTCAGGATGGGCTGTATGGAGCTCCAATACTCCTGACACCCACCCCAAGGTGCAGACCTCGAGGTGAGGTTAGCTTTCCCCCCTCACCCCCTGAGCAGGGTGAGGGGCATTGGTCCACCACACTATAGTGCTATCAGCTCTAATAGGTCTGGTCTTAGCTTCTCCTCCAAATATATGCCTGAATTCTCCTGCCTCTGATCACAGGGCAGGCCTCACTCCTATAACAGGTCTTACTCTAATACTGACTCTCTGGTCAGGCACTCCAACACCAACTAACTGCCACTGACAGGATCAGGCAACTAAATTTAGACAGCCCCACCCCTCATGATGTCAGCAGGCCCCTCCCCTGTGTCTCTTGCCTTCCACACAGAGTCAGGAGGCCTACCTCCACCAATCAAGGCAGGGCTTGAAGCAGGGGAAACCCATGATAACTACTGGCGGCCTGCCCTTAGCAGGACTTAGGAGAAAGATATATAGCCCCAAATCTTACCAGTGCTACATATAAATTGTAATATATGCCTTTATATGCCCCACATTAAGGAGTTTGGGTTTCCCTTGCAGAGGGCCTCTCTCAAGGGAAATAGAAACAGAAGCTGATAACAGCAGTTTGGAAAAGAGAAGGACAGTCAGTAACGTTGAGTCTGGTGGACGTGGTTACATGCATTAAAAGGGATATGGCATTGCAGAAAGTGAAGGGTAAAGTTAGTAAAGATCTTTGTGCATGAAAAAGCAAAGAAATAATGAACTTAATGTCACCAAAAATAGCAAGAAAAGCTGAGGGGAGAATCATGACAGTGCTGTTGAGCCAGGCAGCTGACATCAGGGCTATTTATGGCAACGAAGAACCTGGGCTGGTGCAGATCAGCATAATCTCAGCAGAAGTGTTCTGAAGGGCCCTTGGGATTCTGTTTCTATTCTATAGTGTTGTCCAGGGGTGTATTGCAGGCACATACAATCGCAGTCTTTCTTTTTAGTGCCCATATTTGGGGGAGATACCTTGGCACCTCAACAAAACACTGCGGCCCAGAACGTAGCAGGCTGTAATAGCCCATTGCAATTTGTGTGGTAAACCTGTCACCTGTTCCGGTGCTCAGAAAAAGGTAGAGTGCTGGGATGTAGCTGTAAGTTCTTTTGAAACATATATAGACTCCCTTGAGCCCGAGCAGTGAGGGGGAAGGGGGAAGTAAAATAAGGACAGCCCGTATGAAGTTATAAACTGCTGGAGTAAGCAAACAACTGGCTTAAGAATAAACACCAATCGCTTTGTATATACACTCACGGTTCAGTAGTCCTCTGAATGGGGATGAAGTCCTCCTGTCTTAATGGAAAAGCAGTGATCCGTGAGTGACTCCGTGGTAGCAGCATGCGGTGTGTATCCGACGGGACTGCGTCCGATGACAAAGCGCTTCCACGTGAAACGCGTTAGAGGATCCGCCAGGACTCTACGTGATGCTCTTTTACCAATAAATCTTTCAACGGTCATATAGTCCAGCTCTTGCTCATTTTTCGGCGGTGCACCGGTCTTCCACATCCTGGATATTTGCTGTAATAGCCCATTGGATTAATACAGCAGGGGTCCCTGCGTTTGAATGGGACTTGTCCTATTTGAATACTACCGGGCTACTCCTGTCTGTAAGAGACGCGCACTAAGAGATAGACTGAATCAGTCACTTTCCCTGCATGCCTCTAACAGGCGATCTCGGGGCTTTTATACCGGGGCCTGTAACACGGAAAGCAGGGGGTTCCCGCACCTGAAATTAATGCGGTTCAGCTCCAGAGACCAGATGAGTAGAAGAGAGAAGGAGCACAGCTAGCTACATCCAGGATGCAAAAAAATGAATAAGGGCAACTCCAAACAAAAGTAAAATTATATTTTCCTTTATTTGATCAGCTTTGCAATGGTATAGGACAACGCACCAACACGTTTCGTCCCGCAGGACTTTCTCAAGGTGTAGGGAAACACGTAATGGCATACATTTTAACATAACATTTTTCGCGCCACAATTAGCCCATAGTGACGTCATCACCACGTGACCCGGAACTGAGCCGCGTTGTTAATACGCGATTCCAGCCTGAGCTGCGGCAGTGACAGACAGAGCACACTGGGTAATAGGATTGGCTACAATAGAATAACATTGAATACAACAACTTTAATCAAAGTAGACACGAACAAAATGATAAAAACCATGTAACATGGACAGTTAAAACACCAAATATGAACTAAACGGATATATACTACCACCATAAATCTAAGGAACCCCTAATACAAAGGAAAGAGAAAAATAATCTAAGAATATAAACATACAACAGATATCACAGGACACCCCTGATAAGATAACAAATGAGGAAACATTAGTCTCTCAGGTATATTAGGTGTGTGTGAATCCGCGTATATGACATACATTGATATAATATAAGTTCACTTACAGTATAGTACCCCTATCCTATATAACATGGGAAATGATGGTTTGTCTAGTTAGTCTGTACATCTGGATTAGATTGTAAAGATCAGATATATAGAGAGATATAATATAATCAACACACATTAAAAATAACCCATACAGAGACTGCAAAAAGTTCACATAAGGTAAATCCTCGATTAATTAAAAGAATATTTTGAATAGAGATGAATCCAACAACGACCCCTGATCATTATTCTAGTAGGGAAATAAAAATAGTTCTTTTAATTAATCTGATGATTTACCTTATTGCGACGTTTTTGTGCAGTCTCTGTATGGTTATTTTTAATATGTGTGTCTGATTACTATTATATCTTACTTAGATAATACTATGATCTTACAATCTAATCCAGATGTACAGATTAATGAGACACATCTATTTTCCCATGTTATAGGATAGAGGGTACTATACCTAATGAACTTATATTATATCAATGTATGTCCCTATACAGGGAGTTCCACACACCTATAATACCCTGAGGAGGATCAATTTTTAACTCATTTGTGTATCCTTATCTAGGGGTGGTGTCGTGAATCTGTGTATGATATAATTATATATTATTCATCTTACTATTGTATTAGTGTTCCTTAGATTTATGGTGGTAGTATATATCCGTTTAGTTCATATTTAGTGTTTTAGTAACTGTCCATGTTACATGGTTTTTATCATTTTGTTCGTGTCTACTTTGATTAAAGTTGTTGTATTCAATGTTATTCTATTGTAGCCAATCCTATTACCCAGTGTGCTCTGTCTGTCACTGCCGCAGCTCAGGCTGGAATCGCGTATTAACAACGCGGCTCAGTTCCGGGTCACGTGGTGATGATGTCACTATGGGCTAATTTTGGCGCGAAAAATATTATGTTAAAATGTATGCCGTTACGTGTTTCCCTACACCTTGAGAAAGTCCTGCGGGACAAAACGCGTTGGTGCATTGTCCTATACCATTGCAAAGCTGATCAAATAAAGGAAAATATATTTTTACTTTTGTTTGGAGTTGCCCTTATTCATTTTTTTGCATCCTGGATGTAGCTAGCTGTGCTCCTTCTCTCTTCTACTCATCTGGACTCTCACTTCTAAGGACTGCATGCTGAGGAATCCACTCATCTGGAACACACAGTTAGGTAAAGGGCAGTAGCCCCTCTGTTGTTACCTTTCTAGTTCTGGACTGTTCATACATTGTACCCCATGGGTTAGTGATTTCATACTGGGGACTACACGTTGTGGTAGCTGTGTGGGCACCACTAGGTCCCCATTCTACCCTGGGAAGATCATTCCTGCTATTATACAATTGTTCCTGGATATTGGATTTACTTTGAAGAGACTTATGTTTTACTGTGAGCTTACTGTGGTGATGCACCAATATATCACATAACCCAGCTCCAGAGACCCCCTGCTACAATACTGTATTATCAAAATAAAATAAAAAGCAGCTTCATTACATTAGCGGTCACCCGCTAAGGCAATGAAGGGGTTAAGCTAGAGCACCTGCTTTATAGGGGGTATAAGGGTAGAGTGAAGGGGGTAGTTTCCCCAGGGTGGGTGGTTAGGCCTACCAGGAAGGCTTCAGGAAGGTTTAACCCCTTCATTACCTTAGCATTAGTAACCGCTATGGTAATGAACAGGTTAACCCCTCCCACTTCCAACCCGAGGCCTAACCACCACCCTGTGGCAACTACCACCTTCACCCACATCCTCTTTCCTCAATAAACATTACAATACAATCGCCAATACAATACATTGAAAAATCTCCCCCCTCCCCATTTTCTCATTAAAAAAAAACACAACCAAAACATGATCCAGCCAGCATATAGCAAATTAAAGTTGCACTTACCCCTGCCAGGATCAAGGCCGTCCTCATCCCCCTCGTCTTCCTCTTCTTCAGTGGGCACTGACAGTAAAATAAAAAAATTAACTACTGGTCACTAACCCCTTAATCACCTTAGCGGTTATTAACCTCTATGGTAATTAAGGGGGGTAACCCCCTCCCGCTACCCACCTGGGAGGCCTAACCACCCTCCCTGGGGCAACTAGCCCCCCCAATAAACCAATTGATTGGCACAGTGGTACACGGTTTGCCACTATGGCAGTCAATTGGCAAGCTACAAATAAAAAAAAGAAGCACCAAATAAAAGACAGTACATTTTAATTTTAAAAAAAAATGCCAATAAACCAATTTACTGGCACAGTGGTATACCATGCCCTATTGGTATAGTTTGCCTCTATGGCAGTCAATGGGCAACCTAAAAAAATGCACAATTAAATAAAATACAATCCATGTGTTTCTGAACTTTGCTGTCTTCACCCTCACAATCCAATTCCAGCAGCGACAGCAGCAACTCTTGTCCACGATGCAATGTTCTTCAACAGCCATTGGTCCTCCGATAAGTTCTTTTGTTCTTCTTCTTTCTTTCTGTCCTTCTTTCTTCTTTGTAATCCAAAGGATGTTGTCCCGTCGACAGGAGGAGGAGAGTATTGCGGACTGCTGGGCTGCTGTATGGGGAACTGGGGAGCCACAGCACCAGCCCACAATACCGACCCACCGGGGAAACCCTGATTGTCCAATAGGGCAATCCACCCCGGTGTTGTCAATCTACATATGTGTAACGGGTATTCCCCCCCCCCAATCGCAGATATAGTGTGGGGTGCAAGGAACATACGGTGTTACCATAGGTGTGGTGCGTTACCTGTTGGCTCGCAGGAGGGCTGAGCTTCCGCCACGGGGAACCTGGGGCAATTATACTAGGGGTAACCACTTACTCAATTCAGCGCCTCCACCTGCGATGGCTCCCACCAAAGGGGGAGTGGTTCCTCGCAGGACAATCAATAATACCATACACAGTGATTTATATATTAACTAATACCATTTACTGGGAACAGCATATAACACATCATCACATTAATACCATAAAATATCAGAACAGGTGTCCCTCTCTCGAGGAGACACTTACTGCGACGTCCAGCAGGACGCTTCCCCAACACCAGGTGATCCCACCCAGTGTCCAATGAACCCCACCCAATGTCCCGCACTCTTGCAGAGAGAGTCAATGGGTGACTGCGCAGTCACTATTTATACTAAGGGCCCGTTGGTGCACTTATGACTGTATGATACCTGCCGAGCACTCCGGTACTCGGATCAGCAACTGGCTTCGCAAAGGGTCAGACGTGTGATGAATCCGTCTGATCCTCCAACCGAACTCCTTTGTACGCAGACCACCAGGGCGGTCTCCCTCTGGAATAGTCTCTGCGGACCCCAACGTGGGTCCGAACCGCTTCACAGGAACCGCAGCGTCTGCTGTGTCCCTGTCTAATCTAAGTGGCACTAACGTGACAGGAATCCTAACCTAGGGCCTGTCCCTGTAGTGCAGCAACCTGTAGTGGCTTGGGGAACTCCTATGGGCCTGCCGGGGTAATGACTTATCCCCCTCCCCTAACTACCCAAGTCCCTCGGCCTCACTACTATATAACTAGTCCCAGCACCTACAGCAGCAAGCTGTAGCTCACTGGAGGTTGGCAGTCAACGTGCTGCGCAACAAGGTGCCTGCCTGTCAGACCTCACAGCACTGCCCGCCGTGACTCTGACAATGCAGCACTACACTGAGGGCAGCGTCCCTATCTTGGGCCTCCCTCAGCACTTACCCACTAACCTAGTGGGGAGTTGGGGCCTACGTTGGGGTGTGAGTACCTATATGGGGGCAGGAGCTGCACTCGCTCCCCACACCCTTCCTTCCCTCACAGCTCCCTGACTCCAACTCTCTGTAACCTTCCTTTCCCAGCTCCCACTAATGTAAGTGGCAGGGTCCCTAACCTGAGGGCTGCCCCTGGCAACACTCACCTTACTGGGGAGCTGAGCTATCTCGAGCCCTGGGGGTGCTGGCCTAGTACAGGGAGTCCTGGACTCCTGTACCCTACCTCCTTCCCTGGGCTGCTCCGGTCTCTGTCTGCCTAACGTGCTGCAACTGACAAAAACCCTGTCTGTACACAACATTGTTGCAACTCTGCAGCATGAGAATCTGCCAGCTCTATTGGCTTCAATGCTGCCTGTGACAAGGGTGAAAGTGCAGTCCCCAGAGGCTGCTGGGAATTGTAGTCCTTGGCAAAGCTCTTTTCTATGGGGACCGCGTGCGCGATCTTTACTGCGCATGGGCGAAGCTCGCCATCCCTTTCCCCCACTGCCACAGGGGTAAGACAGGGGCAAAGGAAGATCAGGGGAACCGGGGGTGACCCCCTTACATATGTAATGGAGATTATCCTGTCCCTGCCACTCTGTCTGCACTATTTTATGGATCGCAGTTTTTATTTAACTAATTTTCCAGCCTCAAGTAACAGTAGCCAGCAGTAAGTTTCCAAAACAACAACACAAAAACTGCATATGCTAATAGACAGCATAATGTTTTTAGGCAAATAGGGAAGATTTTAAAATGTAATTTTTTTTCTGCAAAAGGTGCTATATGGAACATATTCTATAGATCTGACACTTTCTTCAATCATTTTTTTTTCTGAACAGGAAACAGATTCATCTTCATCCAATAAAATGAATCCCTTTAAATGCAATGGGAGTTTTTCCTTTTATAAATCTGGGGCAATTCTTTTGCACAGCCTTTACCCCAGTTTTGCAGCCCGCAGACTTTAGAAAACCAACCCCCATGAACCATGGTTTGCAGATTCAAAATGCTCAAAATTTGCCTTATGAGCATTTAAGCAGTTTAATTAAATATACGTTTTAGTATTTAATGTAATATCCAGTATTAGCAGGTATGGGCTGTTGCTTATTTACTGGCCATGAAATTTAAGAGGCCAGATAGTAAAACATGTTTGTAGGATAGTGGGTTCATATAGTGACTGATGTAGGAAGGAATTGTGATATAAATGTCAGTGTGTTTGAGTGTTAGAAAAAAATCTATTAGGTATAAATGATATTTTTTTAGTTAGAAAAAGAAAATCCAAAAGTTAATTGTGTGCAGGGGTAGGGGTGAGGGAGGGGGGGAGGGGGAGGAGTGCAAGGCTGAAGATTCACCTAGGGCTCCAAATATCATGGCACCGGCCCTGAGTATCACAAGCTATGTGAAATATATTGTGAAGATACGCCCATTGCATAGAGTATTATTGAACAGTGAATACCAAGCAGTGATGCAGGGGAGTTGTTAGGAAGAAAGTGTGTGTCATAATAAGACGGTTGCATGTTAATAAAAAGTCTGTTTTTATTGCTCCATATGCTCTCAAAGATCATTATATACACTATACAGTACATATATAAAGTAAATGCCAGATTAAAATTAATGTAAGGATGTCAGAATATTAGTGTTCATCAATCCTCTCTAGCCATGCAGGTATTTATCAAGCAGAAGCAAATTTGCAGAACTCAGGTCACACCAACGTATCTAATGAGCCTAGGAACACTAGAGAACAGCTTATAATGGTCTGTAATAATAGCTAGAAGAGCATGTGCACAGCTACAAAGTCATTCATGAATCATCGTATTTTCTCTGTGCATGCTTCTTTTTAGCTTGGCCAGACATCCTAAAATAGCAATTCAAACCTAAAATCCATTTTTTTTCATTATTGCTTTCAAATGAAGGGATTTTCTGGATCTGCACCGTGCATTTGTTTAGTTCCAGAGATCCCCTACTTCCCAAATACATACGGGTTAATTTGCTGATGTTTCCTGAGGGGCGTCCATTGTTTGTGGCTTCCTAATGGGGACCAGCAAGATTTTAAGGCTATTTTGTTTCCCCTAAAAATAGCAAAGACAACAGTAACTATACTGGTATCTTGGGATGGGTGGGGAGAGGTGGGGAATGGTGGGGTGGAGGGACCGAGATAAAAATAACGCAGATAAGCTCAAGAGGACCCATCCATTCGAATGCTGCACAAACTGTTGGACAGGCAGGATTTCTTATATTCTTTTGTTAATAACACAATAGCCAATTGAAATATTATAGGCCAATTGAATACAGAAGGGGTACAAAGGTTTCACACAAACATACTGAACTTACCTGTGTACACGTGTGTACAGTATGTGTGTGTGATTCTACACTTTTTTACATTGTGATGACCAAATACATTCGCAGTTCACAGACATATATGCAGCCTTTGAAGCTTCCCGACATGGAACGACTGTTGAGAGAACGGTTGTCGCGTAATTCTTTAATTTCCTTGCCGGTAAATGAAACCATGAAACCCTAACTTTTTTTATGACACTGCCACAGTGAAGCAGGACAAATATATATATATATATATCACATATACACACACATTTAGTATGAAGATTAACTTCTTGGTTGACATTCTGTGCACAAAATATGCACAAAATATTACTTTTACATAGTTGTATTGTGAGCTACACTAACAAGGTACACTAAGGGGCCTATTCACAAAGCAGTGAAAAAATCAGTGCATTGTCGGACGCCTTTGCATTGATTTATCGCGCACTAAAACACTAAGGTAATGATGGGGTTAACTCTTCCCGCAACTCCCCCGCAAGACCTAAACACCCACCATGGGCCAAATACCACCTTCACCCACCCCCGCTACCCACAATAAACTGGGCACTGGTAGTTAAACCCTTCATTACCTTAGCGGTTAGCTAATGTATTTTTATTGCATTGGATTTATGCCGGGGGTCTCCTTAGCTGGTATTAATGTGTATCAGCTCCGGAGACTCTCGGCTTCAATCCGATGCAGGAAAACTGCATTTTGTTTTCTATGTCCTCACGCAAATCTCATCCCGCCACCCTTGGGCAGGCGAGATGAGATCTGTGTTAAGCTCGATATTTCTCGAGGCTACTATAATAGCGTTATCTTATCAAAATGGCACTATTTTGGTTTTTGAAGCTCCTGCTCGATTAGTTTGACCAGGAGCGAGAACTCTCTGGAAAATGCACTCCCCGTACAAGTTTGGCAGGTTATCAAAACTTTCTGAATAGTAAATCTACCAAATCGTACGGGAAGTGCCAAAAATGCTCGATGGGTTGGTTATCAAACCTACTAGAATAAGGCCCAATGTCTGTGTTGACCAACAATGTCCCCTAGTCACCTAACCAATTTGACCGCCCTATCAAAAATTGCAGACCATCCTTTGCTTATAGTCCATATACGAAACTTTCTTCAGCTTGGTAACCATCTCAAAATGTCTCTAGTACTATATAATGTCCTACAGCTTAATGATGATCTCTGGAAAATGATCATTGTCTTAGTGGCTTGTTGAGCACCAATTTTGTCTTATGAGATTGTAATGTCAATCCTTACTAATACCTGTGTACTTTATCTTTCATTGGGCTGGTTTGCAACCACTTTTATGATTAAGTTAGATCTGAATTCTGTATTGCTCAGACTTAGACTATTGTGGCTTAACTCAGGACTCCTATTACTACACTGTCATCCTAATGAATGGTACAGAATAGTCACATTTCGTTCTCTGCTCTGAAATGTACAAACCACATTTGTAATGTGGCAGTTTCCGTGGGAAAAAATACAGTATTCAAAGAGTATCCAAGAATTGACTATAAAAGGGACGTAATGCAGCAGCCGTGCCATTCGTGTAGCATTAAAATGCATTACCATACAGTAGTTTAATGAACGAGGCTGTTAATATTGTAATGCATGTTGCAATCTAAACACTATACAATGTTTAAGAGCCTTGCACATTGCTTGGCCTATGTGGGATGTGAAGATGTGCTCAAGGTTTTTTTTTTTTCAATTTGTCCATTAATATATTATACCTCCGGAGTCTACTTGAGTAGAGATCTGAAAAGCAGATTGCTTTAGCCTTTAAACATTATCCTTGAGAGAGATACTAAACTCCTTACCCTAGAAAAAAGTTATCTTAACTAATTCAATTCGCTAATGTGTAATGTGATTTTATTTCAAGGCAATGTCACACAAGTGTAAGCAGATTAGCGTGAAACCAAGGAAACCACACAGGAATGCCCAATTTTGTAAGATTCTCTCGCAGAGGTCATACAGTATACGTTAGCTGATTTCCAATAAATCAAAAGGGAAATCAGCAACACTTTAATAGGGAAATTTGCAAAAATAGTGATTGCACTATTACAAACATAGTGATGGACGGAAACCAAAGAGACCCCTTGTGCCTCACTGTCTCAGTGAAGAGGAAGCGACAAGGGTACTTTATTCAGCCAAGAACACATAAAAAACAAACCAGCTTTGTGTCAACATAAAAGGGTTAAATCATTTAGGGGGCTATGCACTAAGCTCCGTGCTTTTGCGTCTGTTTGAAATCAAAAATCACGTCCGATACAAAGTGAAGCCAGAGACACGATTCCCTAAGGCCTTGAGGCCATTTTCTCTCGGACGGGCCAAAACTGGCTTTTCGTACGTGCAAGCTTTTCCCCCCTGCTAGCGTTCTTTAACTTTATGTACGCTAGCTGATAGAAAAAAAAGCTGCATGTAACATTTGCATGAAGATTTGCCATCTCCATGCAAGGCTGTTACAGGCGATTGTTCACAAAACAAATACATTTTAATAATAGTGTAAATGAGCAGGGGGTCTCCGGAGCTGAACCGCATTGGTTTCAGGTCCGGGGACCCCCTACTTCAGTAGATACAGGCCCCGTTAGAGGGTGCCGGTATCCCCTGCACTTTGAAAGCTTCCGCGTCACGTGACCAGGACATTTACATTCTGCATGTGATACCGGCACCCCATAAAGGGGCCTGTATCTCCTGAAGTTGGGGGTCCCCGAGGCTGAAACCAGTGCGGTTCAGGTCTGATGACCCCATGCTCATTGACAGTATTATAAAAGCAAACGTTACTTTTTGTTACTAATTTGGTCTTCTCCACGCTAAGGCAATTATGGTCCCCAGAGGTTCGTGTATGTCCCCTTAGTTTCCTGGGGGTATTTGTGGGAGAGTCCATGGAAGGAGTGAATCCATTCAATATAATATCGTTGGAAATTACTGTGTGTGTCATATATATTTTTTTGGGGACATGGTAGTGTAGGGGTTAAATGCTGAAATGCTTAAGTGATGAATTTAGCCAAGCACATGACAACAATTATAATCACACTTTCGCACCACTATTTTGGAGGGACACCCTATATAAAGCGTCCATTCTGTTCAGCCAGTGTGGGTGTTGTTGAGAGGAGAGAGAGAGTGGACTTGGTGGTAGTAGGAGGAGAGAGTTGGTGATTTGTTGGTGATTATTGAGTGAGTTGTCTTGTGTTATTATATTTTGTTTCTCGACATTTTTGTATTGTTAGTGTGAAAGAACTTTATTAGTGTGTCATTTTGGTTTATATTTGTTTTTTGTGAGTGACTGAGTGAAATAGAGAGGATGAGTGGGAGTGGACGTGGGAGTGGACATGGGAGTGGACTGGGAGTGGACGTGGGAGTGGACGTGGGAGTGGTGCGGTGGCTGGTGGAGTGGTGGAGCGTGGGAGTGGAGGAGGTGTGGTGGCTGGTGGAGTGGTGGAGCGTGGGAGTGGAGGAGGTGCGGTGGCTGGTGGAGTGGTGGAGCGTGGGAGTGGAGGAGGTGCGGTGGCTGGTGGAGTGGTGGAGCGTGGGAGTGGAGGAGGTGCTGTGGCTGGTGGAGTGGTGGAGCCTGGGAGTGGAGGAGGTGCAGTGTCTGGTGGAGTGGTGGAGCATGGGAGTGGAGGAGGTGCGGTGGCTGGTGGAGTGGTGGAGCGTGGGAGTGGAGGAGGTGCGGTGGCTGGTGGGAGTGGGGGAGTGGGGGAGCGTGGGAGAGGAGTGGGACATACAGATACGGTCCGTCCTGCCAGGGGAGGTATGTCCCGTGCCGGGACGTCCCGTGATGATACTCCAGGTGGGGGATTGCAGGTGGGTGAGGGTAGCGGGAGTACTGGACAGGGAGAGAGGGACACTGTCCACCATACGAACAGTGATGCGGAGGAGGATGGAAGTTATGAGGGCCATCAACAAGCCAGGCACGGACGGAGGGCCTAAGAAACCCCCGATTTACCCATAGGGAAAATGACATCCTTGTTGAAGGTGTCATGTCTTCCTTTGACCAACTCTATGGATCATTATCATGTAAGAATTTTTTAGCAATTATTATATTATAATATAGAAAGTATGTTGTACAGGCCGCACTATTGAATGTATGAACTATATTTGACATAGGTAAGTTGTGGGTGCTGGGGAACAATGAAGAGACCTCTAATGTCTCCTAAGTACATGTAACGGTGTTTCTGGCCCGGCCTGACCCACCCAATCTCACATTGGCCCCTGTGGTCTAACCGGACCCCATTACAGTGTGAATATGCCTGACGGTGCACCTGCTGGCTACAGGACTCCTGAGTCTCCCGCATGATGGTGTGTGGGGAGAACCCGTCTAGACAGGCAGCTGAGGTAGTGTGTTGAGTCTCACCTAGTTCCAGTGCAGCGCCTCCACCTCACCAGGGCCCCTGCGTCCGCATGGGGATGATCCTGTTGAGGAACTCCTCCGTGGTGCTCCTCCCTGTACACTCATTCCACAGATGTACACGAGAGGATTTCTGAATGAATACATCTTTATTGAATGATGTGGGCTAGCTGCCCCTCGCAGTTGAGACTTAGCCTCTCATGATTCTCCTCGCTGCTTCCCTTCAAAGGTGATTCTTTCCTTTAATAGGGATTCCCTATCCCCGCAGGGATCACTATCCTGTGCCAGGTCCCTGGACACAGTCTCCTCTGGAGTTACCGCAACTCTTCCTCTCAGCAGAACTCAGGTCTCATACCAAGACTCTCCAGCATTCCTGCTGGGCTTGAACTAGAACTAAGAACTATACAGCAACTGTACTCGCCTTGAACTCTGACAGAACTAACTCTTGACACAGTGCTGTGCCTTATGTAACTTCTGAGGCTGACACACCTCTGACATCACTAACCATGGAGTCAGAGCATGTGACCAGTCCCAGCCATACACAGGGCACCCCACCAGGGTGTGAGGGTAAACCTCCATGATTACTGCTGGCATGCCCACACTTACCAGGCCTTACTGCCAACAGGAGAGATGACTGTAGGCATTTTACATGACCGCTACATACATATAGTACATAAAAAGTTTTCCCCGCACTCATGAGGAATACTAAACAATCAATGATACTTGAAATGCTGATATATATGAATGAGCAAAAGTGAAAAACATTAATTGACAATGTGGCAAAAAACTCTAATCACATACAATTTATAGGAGGAGGAGGGATGGTGAGGGAAGGGGGAAATGTGACATCACTAAAAAGTGAGGGATATGATAAACAAATCCTTAAAAGGGAAGGAAGTGTGTGCGGTGAGACGCAGGGGAAACGTAACGTTTCGTGGTCACTTTACCCCTTCTACAGGCCCATTCTCCTAGTCACCACAAAGTGGGACTATGGTACTTACCGACTCCCTCACAGTAAATTCCTTCCAGTGTTAACAGAAATGCTACAAAAAATGCCATAAATGTTTATGCAAGACATGCGTAACGTAACATTGAGCTGGTAAACATATATGCTATAACGCTGGTGTGCAGCTGATTGGGCACATTGAATTTGTCACGAATGTGCGCATGACATAGCCTAATAGGTGTATGTAATGATATGTATATGTTGTAAAACTGTGTAATATATTACCATACATTATTAAATCACTACTTAAATGTATATTAACACTTTTACATATACACAGCTAAAACCAAGACCAGTCAGAAGACAAAATTGTGGGCTGAGATATGCAGAGCTGTGTCAGCATCAGGCGTCTTTAAAAGGACCCCAGAGATGTGTAAGAAAAGATTTGGGGACATTAAACATCGACTGAAGAGGAAGATGTCACTGGCCGGACGCATCGCATGTGGGACAGGAGGCGGACCTCCAGCATCATTGAATTTACACTCGTACGAGGAAAAGATGTTATCAATCATGACTCCCCGCCTTATTTTTGGAATGGAGGGAACAGAGACATTGGGCCATCTCTCTCACATTCGACACCAGGTGAGTCGTATGCTATTACATCAATATTTCATTCTGAAATACTGAGAAATGCAAGCATTTAGACAGACATAAAACTACAATCATCTGTTTAGATGATGTGATCAGGAAATGGCAACATTACACATGTCACTGTTCAGTTTATGAAAAGCATGCTTGTAATTAAACTGATGCACGTATCAAATAAATAGCATAACAATATGTGCATTAACATTGGATATACAGGCAAATAAAGAGGAGCACAGAATTACTTAGTCATTATGTTGATTGTAAAATGTTGTTGTTTATTATAAAGTGATTGCTGAGAACACGGATTCAGATGAGTCAGCAACACAACAACAACGAGTCATAAGTGATGATGAAATGTTAGTCGATCCCCCACATATTCCTGTCCCAGATGTAGAAGATTCCGGTCCTGATTTTATGGCATTCCAGGATACACAAAATCCAGAAAGTGATGACAATGGTGAGATCAAAGCGGGCCAGGGAGACCAGGTTTGTTCGGAAGCATTGTCGAATTTAACCAGCCTAGAGGCAAGGTTTAAGACCAAGCAACAAGATATTGCTGACAGACAGGCTAAAACAAATCAAAACATATATAAGGAAATGAACAATGACACTCCTTATGACTAAACAACAGGAGACACTGACAACTGGCAAATAGCCTCTCGATCATAGCCAAATGTAATGGCCACATGTTGTGGTAAATGTCCAGCAGCCCCCCCGCCACAACAGCCACAATCCCATCCACCAGCGACCAGGGCACAAATACGATCTAGACCTACTTCTGATCTGAGAGTACTATCCGAGCCAGAGACACAAAAAGAGCCAGAGACACAAAGAGAGACAGAGACACAGGCAATGGTACAGCAGGATCCAATGGCACAGGCTATTCCCCTGGCCCAAATCCTGGCAGTGGCCCTGGCACTGGCTCAACCATTGGCCCAACCCCGGGCACTGGCTCAACTATTGGCCTAACCCCCGGCACCGGATCAACCATTGACCCAACCCCCGGCACTGGCTCAACCATTGGCCCAACCCCCAGCACTGGCTCAACCATTGGCCCAATCCCCGGCACCGGATCAATCATTGGCCCAACCCCCGGCACCAGATCAACCATTGGCACTGGCCCAGCATCCAAGTCAAGAACAAGGCAACAATCAGAACCGTGCACATGATCCTACTTGCAAGGCCTACCAGACAAAATTAGCCACAAAAAATTAGCAATTATTCTCTTCTTCTTCTTCTTTCTTCTTCTTCTTCTCTCTTCTTTCTTCTTCTTCTCTTCTTCTTCTTCTTCTCTTCTTTCTTCTTCTCTCTCTTCTCTTCTTCTTTCTTTTCTCTTTTCTTTCTGTTCTTCTTCTTCTTCTTCTCTTTCTTCTTCTTCTTTCTTCTGTCTTTTTCTTCTTCTTCTTCTTTCTTCTTCTTCTTTTTCTTCTTCTTCTTTCTTGCTTCTTCTTCTTCTTCTTCTTCTTCTCTTCTTCTTCTCTTCTTCTTTTTCATTAATGTTCACCAAACATACTGAACAATGTTGCAATAATCAGTGTGTATGAGAACATATTTCACATGCATACATGTGAACTACACAGCATAGAATTTCTCCATGTGTGAATAATCTACTGATGCTTCCATGCCAAATATATATATACATATATATATAATATTAATATATTATATATATATATTGTAACGTTTTTTCTTGGCCGGCCTGACCCACCCAATCTCACATTTGGCCCCTGTGGTCTAACCGGACCCCATTACGTGTGGATATGTCATATGGTGCACCTGCTGGCCTACAGGACTCCTGAGTCTCCCGCATGATGGTGTGTTGGGGAGAACCCGTCAGACGGCAGCTGAGGTATGTGCCGAGTCCACCTAGTTACAGTGCAGCGCCCTCCACCTCACCAGGTCCCTGCGTCCGCATGGGGATGATCCTGGCGAGGAACTCCTCCGTGGTGCTCCTCTCTGTACACTCACCCCAGATATATACACGAGAGGGTTTCTGCTGAACTCATCTTTATTTACACAGGCAGGGCAACTGCCCTCCCACAGGAGTATCTCAGCCGCTCATCTCGTCAGTGCTCCCTTTAGTTGGTATGTTACCCGATCAGGGATTCACTATTCCCGCAGGAATCACTGTCCTGTGCCAGGTCCCTGGACCAGCCTCCCATGGAGTTACTATAACATAACTGACAGAAACTCCTCCTCGCTCTTGACAAGAGCTTTCCAGCAACACTTGCAGTAACTCTGCAGTAACACACCTCCACACAACACTCACCGAACTCAGAACACACACACCTCTGAACTAACTTGCACACAGTGCTGTGCCTTATGTAAGCTTCTGAAGCTGACACATCTCTGACTCCTAACCATGGAGTCAGAGCATGTGACCAGTCCCAGCCATACACAGAGCCCCCACCAGGGTGTGAGGGGAAACCCTCCATGATCTACGCTGGCATGCCCACACTTACCAGGCCTTACTGCCAACAGGCGATTACTGTAGGCATTTTAACTGACCGCTACATTCTGCCCCCTGGTGAATCCCATCGTCCTCCTGCTGGACCTACTTTTGCATACCTCTTTCCGAAGCACTCAACACAAAACATAATTAGGTTAACATCCATACAAATTTTCAGCATATTGTAAACATGACTCCATTACATCTCTTCATCATAGACTATAGATACATCCTACATCGATGTATAACAACCAGGTTACTCCCTCATGGAGTTCCATTAGTGGTAACACCATACCCTCTTACGGTGGCTTGCGCACAGCATGGTCACGGGGCTTAAGCACAATGCTGTAACCCCTCTGTGCGACACTTCTCGTCGTGTAACCCGCGGGTCCCCAATCTTCTTCCCCCTGATCCTGCCTCTCATCAGTGCCATATAATCCCTATCCTCACCAGTGGAAACCCATTTTAACTCAATTTCTCCTTCCATGAGGGTTTCAGGTGACATACAGGTACTCCAACCTGTGGGCGCTTTGTACTTAGCTATAATAGCCCTCTCGCCCGTGCTGTCCTATCAGCTCTGCGTTCCCGCCTGCCCTCCCTGGCAACACCCATGACGGGGCTCGTCTGTGTCCACGGGGTCAGATAATATCCCAGGCCCCATAGGCTCTATATTATGCTGACATATCTGAAACTCTCGTTCCTGCATCTCTTCCTCTTCTTCTGGGCCGGTGTAATTCCCCCACCGCCCACCATCGGGTCTCCTTACTCCTCAACCCCGCACTCTATGAGTCCCTCCCTCCCTGTATTCCCCCAGGAGCATACCCGGAAGTCCCTGCAACGGGGCCTGGACACCTCTTCCATGTTTTTGGCTCACCAGAAGGTATCATCCTCACTCTTCCGTCCCCACCTCTTTACCTGTCCATTATTGTCTTCCTCCCTTAGCGCCATGTGACCCTCCCCGGAATCAAACTGCTCAGTCTTTCGTCCCCATATCCCTTTTGTTCGCACGCCCCCAACCCCCACCGGCACCCCTCCCAGGATCGTAAGACCAGCTGACCCCAAGGTGTCCCACCTGAGCTCAGCTAGGCGGCGCGAACCCCCCCTTCCCCCTTTCCCAGACAGTGACTGGACGGGGCATAGCTAGGCGTGGGTGGGCATAGGGACAGGGTGAATGGGGCACGCCGCGGGGTTCCGACACCCGCTCTCTCGCCCTTCGGATGTCCGTATCATTGGCGGAACGTGCCGCTGGTTGGGCCTCACCGTGCAGCTCAGCTCTCCTCGCAGCCTCCCAGCTCTTTGTTACACAGGTATCGGATCATGCCCCTGCCCGAACGCTGAGGCGTTGGTGGTTCTCTCCTCTGTCGTGTCCCCGCTACTACGCCCGCGTAAGTGGACGTCTCACCGGAAACCGGTACTCCGCCATCTGCGATGGACCCCAAGCGGATCGTTTCCTCCACAATCGACATCCGCGCCGGAGAGTGAGGGTTCTGCTCTTCGCCCTTGCTTTCTGCTGGGTCTATCCAGCTCCTTTCTTCCTCCTTCTCTGCCGTTGCCCCACGGCACCCTACCGTGCCTGGGGAGGTAAGGAGTACTCACCCGCTCTTCCGTTCGGCTCGGGATGGAATCTTCTCCTCTCCCTTCCGCGCTGTCAAGTCACCACCACGGCCGGGGACTTCCCTTTCATCCGCCTCTCTGGTTGTGTTTCTGCAAAACGGCGACCGAGACTCGCTCCGCCAACGACATACGTAAGTTGCCGGTTCCGTTTCAGCACCACCGCGTAGTGGTCCCCGGTAGGCGCACTCACCACCGCGTCGTTAGGGTCGCTTGTTCCTCTTTCAAGTAGCCGAACTCCGACTCGTGGATGGGCACTCGCCGCAGGGGACCGACGTGTTGAGGTTCCCTCCGGGTTCTCCACCGCGGTTGTAAGACCACCTTTGCTCTTCAGGGCTCCGTTTCTTTTTGCCTCGTTAGGAGCGATCCCCATTCTCCGGGATCAACTGGTTCGTACAGGCCGCACGCGGGCTTCAGCCTCAGCAATGGCTGTGTCCCCCCCTCTTACTACCAGGGAGCCTCCTGGCAATAAAATAGGGATATACCCCAATGTCCATCTCGCTCTTGGTAGTGCTGGTTTACAGGAACACTTTGCACAATGGTCCTCTCTTCCTGTTCACCGCTCGCAACTGTGGGACAGGAAGCTCACACACCCAGCTCCTCCTCGAACACTCGGGTCTTGGCTGTCAGGATAGAGACCCCTCCCCCTGGTAATATTTGGGGAGGCCCCCAATTTAATTGGATGCCCCCATGTCCTCTTTACACCACACACACACCATGGGCGCCTCTCTTCCATAGACCTCTGCTGTCCGCCATTTTGGACTAATCCGCACCAGCGCGGGTCCCCCATTCTTGCGGTCAGGCTCGCCATTTTCCTCCTGCCTGTTACGGTACATGAGGCTCCGTTCTGCGTGGCACCACCACACACCATACAATAAAGATTTGCTCAGATGCACCACCACAACATGTGTACTTTTTCTCTAGGTGTGACTCAGGGTTGCTCTACCTCAGGCTAGGCTCACTCTCTCAGTGTCTGCTCTTGACTCCTTCCTCCCAGTCCTGTGCTCCCTACGGTGGTGTCTTGGAATGGCTAGGTACTCTGGCTGGCTCTGCCACTGCAGTACTTGGGGGGCGTCTACCTGTCTTGGGTCAGCCTAGCGCAGACCCTCTCCAGACTCCTGACCAAGTTAAAACAGGCTGTCCCTCTGGCATCCTACCACCTAGCACTGCCTCAAGGTGACTCGTCAGCTATAGCCCACTCCAGACCCCCTCACTCCTTTCAGGCACCCTAGTTGTCCCTGCACTGACATATACCCGTCAGCCCCTACCACCCCTAGGTCCGTCCCTACGCGCACAAATGGCCACGCAGACCCTTCCTCGCCTGTTCCAAGGACCTACTAAAAGCCCTGTCCTGTTGAACGGTCT